>VYXD01005558.1:46601-78254 GCA_013397195.1 Hylia prasina | reverse complement strand
ATTCTTAAAATATTACCCCTAGTAAGTGAATTATGACCCATATTGCAGTGTTGGGAAAGCTGCTAAAATGGGTAAGATTGCACAGTTTGCAAAGGGCTCTTCGGGCCGCTGCAGATGAGTGGCATTAAAGCCACCCGAGGACTATTCCTCGTGTGACCATTTTCTCCGTGAGACTCAAAAAGACTTTTTTCCTAAAAGACTGATGGAAGATTATATTTTTTTGCATGGTAAAACTGATTAAAGTCACAGGTTTTATCTTTCTTCAGGGTGTGTGTAAGAAAGTAGAATATTTGTGGGGGGAGGAAGAAAAAGATGGTCTGTAAGTTTCATTTGTAGTTTATTTAGTTTTAGTTTCCTTTTCTCATTTTTCCTAATGTGTGTAAATAAAGTTCTTTTTTTTGCAACTTTAAAGTAAGCCTGTTTTGTTTTCGAAGATCTCCAAGTCATATATATATATAAAATTGCAAACATTAAACCCATGACACAATGACTCCTCTATTTTTAATTATTTCTTCCCTTTTATGCTATTCTACAAAGAACAACCCAATGGGTGGAAAAACGATAAACTTCTTCACCTACATTGGTCAAGTCAGAGGGACATCAAGAAGTCCCTCCTAGGGAAAGGAATGTAAACATAGGTTACAGTTAGGAAAACATGTCTCTTGTTGACAGAACAGTCTCTGGGAAAGAGTTTCAGAGAAACCAAAACATCACAGGCACGAACCAGGGCTACAATTAGGGGCAGAGTAGGTAGATGGAAATGAGAAGTCACACAGAAAGCAGCCGCTCTGGAAGAAACTCACTATTAAAACACAACTTGCTAAAGAGAATTTTGGGATCTTTCAGGGTTATTTCTCTGTATTTTGAGAACATGATACTTCTGAGATGCTTAGATAAGGAGTCCTGTAATTTTGACTTCTCATGTAATATTTATTACACAATATACATTGTATCATATCTACAAAATATGGTTATACAGAATTTCCTCCTGACTGGAAGAAATCTTGTGTGTTAGGGTGCCATACATGAACTATTTTAATTTAGAAGTACTTGTACTTGCTTTTAATCATTCATAAATTCAGTAGCTATTTGAAGATACATTCAGTGTCTGGATACAAACTTTGTTTGGCTACCTCATTAGGAGAAGAAAGGACTGCATGCCTAAAGAAGAGCAACAAATGGAAGTGATCTGGAAGTCACAAAATATGCAGTTAGCCTTTCTTAGTGTAAAAAGTTAGTTAAGATTTAACCTCTCCAGAAAACTCATTCACAGGGCTGGTGTGCATTAACACCCCAATAGTAGTTCAGCTGTCACATCTCTAATTTAGTCTGTTCCACAATTTGTGATCTGTGAATTCAGCAAAAGTGAATGAATGCTAGTCAGAACATTTAATAGCACTTGATTTTTATGCAAATTTCTTTTTGGTGGGCTACCATAGACCAATTCATTTAAAATATTGAAGCCCCTAACAGGTGACAGAGATATGAAGAGTGTAAGCAGATGGATTCCTGAAGGCCTAATAATAAGTTTTGTTGTTTTTTCACTAGTTTGTTTTGGTTCTTTAATCAAAAATCAGACTGCATGAGATGCTGCTGCTGCAGTGTTTTTTTCCTCCCTGAAAAGTGGAGAATTATGTTGTTTGGTTGAGCTTGTTTTGTTGATGCCACCTATTTACTCTGCTGACAGTCCCAGAGGCAGCTGGGCCAATTTTTTTTGTGACAAAGGATTCACGGATAAATTTATGTGACATTAAAGTGGGGTTATTTATTATTTTTTAAAAATATAATGAGGTTTTGAAATAGGAGGATGTAAGCTCTCAGGTGCCATTTGAGATACTAATATCATCATTATATAATCCTGGTAGGCTTTCGACATGGAAAAAGCTGAAAATGGATCTAAGAGCAGGAATAAGAGGAAAGGCACAATGGTGCTTCCAAAAGTAATTGGTCATGGGAGAATTATTGCAAACCCAGCTCCTTAATGGGAGGCAAGTGCACAGGAGGCAGAAATGACTGAAATGACCTGGAGATGACAGTGCCTGTAATAACAGGGTGAGCACTAACAATGCAGCACAGGGGGAAATGCAAACACGTCACATTAGGGATGGGATCAGCAAACTGACAGTGCCCGTTCATGGCACCACTGAGGGCAGCTGAGCACACCCTCTTCGCAGGTACCTAAAGGGAAAGGGGTTAGCACAGAATGCCCAGAGACGAAAAAATGGCCCAGGGAATGGAATAAAATTGTTAGAACAGATATTTTTCCTTTTGGTAACAGTATTTTAAAACTTTCTTCTTGTAGAATGCACTGAATTATGTATTTTGAAAGAAAAATACAATAAATTCTGGTTTGGAAGTTCAAACTATATTCAGAGAGAAGACACTTAAGGTTTTTCTCTTTTTTTTAGCTTTGACTATTTTTTTCAGACTTTTTTTTAATCAAAAATTGTATTTTTAACCCAAGATGAATCTTTAAATATTCACATAAATATATGTGTGTGTGCTATTTTTAATGGCTTTTTTCCTAACTGCTAAATTACTGATGTGTTGTAATCAACAGTGACTCAGGAAGAAAGGGAGGCTGACTCATGGATCTGATTCAAGTAGCAGTGTTTGCCAACACTTTTTGGGAAGGAATTTCATTCATATAGTCTCACTGCCAACTTACCATTTACTTACCCCGGTTCTGTGCTCAGTTTTCATAGGGGGGTTCAAAGATCCATCCCCACTGCCTGGTCTGGAATGATGAAGTGAACTGCAGACAAAGAAATGGATTTAGTGTGGTTCAATCTGGGTGTTGAGGCAGATTCAGAGTCACCTGGAGAAGTTTGAAATCATTCTGTCCAAGGAGAAGCTGTGTCCCCCACCTTAAACTCTTCCAAAGGCAGCAGTGTCAAGCTCACTCTTGTGAGAAATATTGGAATGCAGCTGAATGTCACTGGGGAGCAAGGTATTCTATATCAGACTTACATAATGAATGCAAATTGTTTTTTTAGGATCCAAATGGGAAAGCATAAAAGGCTACAAAAGCCTTAATTTACGATTTTTTCATTTAAAGCTTCAGACCATTAAGTAGCCATTAAATCACTATTTTATATTCTGCTAAGTGCATCTCTATCATCAGAATAAAAAGATTGTTTTAATACCCCCTGTATCAAATAAAACATTTTAATTGCAAGCATTTGTGATAACAAATTGACTGGAATTGGAAAGTAAATTAATGCTGAGCTCTGATGACAGAACATCTTTGTGATTTTGGTTTTTAGTATCTTGTATGTGCATGAACAGTTACATTATACATATGTTTATCTGTATTTAGATTTCAATTACAAAGATTCTACCCCAGGTAAAACTTTCATTGCGCTGATAGGTTCTCCAGATTAATGTCTGTCACACTAACTCTTCCTGTGGAGCTCAAATTAGAAGTTTTTAACCATTTTACCCTTAGCCTCACTGCTAAGGGCCTCCATTACTTGGGCTGTCCCCTAAAATGGGGAGTAGACACAAGCACATGAGAGAAAACTTTGCAGTTTCCTCCCCTTGGATATTTCAATGTTTGTTTTTATTTCCAGAAAGACAAAAATTTTAACATCTGCCTTTGGGACGTGGAGATTTCAAAGAACATTGATTTGGAAATGTATTTTGACATATTTTGTTACGGCATTTTTGATTGCACTTAAGCACTGCCTTCCTGCAAGTGAGCTGGTTCCTTTTCTTTCAGTCATGAGCCTTCCTATTGCCAATACTGCCTGGCCTCCAATTTTCTCTGTGGGGCTGAGAAACACCTCTCCCAGGATGAAGTAATTGGAATGTGTAACTAATGACATGCACAACTCAGCCGCAACTTGAAATTCTTGTGCATCCGTTTCCAGATGGAAATATTCTAAGAAAATGCAGCTGACAATCATTGTCTTTAAAGCCAAATGTATTGTCCTGTTTTAATATAATAAATTGTTCCAATGTGGTTAAAGCCAACCTCAACACTCAATTTTCTGAAGAAAACTTTGGCATTAGGAAAATACTTTGAGATGTCATTTTTAGGTAACATTGTCTATTAATAGTTCAGAAATTGAATTCCTTGTCAGTATATGCATCTGGAAAGGTCACCCTGTGTCCCCCAGGAACGGCTGGTTTGCTCCTGCAATGGCTCTTTTCTCATTAAAGGGGAGGTTCTCAGCATGGGGAGGAGAGGGTGAAAAGCAGAAGGGCTGAGGAGAGGATACCTGGAGCACCATGCAGCTGGGAAAGACAAGGAAAGGGCAATCCTGCAGGTCCTGGCTCACACATGCTCCCAGGTAAGCAATTATATTACCTTGGACCTCTCTGCCAGCCCATCTGGCCTCGTCTTAACTTTGGCAACTTTTCTGTCTGCAGCTTTCCCACCTTCCCCAGCGTTCCTTCCCCTCACGTGTTTCTGCTTTCTGGCTCTGCCGTTCCCCCACATTCTCCCAATTATTGGTCCAACAACAGCCATCACGAAGAATCACTACACAAGATTGTGCATTTTAATGTCTATTTTAGGTGATTATTCAGTATGCTGTTAAAATCTGCCTTTATGATATATTTCGTTTTAATCTGGGTTTAGCAGCCCTCCTGCTTATGTGAATAATTCCTCCAACAGTTTTCAAATTCAGCACCTTAAAATGTTTTTCAAAGTAATTCAGTGTGAGGCAAATGTGTGCTCTCACTGGGAATTCAAAGAACAATTATGGTTCTTAGTGTGAAAGGGTATTTTCAAGGAAACATTTGCTCATTCCATTAAGATACTGTATTATTCTTTTTCTGAGCATTCCATTAATCTGTATTTGTCATTTATACAGACAAGGAATGACTCTGAAAGTGAAGGCTTTTATCTGGTTATCTGTTGATGGAAAAATCACCCAGCACAGTACTTCATTTTGCCTCAATATTTTTATTGAACTTGGAGATTCAGTTCAGATCCAGTTTATGAATTGGAAAGCAGAGAGAGGAATATTGTTTTTAAAATGACAAATTGTAGTTTAAATAGTCCTTATGTATATGTTTTAATAATATTAAATAAAGGGATTTATTGATGGGTATTTAATTTTTTTACACCAGATTCTAACATTTCAGTGACTGAAAAACAGATTTATGCATATTTTTCAAGTATCATAGAAAAGACTTGGCTCTGAGTTGAGGATTTTTTGTTTGGTTTAGGGAGTTTGGATTTGTTTGGGGTTTTTTCCCTTTAGCAGACCTTTTGTTTCTGCACATGAAAATCAATCTCATGTAATACATTGGGAAACTCTCTCTCTCTTAAGACTCCCTGCCTTTCACTTTGGGTTATCCTCTGAGCCAAATCCTGCAAGATTATAATTGATTTTAAAAGTCAGCAGCAAAAGTATTTGATCTTTAGGTGACAAACAGTCAAAGAGAAGCCTTCAGGATTAGTGTTAAACGTCAATGAAATTGCATTCATGCTAGGATAAGCACATTACAAAAATTTAAATCCTGCTGTAGTAGTGAGAGTAATAAATGGAAACTCAGCAAAATGAAGCTATTAGTCAACAATGTGTAATGTCATAAACTTCAACAAATTATTACAGAGCAGCTCAGGCCTGAATTAAAACCAAGCAAGCTGAAACAAGCAATATCACTGAGATGGATAAATGAATTTATCTGAGTGGATATAATGACACATTAGAATAAAAGCCAACATTTTAGCTCATGTGTTTAAAATAATCTGGACAGCATCACTCAAAATGGACAACAGCACCTGCACACACTGCTGCCCGTACCAGAATTTTGAATGTTGGACCCTGTGGTTGGGTTTTTCTCCTCTTGTGGTGCTTTAAAGAATCCATATAGAGAACTCTAGAGACCTTCACAATGTTCTCATGAAAATATAAAACTAATTTAGTGTCAAGAGCACCTAAACCAATGCTAGTGTGCAGAATAGCAAGGTAGCCCTAGCAAAGAGCAAGGCTGAATTGAATTGACCTGTCAATTCAATTCAGCAGAAAGCAGCCTGAAGGCATTTGGCCCTAGGAATGGGCTATAGGACACTTGAAGCCTCTTGACACAAGCTCAGAGAAAGCAAGCAGAAAACTGCTTCCAGGAAGGTAACCTTCTACTGCACCCAGTCTACTGCTTCCTGAGCCATGAGAAGTACCAATAATGAGAGAAAAAATGTGGTTTCTGGGGAAACAATTACATAAATAGCACAGCACATGGTGCTGTGTTGTACTCTTACATGCAGCTTGTTTCCAAACAATGCAAAACAGTGTCGAGGGATTTTAATGATAACTCTATTGATGCCACAGAAAACTGCAATTTTTCTGGTAAGGTCAAGTGTTCTAAATTATACCTTGAGCATCATCAGCAAATGAAGCAGAGAATATAATGCTGATTTTTCTGCAGCAAGAATGTTAAGTGAAAGTATTGGAATAGTCCAGCTGTAATATAGAAATAGATTAAGAGATACTTAATGCTGAAATAAGAATTTCAAAGTATTCATACAAATGAGTGCTACCACTTAAGTCATATGAAGTTTTAGTATTTTTCCATATATGTTAGAAAATTGTGTGTTTTCTGCTTTCTTGAAGGTTTAGAACATCAGATGTGAAATGTATTTGGAAGCCCAAGAGTGGTTCTGTTCATACCCTTTGGACCACCGTGTTGTAAGTTGCAAATCCTTGTTAAAACAGAGTATATATTATTTCCTTGTGATCTGAGAGCCTCTGAACATCTTGCTTTTTCAGTTTGCCTGGTTTTTTTAAGTGGAAACGTTGGCTGCTGGGTTTTATTTCTCACACAAGATGCACTTAATCAGGACAGACCAGATTTCAGATGATTTCATTTTTTTTTTTCCTGGAAGTAGGAAATAGCATGCATATCTTTCATCTATGTCCACTTCTTCAAATCAGCAACTCCAAAAATATAAATACAGGTATGAAACTCAGCGTAGTGTGTTTGAAGTGTAGCTGTGTAATAGAGGGGTAGAAAGTCAATTTTCATTCCAGGCCCAAATATTTAATCATCTCAGAAGAAAAGTAGCCCACTCAATTTAGTCCATTCATGTGCTTCACTCCGTGGGTGTCTGTGAGGTACTTGATCCCCACTCTGGGTGTTGAAGGGCTCTGCCTTCCTCCACAAACAGCATCAGTCCAATTCCAAGTCCTTCATTATCTGTGCTTTCTGCAGTCTGAGAGAGCAGGGAATTACCTTTGAGAAGTCAATAGTCATGACTCCAGCTCACATTATTCACATTCATGGACAGCCTTCTGCTACTGCTCACAAGAAGGTTTTTAAATCTTTCAGTAGTGCTCTGAAATCTAGGCCTGCTCAGCCCTCATCAAAGCCAGTGAAAGATATTTTATTGACTTGATGAAAGCTGGCTGAAATCAATGGCTTGAAGGTATGTCTGCCCTCAGTCCTCCTTTCCTTTCTTCCTTCCATTTTCATTTCTGTGGTGGCTTTCCTGTCTATATCTCCAGGTGACACAGGGAGATAGGCACTCAACTCAGACACAAATGACATGCCAGAATAAACTAAACAATTCCCATCCTCTTATCTAACATTTTCAAGCTTGTGAGATGTTTTAGAGGGCACTTTGGTGACTTTGAGCCAGCTGGTGCCCTTGTCGCACTCTGAGTTGGCCATGTTTTCAGTCCTGTTTCCAAGGGCTTTCTTGTTTGTTTTTTTTTCCCTTGGTTGTGCTAAAAGCTGCTTGTTGCCTTGACAAATATTTGTTTCCAATTCTGTGTATGTAAACATCTAACCCAAAATTGTCTCAGGATTCAGTATGCAGATGGCTGCTGCACTACTGTTTACCAGAGTTCAAAACCTGGGCAAACAGCAATTTATTTGGGCTGAATAAGTAATACCTTATTTTGAAGGGCCCAAATAGCCATGTAATTATTTTGAATTAAGAAATTACCATATCATTTCAGGCTCATTACATGGGTATTTATTCTCAGCAGATTATGTGCAGGCTGTCACAATAGTAACTAGTGTAACTTTTGTTTGGAAAGGGAAGCAGGGTAGTAATGAGGGGAGGAAGGGGCCTGTGGTGAGCCTGCAGTCCTGAAAATGGGAATGCCACCTCAGAAGTGTGGAGCTGCATTTTCAAGTGAAAAAGACCTATTGTTCTTGCATAACATTTTAGAGAGGATGCAAATAGCAATAATGCACTAATTATTTTTATTTATATATTTCACACAAGGAAACGCAGGAACTTTGTGAGTTGCAACTCAGTTGTTGACCCACTGTCAAAGTACTGCAGTAGTATAAATAAAAATCTGCCAAACTGGGTAACAATGCCTATGACTTGTGTATTCCTGGTAGACAATAGGTGGTTGTAATTCCCTGAGGAACAGCCTTGATATCAGATGGGACGCCATGCCTTTAGCACTCTCTAATAGAGCAGCTAACTGGCTTGTTAATGCTAATTCCCTTCATTTTCTCAATGTCCATCCTGCCTGTGCCACACTGCACTGCAGTCTTCTCATCCAGGAGAGCCTGACCATGGACAATGGGATCAAGTTCTGAAGAGCCTGATCCAGGGGACACAGGGAGCCTTCAGTTCTCCATTACCTTCAAGCCCCGACATCCCCAGTCCAGCAGCCTGAGACGAGAGTAAGATCACTCTCAGTTTCCCTTCATGAGTATAAATGCTTATTTAATCTCTCTAATCTTCTTACCACCAGCCCACAAAAAACTGAGAAATATTTGGTGTGAGGTGGAAATTCACCTCGTTGTGAAATAATTGCTTCTAAAGTGTTAGTCATTTGTGGCATGGCTCTAATTGCATTATACTTAGGGGATCCTAACACAACAGACTTCCAAATTTACCCTGGAGCACGTTTTTTTTGCAGTATTGGGTTGGAAAGCTGTAATTTGAATAAATGACATGAGTAACTGAAAACAGACTCTGCCTCTCCCCAATATGTCTCATTAAAAAAAAAAAGAAAACTGCGTTAAGTAATTAGCAAGATGCTGACATAATGCAGGAACTGTGCTGTGGATATTTTGTATTTCAGCTGAAAACAAATTAATAAAGCAGACTTCTGTTTGGACAAAATAAGTTCCTTTTCAGATGGGAGAAATTCTTATTTTTTGCAAGATCAAAGGTGAAAGATGCAGTGAGAGACGAAATATTCATGAAAGTTGTTTATTTGAGAAAGGGAAAGCCATAACATTGAAAAGCCCTTAGGTCTATTATGCAGCTGTCAGACCCTGGGTCTTAGACTGGAGGAGATAATGACTGTGTGCTGCTCAGCACAAAGAAAACCAAAAGAAGGACTGAGGGGTGGCAGTATTTTACTGGGATACACAGCAACAGGAAATAACTAAATTCTACCTTGGCCTCTTCCCTGTTTTCTGCTCCACTCCCATGAAGTCACTGTGCCCAAGCTGCTTTCCTCAACTTCACAGTTTGCTCCCTGTCATGTAGTCAGGGGTTTGTTGGAAGTAACAACTCACTTCTTATTCTGACTCAGTGCATGTCCTGCTTTGGTCTCATCCCTTTAAAAATCTGGCTTAATTTCAGTTAATTAATTCAGGTCAGTGCATTCCTTCCACAGATGGTTGGAAATAGGCTCTTGTCCAAAGGCTTGGATGATTTGCATGCCCAGCGAGGTTGGGCTGATGTTAAAGAGCTGAACGTTGACCAACTCATCTAAATATGAGCTAATGAGGAAGACACAGCTACACATCTCAGACTGGTTTTTAGAGAAGTCAGTTAGTGACAGATCACCCCATACATGTGGACATTGCCTTTCTTGGTGGAAAATGTACCTGTAAAATAACATCTGCATGTGCCTTTACCCCACCCTCAAACCACTCCTCATATTTTCTTCCTGTTCCAAATCCCTGCTTTTCACTGCTGGGAAGGAGAAGCATTGTTTCAGTGTCCTTTTCTCACCCCCGGTATTTTACAGTCCTCTTAGAAAAGGGACAGGGAAGATGTGCACTTTCACAGTGACCCTTCACAATATATATCAATAGATGGCAGTAGCTGAATCTCCTTGGAAAGAATATCCCTGGAAAAATGTCATAATTGGCTTTTTCCATAAGACAAAAATGAATGCACTCTTTATGGGTTAAAAAGAGTGAAAGTCACTTCATACATCAGGGTCAAAGGACAATTTCCCTTTTTCATGCTCAAAAGTATTGCTATCCAAAGTTGCTTAGAACAGCACCAAGTTTGCTTGAAGCCATACATTGAAAGATTCCACGAGTTCAAAACCAGGATCAGAAGCAAGGATCAGTTCAAGTCTACAAATCTTTCAGTGCAACCTGGTTGGAGACTTGCTCCTGATGACCTGGCCATGATATCCACCTACAAACAGACTATCAAAACCTGCACTATATTTTAGAGTCAGGAAGTCCTGATCCTGGGGATTTCCACAAATGTTTTCCTAATGCCAATGCAAATATTTTACTGCAGTCTAGTAAACACAACCTAATTTCATTTGTTTGTGGTGTCCTGTATTTGGTCATGTCTATTTTAATATCTCCAGCTTATGGGGAACCAAAATTTCAGAGTACTCTGTATTCACCATTGTTTTAATGGACTAGGTCCCAAAAAGCTCATCTGTGAGATCAGTAACTCAAGAATTTGGTTATTTCCTATAGAAGATATAAAACTAAATTTGTAATTTGTAATTGGAAGTTATCTCAAGAGGTCATTTAATCCATTCCCTTTCAGTGAATCAGAATCAAGAACATGCACATCTGTCCCTACATGCTGACCAAAAGCAATAATGTTGTCTGGCCAGTAGAAAAGATAATTGTCTAACAACAGTGAAGGTTTTCCATGACCCCAAGCCCCAGTTTCCTTCAGTGGCAATTTCTTATTCTCCTTTCATGGCTCCTTCTTATTTTCCTGTTGTTATTGTATTGCTGGAGAAGTTTTGACAAAATCAAAATCTGTTTGTGCATATGTATCATACATTTTTAGTGAAAACTCATTTTGAAACATCACATAGATTTTTAGATCACTTAGATTTTTTCCATCAGAAGCAAAATGTCACTGAAATTAGCATAAACCAGTAAATTAAAGCATATGGCTGCTGATGTATCAAAACTTCTTGAAGGGAAAACATAGCCCTCTGGCAGAACATTTCTGAGCACTTTGTCATCTCAATTCCTGGGTCTATGAAAATATTTTGTGCTTATTTGCAAGCGCAGTTTTTAAAATCTTGATTGTGATTATTCAAATTCTTTTGTTTATAATTCAAATTTCCCTGCTTCTCCCTTTCTGCAAGTGTTTATGTGATGCTCCAATGAGAACATACAAAACTGATCCATTTTTGTTCTGTGACCAGTCAGGGGAAATGCCCTGCCTGGTAATTGGCAAACCAGTATTTTCACTTCTCTAGTTGAGTTCAGAGGATGGCAAAATGCTGGAAGCTCTCTCTCAGTATAATCTAAGTCCTGTGAGCCTTGAATTAGCAGAAGGGTGTTCCAGCCTGAGAGAACCCATTTTTCCATGAGATGTAAAGTGCACTTTCCCTGGATAGAAATGTATGAGGGTAATAACTTTTGCGTGCTATTATGAAGTGGCTTACTTGTTGCTGTATCCTTTCCAATGGTCAGTTAATAATGTGTTGGTATTATTAATTCAGGCTTTGGAAGTAGGAAGCATTGCCAGACCTCGCTGGGTTACAGCCTGCCCACCCCCAGAACTACAGGATAACTCCAGCTTCCCAAAATCCCAGTTTAATGCAAGTCAAGGAAGGGCACTGCCAACGGACAGGGGCAAGAAGGTAAGGAACTGATCTCTGCTGGTTGGTCTGGTTGGTGTTAGCCAACAGAACCACTGAAATGCAAGAGACTTTGGCTGGGTTTACTGATCAGATCTGTAGGAGGCAACACAGATAGCACTTCCTGAGAGGAAGGGGGTTCAGGAGCCTGCATTCTCTTCCCCCCAGTCTCCAGGAAATCCAGAATGCTCCAATCCATACAATGATTCTGCACTCCTCATTCTGGTCCCTCTCTCTTTCACAAGACAAAGCTAGCAACATAGATGGCTTCTTAGCTCTGCATGCAACTTTTAGATGTGTTTTTAATCCAAAAGTGAATTTTTCTTGCATAGCTACAAGATTATACAGTGCACTCAGTCTGCCTGAGATGCATTTTTAATGAGGAGAAAGCACCTTATGTAAATGGCAAAGAATGTTATCTATCATTTTCCCCAAATCATGATCCACGATTTCATTCAAACATCTGTCAGCCACACAGCAGTTCATTTTCCTAAATCAAATGCTAGACACAGCTAAAGAACAACAGCATTGCTCAGAGAAAATTAAGCACCCACTGGGCAAATAATATTACTATTTTCAGCAGCACAGAAGTCTTTCTGTGAGAAATTTCTCAAGCTGTTTCCAGAGGTGTGTCCTGGTGCCCCTTCCTCTGCTCTCACGGAGGCACAGGCCATGGTTTGTATTCCCAGATCAGAGAGGTTTGAAGTGGGCATGTGTGTTTTTCTCAGTTCTTTGAAAGTTCAAAGCTCAGATGCAATCTTTCCTGAAATCACATTCAACCTACTCCAAAGTCCAAGGGCAGAAATGAAAGGATTTAGCTTAATAAAATTCATCTTTATCTGCTTCAGGTATCTCTCCAGAGCAGAGCCCAAGTCTGTAAGCTGCACCCAGAACTCCATTCCCATTTTTCAGAGCAATGTAGAGTCGCTCTATGGAAGTTTGTGCTCTGCTGTGAAGAATTAAGCAGTTTTTTTCTTTCCACAGGCTTTTCATATAAGTAGGAAAATCTATCCTTACCTAATATAAAGAGAAAAAAGCTCCAAGCTGCTAGAGGAGAAGGTGGATTTCCAAGGATTAAAAAAATCCCAAACCCACTTCATTATGGCTGAGCTTTAAAGAAAATTGTCTGATCCTTTTTTCCAAGATAACTGTTTTTTTCAGTAATAAGGTTTTAGAAACCTTTTCCTATGGTAAGAAATTCTCATCCATAGTTGAGACGTTTCTCAAAGATGCATATTATATTATCCTGGTGTAAATTTCTTTGTTATTGCCAGTAAAAACAGAGTTTCCTTTTCCTTTCCATCCATTTACATGGATAGTGTTAATTGTGCAGACTAAGACTTTGGGATGTAATGTTACATGCAGGTGCTGAGAAATAAAAAACTACCATTTCATTCCAACATGTTTGTTTTTTCACATCACCAGTATAAGAAAGATTGCTTCTTTACATGTAAATGCACTTGTATGCAGTTTAGTGAGATGACAGTGGTGCTGGCGTAGACACAGCAACAATAATATTGTACCTTTTATAAATATTTTGTTTTAGCTGTGAAAAATCCCAACCGGAATAAATGGCAATCTGTTTCTATCTTATCTTTGGTCACGTCACCCCTAGAAAATTAAACAGAGAAAGGAAAGGGAGTAAACTTATACCATGAGTTCTCTTTACTTCCTATAATGTATTTCCCATCCTGCTACTCCTTCAGGTCCAGAGCTGCAGACGGTGGTTGCACTGTGGAGCTTCTGGAGGCACCGTGCAGATTTAAGCACCAGACAGTCAGAACCTTAGCTGCTACTTAACGATCAAGTCTTGATTTTACTTAAGGTGATTTTTTCCTCTTCCTAATTATTTTTCCTTCCACTAGAGTGAAGTCAAGTTTAAAAAAAATTAGAAGAGTGTAAAAATGTAGAAGAAACAGAGATATTACTACCAACATTTTATTCTTCTCCTTAACCTCCCAGTCTGCAGAAGATTCACAGCCCCTGTTTGGTGAGGATTACTGGGCTGATGAATAAATGCTGTAAAGTTTATTTCACAGTCTTGAAGTCTTCTATCAAACTCATTCGGATTTGTAAACTTTTACTGTACTTTGGCAGCAGTGCTTGATATTTTTCTCAGATACCTTTCCACAGCAGCATTATTTAAGTATTTCCTTACACTCACTCATGAGTGGTCATTAGGACCAAAAATCTTAACAAGGTCTGTTGAGTTTGAACTGATCCACTTGGTGCATTATTTGGTGCATTTGGTTCCAACAAAGGATTAAAAATAGCCATTTTTGTACTCTCATTTCTGTTAAACCACATGAATACTGAGTTTATCTCTGTCTTCTCAGGATGAGATGGTCCCCAGGAACTGTCCCTGCTGTCCATGGGTACTTCTGCATCAGCAAACTCCAGAGAATCCCTGAATGCAGAGATCTCAACTGCAATCAGCTTTTTGTAAGGTGAGATCTCCTTTGCTCTCACTTCTCAGAAGTCCTTGGAAAGGAGACAGCAAATCTAGGTCTCCTTCAAGCAGATGCCTGGTGTGGGGAGAGGATCCTGGAACATGGGGGTTCTGCCAGTCACATGTTCATGTCTTCCTTACCTTCTCTAGAATAAATTAGACCATTGGCTCCGATATGACTTCAGCAGCACTTTAACCAATTTTAGCAGGACAGGTGATGGGAACATGGATTATTTGCTAATGTTTTCTCCAGCTCATTTTTTGCCCTGTCCCCAGATTGACCCTCTGTCACGTTTAATAACATCAACATGCTTATTTTGCCTTCTGAAAATACACTTCCTTTTTAACTAAAAATTGCCAGAGGTCCTGTTTTAGTAGTGAGAGAGTTTTGCTGTAGTACAAGTTGTGTGCTGGCGTTCCCAGAGGCTGTGGAAGCAGTTCTAATATTATTGTTTCAATCCAAATAAATATGATAAAGATGTACAGAAACCTTTTAGCCAAGAACCTTGAAAACACATTCCTGTACATGCCTTCTGCTAGACCCATGACATTGCAGCAAATGTAAAAAATCCTACCAAATTATAGTTTTACATTGTGATTAGTTCAAATATCAGAAGAAACCGGTGGCTTTTCAGCCCTTAATTAAATCATAGGTGCTTCTTTGTTTCGCCTACCTCTGTATGTTTTGCTTTTATCAAGGATGGCAAGCCTGGAATGCTTCAGGGTTGTGCTGTGTCTCAGAAAGGGCTGTGACCTGGCACTCTGAGGCTGATGGCAAGCCCGTGGTTTGCTGGGAGTGAGCTTAGTGCTTTTGCCAGGACTGGGAGTCATGGACTGGAACTAAGGGCATACACCATTCCTGGGTTTAATACTGTCAGCGTCGGGGAGCCTCCTGCAAAGTGCTTGCTTTTAGTGCATTTTGGAGGGCTTCAAAGAGCATGAGGAGAGCTCTGTTTTCAAGTAATACCTCTCATACATTTTTTCAGGCAGAGAAAGGATCTGCCTTCTATTTCAGCTTTTAAAATCTGATATGCAAGATGAACTACATTTCTTTTCTCAGGCTGCAAGAGTAAATAATGTATATCACATCTAACTACTGTTTATGCAGTTTCATGATATGATTCACCAGCATATTTAAAATATAAAAATAATTATTTCTGTGATCAATTTAAAAATATTTTTTAAAAAAGCATCTTAGAAGAATTTTGGGGGTACGAGTTCTCTCTCTTGCATTTCAAGCATGGACACTTTTGGAGCTTCCTCTCATGTGGAACCTTCCCAGACTTAGATTTGGTTTGTGGTCAGTTTTATTCATTTTTTTTCCTTATCTCTTACAAACTCATGTAAAGCCCAGGCTAATTTAGAGTGTAACATAACCGAGGATTTTGCTTATTCATAACAATTTATTAAGCTGTGCAAAGATAGTGCTATTTTTAAAGTTTTTAGATTGTATCTGTTATCTTCTAAAGGAGCAGAAAATGCAAATGACTCGTACAATCAGCTATATCTGCTTAGACTTGCTAAATCATAAGGAGTCATGGAACAAAACAATGCAGCAACACTGAATTTATGGAATGGTGATGCCAAATGACAATGGAATTGTAAAGGAAGTACTTAGTACATCAAAAATTAATGCCTAGAGGGTCCATTTTTGTATGGTGATGATTATAAGTATCACTCTAGGTGTGAACAGAATCCCCTCAGAACAGCAGTTTACTAAATGTGCTGGAGATTACTGAACAAAATACAAGCTGAGGTCACGTTTGGGTTTTCATTGGGCAAATCACTATCATTTTCTTTTCAACCCAAACTAAAATTGCAGTGTTGCAGGAGGCACTTGGGTTTGATGCACACAAATGGGAGGTTGATACCTGTGCTCGGAGCGATTCAGAGCTGTGCAGAGGAAAAGCAGCAAGTCATGATGTACTTCTCTTAGTTATGAGAACAAGTTATGAGAGCAAATGTGTTATTTGACCTCAGGAGCTGTTTGTTAAATATTAAATCACTGACCAAACGTCAAAGAGGTGGCAGCGCCACTGAGTGCCACAGAGAGATGGACAGCTGCAGCAGTATGAATACATGCTGACATGTGAGGGTGAGAAATAGAGAGGGGCTTTTACAATATTCACTTCAGATAGAAGTTTTATGACCTCTACTTTAGAATCTATTTGTTATATTATGTACCCATTTTATTTTAAGTATCAAATTAGTTATGAACATTTATTTTTAGCAGTGAATCACTTCTGTGGGCACACTTAACCAGAGCTTGTGTATGGTGTGTCCACTAATCTGTGTGCAGCTCTTTGCATCAGATGAGAAATGTATGACTTAATCATTTGTAACCACAGCTATATACCAGGAGGACTGTTTGATCCTAAAGCTGAAGAAATTACACTCACTTTATTTGTTTATTATTTCCAACAGTCTCATGCAAAATGCAGGAGTTTATTTTAGCAGCAATCATAAAAATGAATTATTTGTTTCTAGACACAGTCTTTGCTCATTTGTGCTGCAGTAAATTTTTTTTAGTCAATTTTGTGTCTTTAGCTGCAGCTCCTCATACACATTTCCATACAGACCCAGACAAACAGCTGTTAGAACTGGAAAAGCAGTAGCAGAGTTGCTGGTGTTGTACAATGGAGCTTGAGTAATTAGGTGAGCACTTATCGTGGTTAAAGTGCAACTTACTCAAAGTGCAAGGGAAATATGGAGAGGGTCACTAAGTCTGTGTGTTCAACTATGAATTTCATCCCTCACTGTTGCCCTCTCTGACGTGGAATTTCTCCTGCCTGTCTAACTTGGGAGATAATGTAAATGCAGTGTAAGGACATTAATGAGACCAACCCCTTTGAGTTTTAAGGTTTGACTTTTCCCCCCCCCCAGCCTCCTGTTAATGATGTGACAGTTTGTTGCTACAGGAGAGAGAGAGAACTGCATCTGTGGTAACTAAAGGTCAGACGCCCTGGGCTGCATGGGCTGCCGTGCTCATCAAACCCCGGGAGAAGAGAGGGCTCATGGTTTTGCAGTGTTAACAGTGGCCTCACAAAAGATATGTATTTGAAATAACAATGGTTTGAGGTAGCATGTTACTAACCTTCAGTTCTGAATTTAAAAAAACCCAAAACTCTCAAGCCCTTGAATATTTAACGATGGCTGAACAAACTTGGAATGACCTGAGGAAGATGGAAAGTCACAGAAGTTAATGCTCCCAAAATGCAGCAGAGCTCAGTAGTCCTTAAAAGCAGTTAAAGAGCTTTTACCATCTGTTAAGTAATTACCTATCATCATTAGTTATTAGTAGTAGGAAATGATGTAAAGAGCACAAACATGATAGAAAAAGAACAGCCAGCTTCTTGTGGGTTTCTTGAATGAGGTCATAAAAACATGTTTATTAATACTGAAATAGAAATAGAAATGACAAACATTGCAGACAATGTTGCTCTGCTTCAAAAAGAAAAGTAAACAGTAAATATGTAGCTCAAGTCTTGCACTTGTTACCAGTATGAAATGAAATTCATTATAATATTCATCTCCAAGAAACAACATAAGATGAAGAAGATTTAAGGTTTCTAAATTCACTGCATTATAGCTCAGCTAAAACCAATTATGGAAATGACAAACAGAGGATCATGACTTGGAACAGATTAAAACCAAGTACCAAAAACCCCCAAAGCTGTGTGTGCTTTTAAGCTGCATGATTTTACATGCAAACATGCACACATATTTACTTATATATCAGTATGGGCTTCCACGGCCCTAATTCTAATTTCTTTTCTCCCGCTTCTTAGTCAAAATAGGTTCTCTAAAATGCATTTCTTTCAAGCTATTACCTGCATATCTTTAAGCATTCTGCAAAAATGTCAGTCTGTATGTCTCAGGTTGCCCCGGGATCCTTGGGTACATACTTGGCTATTTTTTAGTCTTATTTCCTTCAGCAAGTTGATACATCTCACTGCAAGTTTGTATTACACATTAGAGTTACACAGCTGACCTGTCCTGCCTCGTGCTTTGGACAGCAGCGTGAGACTCTTCTGGTACCGAGACAGTGCCCAAGCACATGGCCACAAAGTGACACAAACAGCATAGAAATACAAGAAACTGCAGGAACCATCTAGAAATCAAAGAGTAAGTCATGTCCAAGCTGTCCAGGCTAACCCTTACTTGTGACTACAATAATAAAATAACAGCGTGAGAAGTGAAGAAATCTTGTGAATAAAAAAATGAGGACGGAGGAAACTGCTGTGGCAGATGATGGAGAAAATGTCCAATAAATACCAAAAAGGGGGAAATAGGATACCAAAATCAGGGCCACTGGGGTCAGAGAACACAGTGTAAGCTGTGTAATGGGGAGACAAGGTAGTAAAAGGAATAAAACCTTGTGCTGCTCCAGGCTCCTTTCAAGCAGCTCCATGCCTGATCCATGCAGTTGTTCCCTCTGTCAGTTCCATCTGACTTGCTTTTCCGTGCAGGAGAGATATGGTGTGCAATCCCTGGCCTCGGGGGATCCCCACAAGCTCACCCCAGCTCTGACCATGATGGGAGCACTTGGGGACTGCCCCTCCACCATTGCCCTTCAGGACCTTCTGTATGAGGCTGGGCCTCTGTGGCCACAGGTGTGGGAGGACTGCAGTGTCTGCACGTGTACCTAAGGCCGCCTTGCTTTCTGGGGGCTCTTGGCAAAATCTACTGAATAATAATGAAGTATTTTGTTTTATTAGAGTCACTTTGTCCTGCAAAATTTTTTTTAATATGAAAAGTGTGCGTTATATAAAATGTGCCACATATTTAAAACAAAAGCAACTTTAGTTTGGTTTAGCCTGTTGCAAGTCTAAGCATTTAGGTAAAGAACAGAAGCATTGGGTTTGTGTTGCCAAAATCTTACTCATAAGGTACTTTATCCCATTATTTTTTCCATCTGTTTTGTCTCTTAAAGATTATTGCAGCAGCTTAAGAGTTTGATTTATTTCCGCCAAGGCATAGGAAGAGAATGTGCGGAGAGACAGAACTGCTTAAAACCGCAGTCTTAACTGCTGAAATATTCTGTTTATGAAAATACTTTCTGAATTTATGTTCAAAATCCTCTGCCTGATTTGCTGAATGAGGAGGAAGAGAGAGCAGGAGAATTTTCTCTGTCAGGTCTCCCCAAGTACAGCTGTGTTGAATATTTAAATATGGCATTTGCAGTCAGTGCATATTGTGATATGCTTTTTTTGAGGGAACAACAATCTGTGAGAGATTATGGTTGCCTTTTTATTAGAGTAAAAACAAAATATCAAACAAGCACTGAATTACATTTTAATGTAAGTTGATGTTATTTTCTATTTTAATCAAAAGCTGTTTGTGAGAGCCTCTCCTCTTCCTTGCCTTAGAGCCCAGCAGCAATTTGGGTAGGTGTGTGAAGAGCAACGTGTTGTCTGGATGATGGTGGTGGCAAAGGAACCTACAACAAAGACAACATTTACCAAAGTGAGCACCTTTTAATCAGTGTTCTGTCACCTAAGTAAAAGCTGGGCTGCACAGTCCTTGAGTGCCCAAGGCCCTCTTGTCGAAGCAGCTTCATTCTGCAGAATTGCTGTGTCTGTATGGACAGCTTCATCTGCTCTCAGCCTTGCCCTGCACCTGAAACGTGTCTCCAATCCATAAATAACAGTGTCCTGCTGGCACAGAGCCTCAATCCTGGGAGCTGATTTATGGACCTTCAGGAAGAGCGGGCCAGCCCTCGGGGCCAGAGACTCATCCCTTCATATTTTAGTATCCAAGAAGGTGTGAGAGTGGGGAGGCTGAAATGCTGACCTTCTCACAGGCTGGAATATACCATATATCAGTGCCATTGCTGGGTTACTACCAGGAAATCAGCTACTAGTACATGGTTTGCTATGAAATAAGCAGAAATGCAGCATGCCTAAAATGGAAAGGGAGCTCAGGAATCACATGTCGCCAATTCTGTACACTTAATGTCCCTTTGATGTGAAAAAATGTACAAAAATAATTAGGTTTTAGGTTTGGTTTGTTTGGGGTTTTATTCTAGAAAAACGGAGTCAGGCTACCTAAGCAATTGTTGAGGAGAGCACTGTAATCAGAGCATCTCAATGGTATTTGAAGGTAAGAAAATGACTATGGGGTGAGTGTATCTGTGTATCAGTACCAACACCAAACCCCTTGATACATTCTCAGTAAGTTAGAAATGTAAGTTCTCAGAATGTTGAAAGCAGTGACAAAGAAGGTGTGACAGTTCAAAAGCAAATATCAAAAATAAAGTAAAATAAATATTTGAACAAACTGAACTCTAAATATTTTAAACCCTCAAAAAGTGTAAGAAGTAAAGCAGAAATAATTGTTGGTGCTAGTTTCTAAAAGCTATGAAATGCCTGCATGTGTCCAGGCAGCATTTTTTTCCTAAGAATTCAGATTTCACATTAACAGAAAATTGTCACCTCCAGACTGGTATTTTTTGGAACTGCTCAGTGTCTAATCAGTTAGTGACAGTAGTTAACAATTGCAAGCCTGTTGCCTGGAAATCAAATAAATGTGAGCGCTCCTGCTTGTGGGCGGGGGCAGGATGGTGGTGGGAGAGGTGACAGCACTTTGGGTGCCCAGCAGCTGCCCATTTCACCCACTCCAATAAGCTTTTAACCACACCTTGAGCTGTTTCCTGCTATCCCACCTAGCAGGGATTTGGATGAGTCAGTGGGAACCCAAACAGTAAGTGCTCCCCTGGATTTTAACCCAGAGGCACAACGGCCATTTAGCTCTATAAATCTATAAATATTGCTACAAGCCTGCTTTTGTAACATTGCTTTACATTTTTGCTGTCTCTGGAGAAGCTTTTTTTCAATATTGCAAAAGTAGGAAGAAAGCATTGGGCTAAGATGATGATATAGCCAACAGCGGGCATTTGTGGAGGAACCAGAGGGAGAGCAGTGGCACACTGTGACAGCAGAAGTGAAAGCACAAGCAGGGAACCACACTGTAGTCCTGATCCACCAGAAACAACTTGGAATCAGCAGCTGCCCTGTGCTGACTCCAGGGCTGCCACCCATGGATGGAGAGAGCCCAGAGCCCACACAGGGCTCGGCTTTGGAGGGTGAGCTGGGGAAATCCTGCTGGCTTTCTGCGGCAAGGAGAGGTGGGCAAGCAGCACGTGAAATTTCAGAGTTTCCTGTTGCTGTGGTGCTTTTCTGTCAAGTCAGTGAGTTGAAGCAGCCCCAGCAGGATCAGGCAGGAGGTACAGATATCACTGAGAGGACTCTCAGGGGCAAGGAGGACATGGCAGAGGTATAAAGAGGGAGCAGGAATGGGAGGAGCTTTGAGGCTAGTTTGTCCCAGCATGTCCAACTCCATCCTGAGCCTGGTGGTGCAGAGGCTGCATTGGTGGCCTTGGAGCTGAGGCCTTAAGGCCCTGCTTGTGCGTGTCAATGGCTTGAAAGCTGCCAAAAGTGAGCAGGACAGGTTCAGTTGGCATCTTCAGCTCCTATCCCAAATAAACGTCTGTGCACAATCCCAGCCACTGTTAGGGGAAGGCCAGTGGAGACACACGGTGTGCAGTGTTTGCCATGACTGCAGTGGCTGCTCTAGTAGCCATGTGTTTCCCTGGCTGTTAATCCCTGCTCTCCTCAGTGTTGATTTAAATACCTTTCTGTGACATTCGCAGAGTAATGGAGTGTGCCGGCCCAGAAGGAGCTCGGAAAGGTTGTTGGATATGATCTGCATTAATCAGAGCCCGTTCACTCTGGCATATGATCCCTTGCCTGCACAGCCATGGCTTCTGTGGCAAAAAATAGAGATAAGTAGCAAAAGCTGCTCAAGGAGCGGCCTCTTGCATGTTCCAACAAGCAGGAGAGGGATTCATCCTGGCAGTGGCTCCCTTGTATCTGTTCTAGCAGGTGATGCACAGTGACAATGGTAGCTGCTCCTTTCCACGGTGCTGCAGAGGGAATGGTACCTGTGTGCTCCTTCCCAGGCCCATCATTTCCAGCTCCAGGGGCATTCCAACCAATGGGTGACAAACACATACCTAACACCTGATCAACTCACGTTTTCAAGAGCCTTCCCTGCAGAAAGGGAAAGGCTGCAAGTGTCACAGACTCCCTGAAAGCAGCGCAAACAGGTCCCCTCCCGTGTTCATGGGATCAGCAGCCTTTCCAGAGTATGGAGCTAAGCCCTTTCCTTGTACCTTATTGTCATAATCTGCAGAGAATGAGGGAGGCTTTTTTCCTGCCTTGCTGAGTGTGTTGCTTTAGTACTTGTGTGTAGCTTAGCTAAGGCCAAGAGAGCTCCTTCCATTCACAACAGCACTCGAGCTGTTGGGCTACTCAAGGAAAAAGTATTTCTCAATCTCTCCTCTTGAATCTGCTGTATTTGACATAGGAGTGCTAAACATGAGTGGAATGAGTGGGAGAGAATAAAGAGCTTTGATTTCCCATGGCTGGTGATGAATGGTGGTGGTGATGGGAACTCTGGGCTAATTGTATCTCTTTTTATTCCCTTCCCCTTTTTTTCTCTTTTTCTTTCATCCCATAATTGAACAAGCTGCTGAAGGAACCTTAGGATTAAATATTGAACAGAATGGTTCCTGAGTGTCACAGATAATGCACCAGAGAGTTGCGCTAGTTCTTTTTACACTTGAGGTGTTTAGAGAATGCTCTTGATACAGCTTTACCCCTTGTGCCTGTAAACACAGAGCTCTCAGCAACAGGAGGAAGGATGGAGAGGTTCTGTGGCTGTACTCCAAGCCGGTAACCCTTTCTGGATTGTACAGATCCTCTCAGAGGAGAGAGGGAAGCTGTTTAGTTCCCTCTGCAGAGGGGGTTCCCAGGGCAGCCTTGCCTAGAGAATTCACTACTTAAAGCTGATGTTCCATCAACAAAGACTAAGAGAGGAAAAGAAACATAATAAGTAATCTGAAGAGACAGCCATGCTGTGCTGGAAAAAGCCTTTAGAAGTAATTATATAAAATTGTGAACTTCTATGCAGAGTTAGGGTCCCTGAATGGATTAATTACAAAGAAAGATGCATTTTCTGTCAGAAATCTGTCCCAAGTAAAACCAAAATGCAGTCAGAATCAGCTTTTATATGGAAACTGACTGTGCAGCAATAAACATTTTTTCTTTTTTAACTTCACAGAATAACTAACAGAAGGCAGACAACTAACACCACCAGTTCCCCTCACTGTCATCAACACTAAATTACTTTGTTGAAACAAAATGTTAAGAAGCTTGGACTGGATGTTTAAAGACTTAAGAGTTACTGAATTTTCTACCCAACTTGATGGTGAGTAACCATTCCCTCATCCCCTCAGAATGTGAAGTTTCTGAGCAGGGGAAGGAGCAGGACAGCTGAAGAGTTTCAGTCACAGCCTGTGTTACTTCAGCTATTGCCAAGGGAAGGTGTTTGGCTCCTCGGAGTAGTTTGTATGTAAATCAAGAGAGGTTATTTGTGTTTCAGTGTTATTTAGAAGTCAAACAGCCCTTCTAGAAGGAAATTTTAGTCAATACATGCATTCCACCTTCCTCCCCATGGGGAAGTAATTAGAAAAGCAAGGAGAGTATTCCCAAACAGCATTGCTTAACAAACAGGTTGAAGGGCTTCCTGTTTTTGTTTTTTTTTTTAATCCAATAATAATGCTGACTTGATGTCTCTTTTTGTCTTTGCATTTCACTCCCTCATGGTTTAAGCACAGACAATAATGTATGAATCTTCTGTTTTGTATCAGTTCATTAGAGTGTTGCTAATAGAATTTTTTTCGTGTTGCATAGTGGGAAAAGATGCAGAAGATAATCCTCATATCTTACATATTCTCAAGAGCTCAATAAGAGATGAAAAAGCTCCAGAAATACAAATCTAAAATTGTAAGCATTGCTTAGCATGATCTTTCCTAGCTAATATTCTGGAATGCTGGTAGGCAATCCAATCTGATTACACTTTCAAGGTGGAGGCTGGCAGTTATCCAGTCAGAAATGTTGGAATTCGTTAGTCAAATCATGTTCTGTATGGATACAGCAATGCCTGGGTGAAATTCTGTGGCTCATGTCACACAGGAAGATAGGAGAGCAGATCTTAGGTGTTCACTAAACTCTTGAGACGCATTTTTGGGGACCTATCAGTCAGACTGGGAGTCAGGCTCCCAAAGGATGAGAAGCACACAAATATTTGTCCTTTTTATTATTTCTTTTCATAATGTGCAGTTTAGTATCATGTGAAAGATCTGTTGCAGACCCTGAATCTTATTCTCCAGGGCAGCTGTGATTGTCTCTCTTCAGTTTTCTCTTCTATGCACTTTGGAGCTCTTTTGTGTGAGAGGTGAGACCATTTAGCTAACAGTGGTTCTCAGGAAGGAGATTAGCTTTTATCTATGATTGATATTCCAGTGAAGTACCAACAATGAGAAGAAGAGAAAGGAAGAGAGTAAAGGGAGCTTGCACTATACCCAAAAAAATACTCCATATTTCTAATGAAAGTTAAAAAATATTGTCTGCCCTGTTCTTAGAGGTGGTTTGAAAAATTACTGTATAAGTCAAAAGAGTCACACCTGGTATTTCAGTAGAGATTTTCAGAGGAATTATTAATTAATGTCTTCATATGATGTGGAATTACTGTGTGAGAATAAATGAATTTATCACCACATTATCTACCACAGATGTTATGCTGTCCATCCCTTCAGCATCACCTTTTCTCTCCAGTTTCCCCCAAAAATGCTCTTGCCTAACGCCCTCTTTCCTCATCACTAGATTGGAGAAGTTCCCTGCCCAGTTCTACAGTATTGCCTTGGAGATGCCTCCTTTTGACTTTTGTGCCTTATTTCTTGGGGAGCCTATCAACAGAGTGGATTTAACTTGGTAAGTCTGTTTGGCTGTCACTGCTACTAACGTGCTCAAACTTGGATAATTTCATTTCTGTCCTTTTGTAAAAACAGGTTTGTTTTTCAGACCTCTTCCCCCTTGAGACCACAATGATGTAAATGCTAACAGAGCTCTGTGCATTTATGCATACATGTATCCCAGAGCCTAGAAGCACAATTTCCCATAAACATTTCCAAGCCAGGAACAAAAGCAGGTTTTCACATTAAAAGCACCTTTTTATGTTTGCAAGAAAGCTTGTGTGAGCTGGCTGTTCTCAGGCAAGTGCACTTCATTGGGTAATTCTGCTCTCAACTGTGCGTTCACAAACCATTCCCATTTAACCTCGGAGAAGGATGTGCATGTGTGAAGTCAATGAGCTCTTGCAGCCATCAGGGAGTCATCCTTTTGGAAACTATTAACAACTACAGTAATAATATTTTTAAAGCTACTTCCTGAGGTTAACAGCTAAAGGCCATTTGAGATCCCTGCTCCATTTTCCAGCATAACATGTTTAAAGGAGTGGTGTGGTATCCAGCCCCCATGGAGAGATGCGTGCCAGCCACAATAACCAGAGCTGTCAAGGTTGTCAGGGGGCTGAAAAGGCACTGCAGGTACCCAATGTGGGTAAGTTGATGTCAGGACCCAGGACATTCCTCTGGCTGCCCTGGGTGGTCCAAGACCCTGGCAAGGGGCTCAGGGACCTTGGCACAAAGTCAAAAACACCAAGTGCCTTCAATCTTAGTCCATGGGAAAAATTACCAACTTTGTGTCAAGATTTACAAGCCACAAGTTTGATTAGAATGATAGTTAGTTTATCACAGGGTGCAAAAGTAGAATTTTGGGGTTTTAGAATGGGGGCTCAAGAAGGCAAAATGGAGGAATCTGGGTGTGCCCCGGTCCTTCTGCTCCTTCTTTTCTTTTTGCCCTCCATCTTCTGCTGTGATGGTGGCACTTTTGGATTGGTTTAGAGTGGAAACAGACTGTCTAACATAGGTAATAGGTATTAGTATTTTATTGTAAATATGGCACACGTAGTTCTTAGTATAAAGAGTTAACGCCGCCTCAAGGCCGGGGAGTCGAGGAGTCAGCAACGACCTGAGCAGCTGCAAGAACCCAAGAAGGAATGTACTAGATAAGAAAGAATAAACAACCTTGAAAAACAGAGCCAACAAATCTCAACTTCTTCTTCGGTTGCAGGGCTTGGGAAAAGGACCTTTTCTAATATCTCGGGGGCCATTGCAACCCAAGAAACCCAAGAAGTTTATACTCAGAACAGCAAAATAATGAACCAGCAGCAAAGTCTTTGTTCCTCCTCTCTTCCACAGGGGTAATTTTCTGAGCTTCCTTCCCAGCCTGGTGTTTCATGGAGGTAGGCTGGGCTAAGGGATTATAGCAAATAGTAGTAAGCTTCTAGACCAAGGGGAAAAATGCAGCAGGTGGGATGTATGTACAGAACATTGGTTTGGCTGGTGACATTGGAAACAGTGTCACTTCTGCATGGTGGCCAGCCTGTACCAGAGCCACTGCTTTTATCTTTAGAAGTGGTTCTTGATGGCCTTGGAGACCCATTTACAGTGCCAATGATTTGCTTTGGTCTGTTTAAAAGATGGCTGAAGACTCAGGAACACCCAATTCCAGTGACCTTTTAAAACTGTAGGTATCTTTAGCCTGCTGAAAATAAGTTCATACTTTCAAAATTCAGAGCTGTGTCTTCACATAGAACAAAAAGCATAAAAGGTCCAACCCCATATTCCTCTTTTTATCCTGTGGGAGTTATTCTTGATCATGCAAGACCTCACACATTATTCCTATGGGTGCTGTATCTGACAGTCTCTTTGGTAATATGCCTTCTGTTACAAATCTCCTCTTTTTAATAATGACCTGCTTTTATTCAGAAATAGTTGGGCTGCAGCGGTCCAGTCTATTTTAGATAACAAAGACTGCTTTTTAAAGCTGAACTGTTTGAATGCTTTTTAAGCCCTTCGTTTTAAAAGAGAAATCTGATTTTCTCAAACAGTTTAGGTTGTATATTTGCTAGAACAAACCACATGCAGCTGATATGCTGGGGTTTTTGACTTTTTTTAATGAAATGTTTTCCAAATAAATGGCAAAATTCCCCATGGAAACAAGGGTAGCAGCAGTAGTGTTAAACATCTGGTTTGTCTCTGTAGACTGCACCATGTGGAACCCAGAATATCTGGTTCAGTGCTGTGCCTGTCTCCCAATTATATTCGAAACATCAGCTCTTCTTGGAGAACATTTGGTAAAATCTCCCTTCATTGCTTTAAGCCAATTCCCATGAGGATATTACTGCTTCAGATTGATGTGAAATTATTCAAATTAGAGAAAAACAAAGTTGTCAACATTTGTGTACAGAACAAAATACTGCATTGCAATTATAAGTGTGGTACAAGGAAAATTCCAACAGCATGGAATACATTGTAATTCTAATTTTTTTTAGAAATTTTCCCCCAACATTTCCAGCTTTAATAGAATATTCTCTGGTCAGGAGGATTAATTTTTTAATAAGAAAAATTAGTAATGTTACTGAATTCAGTCAACAGTTCTATCTTACCTAAGCAGACAAATGCTTGTCATAGAAGTACAAAACACAGCCAGTACAAATAACATCTTGATTTTTGTCCCCATTTCAACAGCTGTATGTCAATATGATATGGTAAAGAAAGATGAGAGAACAAACTTTCTAATTATAAGCTTAAGCAGTTATTTAGGGGAAAAAAAAACAAGCCAAACAACTACGTTTTGTCTACTGTTTGCAAGTTTTATAGAAAACGTGTCTGCTGTAAATTATAAACCAAACAGCCAGAATTATCTGCAGCAACAGGAGCTTTCAAAATCTTCTGAAAGAGAGTCCCTGAATTACAAATTCTCTGCAGTTGCATTGTATTCTGATTCAATTGCACAGATTAATGTGATCCATTCCTCTTATGTGCATCAGTTTTACTGCATTATGTGTATGTCATGAACATGGTTTGTGGTTGAAAAGGGAATTGTACTGCCATAGGATGAGAGTGAAAAAGCATAATTAAGAGACAAGTAATGAACATCCTTTATTATGGTCTAACAGCCATGCTAATAGTCTCCCTTTGCATTTATGTGTAAAATGCACTTTGAGAGGCAGTGTCTTACAAAATCAAATTAATTTTGACATGAGGATGCTGTTATAACATACACAGCCTGTAGATGACATTAAATGGTTGTCTGCCATATACTTCAACTGAGAGACTCGAACACAACCTTGGCTGGGGGAAGCATCAAAACCCAGGGCTTTTAGTGCTGGGCTAACTTTTTGTACCCAGAGGAACAATACTTTTCCATTTAAGAGCTTTTCACCTTTGTTTGCAGTAGGGATATTATTAATATATAAATATATAAGAGGTTTTCACTAAGATTATACATGTGCAGAAATCCATACATGAAGCTGGAACATCTATCTCCTCAAAATGGGGCCCAGGAAAGGGAGACAACCTTTGCAGATACTAACCTCACACCTGCACTGCAGAAAGGCACCTTCTACCTGTCCTTCCACCCATCTGCTCCTCACCCAAGGAATCCTTTTTTTGCTGTTTTCAGTGCCTATGGAAACAGAAAAACTAAAGAAAGATTAATGATTTCTGTGTGAAATTTCCTTCCGGGGAACAAACTGCAAATTGCAGTGGTTATAAATACTAGTATCTCAAGTCTAATCAGGAAAAATTAAGAACAAACATTTACTTTGCGTCCTATAATCTATGTTTAGGCTAGAAAGTAAGAACTCTTTTTCTCTCTTTGGTACTGATTTTCATTTTCTTGATTTTGTTGTTTGTTTAAAGAAAATAATGGAAAAAAGAAATCCATCCCAGGAAAGAGAAAATCTCTCTTGTCTGGGATAAAAGCTTTATTCTCTGGGATAAAGAGAATCAAAGGTGAAGTCCAGGATGAAAACTGGGCAGAGAGAGGGCTCCCCTGCCTGAGATGGGAGCCTCTGTAGGGTAGGAGTGTGGTGTGGGCCGTTGCTTTCCCAGGTCTGTAGCTGGGAGTTCCCCTTGTGGGTAGAGCTTTAACCCAACCGCTCAAGCTTCTGCACATTCAGTGCCAGTCTGTTCCATTTCCTACATTAATGGGGGAATTCTCTTTGCTTAAATCATGCCTTATGCCCGCTAACTGTAAAAGTGGGAGAAACCCAATACACAGATTTGAAGTTATTAATTTCCCCATCCAAAATGGTTTTGGGTAACGGGGTGCCGTGCTTTCATTTAAGCAGCAATTTTATGTTACAGATGGAAAACAAAATGGTGAAAGTACAATTTCCTGTAAGATTCTGCTGAGCTTTGAACATGAATGAGAGGACAAATTGTGATAATGTTATTCTTGCCAAAAGTTATCTTGCCCCACACTATAAGATGCTATTTAATGCCATCAAAAGCTTCATGGTCTGGTCCAGCACTGATTGACATGCTCTGTCTGAAAGTCAGATGTAGAAAACCTGCGTACATATCCTCCCATGAAATAGTTAACTACCTAGTAATCAATAATATATTCCCTGTTCTTGTCTGTAGAATAGAGATATATTTAAAATAGCATTCACCTTTAGCTTTTATTTTGCTAATTTTTTCATACTTCTATGTTTCATACACCATTCTTATTGACTGCGCAAGATCAGCAGCACAGATATTTAGCAAGCTTCCCTTCCAACAGTGTTTTATTTTTATTTAGGAGTTTTTAGTTTGTAACCAGTCAGTCTGTAATTCTGGTGAGTTGCGTCAAAGGCTCCCCATGCCAGATCCTGTCTTTGTGACATTTTTGGAACTCCAGAAATAATAGCGAGGAGTTAAAAAATGCAAGCCAACAAGACACTGGAATTGGCAGCTACCTAGAGAGACTGCAGGAAGTAATAGCATTTATTAAATTTGAGAAAAAGTAGCAGCTGACTATACTTTGTTTAATGCAAGTAATTATGTGTATTATTTTGATCGAACAGCTTTGACAAGCCACTCAGATGGTTTAAACAGCATCGTTATACGCAAATCTGACTCTGTTACTGTTAAGGGGCTCAGTTGATTTATTAGTGCAGTATTGCCTTACACTTGGTTTATTCTTTGGACATGTTTCCAGAGGGTTTAGTTTCACAGTCTCTTGGGCATCGCATTTTGTTGACTAGCCATCATCTAAACTTGGCCAAGAGCAATCAGATGAGCTTTCCACCCAAGCTCTATAAGCTACATCTGTTCTCAGTAATTGACAGTGCAGAAATCCTCCTCCAGAACTCCTCCTTGGGGCACGCTGTATCCTCACTTGCCCTGCACATCCATCACTTTGTTGGCTCTGCACATCAGTCACCTGCCTTGTATGCACTGTTCCAACAAAACTTCCAGTGCTGGGGAAGAGGAGATGTGTTTAGGAGAAAGAGCTGGCATCACAGTGAGAAAGGAAGGCTGAATATCAGGGAGCATTTGGCAGGACCCAGAGGAAGCACCTCTGACAGCACAGGCCCACAGCAGTTGCCCCGTTTTTGCCGTGAAGGTCAAGGCATTTGGATCTCAGCAGGTCACATTTATTGTACAGTGTTTGTACCATTGTGGAGTTCCTGTCCCTGAAGAGAGCATTAGATGAAACTGTGGCGATTCCATCACATTTTCTGTTTTGTACCACCAAGAGAACTGACCTAAGGAAAAGGAGGTGGGTTACAGGAGAGCAGAAAAGGCCATGGCTCTGTGTGAGCGCTGCCCTGCAGCAATGAAAACATCACCAAATTATCAGCACTGTTTCCAGTACAAATCCAAAACACAGCCCCACACCAGCTACTGGGAAGACAATGAACTGCCCCAGCCCAAAGCAGCACACTGAGGTGTTTGCATTGCCTCCTTCTCCTTTTATTAAGGGATTTTTATGTGAGAGTGTGATGACTAAAAAGCAACCTGCTGTGCTGACTACGTAAATTTGGAAAACTCTTTTTGAAATCTGTGGTATGACCCATGTACTATTGTGTGTCCAAATGGATTTAGTGTATCATAACACTCCTAGAAAAACAAAAGGACAAAGAAGATGGGATTGCTAAGGGAGACATTAGATTTCATTTCACACTGGTAATAGTTTAGAGATGTGTGCTGAGCAAAATGGGATTCAATTCTGTGGCACTTTTCTTTTTTATTGCTGCTAAGTGATTTCAATATCCAGTCTAAAGTGATATTGAGAGTGTTCGATGGAACAGGGATGAAATCAGGGAGCGCTGGAGGCTCAGAGGAGGCCACAAATCTCCGGGTGACGGGAGGGAGCCTTTTGGAGCCATCCCAGCTGACCTTAGCTGGTGTTATTTAACCTGGAGGCTGCTGGTAAGTACCATGCAATGTAAGGTGTTGTTGGGTATTAAAGGGAACGACGTGCCCAGATTGCATTTGGGACATCAATTGATGTTACGTGGTTATGGCTTTGGCCGTGAACTTCCCGCTCTCAGGAACATTTATGGCTAAAAGTTTATTGCCCAGCTGTTGCTGCCTGATAGACATATCATAACTGGGATATGGTTTAAGCCCTGTAACCTTTCAATTTATGGCTGTTGGAAGCAGATGGGGATTGCTACACAAACAAGGAGGCATACCTGCAGTCCAAAAGGCGATGGTCACAGATAGTGGGGGGG
>VYXD01005558.1:0-46566 GCA_013397195.1 Hylia prasina | reverse complement strand
TTCCTGTGAATATATATCCTGCTTCTGATAACTCTGATAGCTACAGAAGGTGTGTTGTCATTTGTTCTACATATTCTACATTGCTATGGTCAGAGTCATTTCTCAGCTTCTTGAGTTTTAACTCAACTGTTCATAATTTGCTTTGTATAAAAGTGTACAGTGTAGGATCCTGAATCAGATGGTGACAGGGGGAGCCTGAGGGGCACAGGTGGAACTGGTGAGTCTGTGTTTTGTCTTCTGCAGGTTTTGGGCAAAGAACTGAGGAAGTATGAAATGAGGGCAATACAGAAAAATACATCAGGCAAAGGCAGTGGCTCAGTAGGCACACACATTAGTGAGGGTTTCACAAACCTGGTTTTGTTTTCTATGTAACAGGGTTACAGTAGAAAAACAAGCTTCTGTTCTGCAAGAAGAGGTTCAGGAGCTACACTGCATTGTCCTCACTGTGCTTTTGGAATCCTTTATATTTCTAGGCATCATCTCATTTTCTCTAACAAAACACTGAGTTGCTGATAAAGTGCCGTGAAATTTAAAAAACAAAACAAAAACAACCAACATTTTGAGAGGATTTTAAATTCGTGTCTTGTGGTTAAACAACCTTGGCTGCTTTTTCTGGAACCAAATGGCTCCTAACTTCTTTTAGCATAGAATATTTTGTACAGTTTCTGTGGAATACTTTGAGAGCAAACTTCTGGTTTTGGTCTTACTTAGCTGCATAATATTTTGATTTAACACCGGCTGGAGAAAATAATGCAGAAAACCAGCCATGGTTTGGTGAAATGGACCCATGGCTTTATTTATTCCATGTGCTGTGTTTCCATGTGAAGGCACAAGTGGTACTGTGACTTGGCGTGGAGTGCTATTACTGCCTCGGGGGGTTTCTCCCCGGCAGCTGGGGTTCTTGGATTTCAGCTTCTCTCGAGCCATCCTCAGCTTCCCAGATTGTATCTTTTGACAATCTGGGGCAAGCAGTTTCTTCCCAACTAGCCAAATCTTCGGGCCACACAGGAAAATAAGACGAGACTCTGTGATTTTCCAGACACGGTTTATTGGCCGAAAGACCCCCAACGGTCTCAGCACCTTTCCTTTTATGCCCTACTCCGGAGTGGGGTTTACAGAAGGCCGGCAGCCCGCCAAAAACGGACAAATGCAAAGCCTTGCTTTTTTCAAACTCCCAGGGGCTTGCTCTCTATAGGAGAGCATCCCCTCCCTTGACCCTCCTGGTTCCCCACAGTGTGCGAGGGCGTGTAAGGAGGAAAAGCAAGCTCTCAGCACTGTCCCCATTAGAAAGGCCCTCAGCAGCACAGTGCTGTTGTGGCCAGGCAGCCATTGAGCTCCCACCAAGTTTGCTTTGAGGAGCTCTGAGAGGAGGCAGAGGAGCTCTGAGAGAGGGGCACCCGTGTGGGGCTGGCAGGGGAGCCGGGCAGAGCACCCAGTGTTCCTGCCTCCCCTGCTTCCACCACCGAGGGGCTCCAGACATTCCTGTGGCTTCCCCACTAGGCTTTTATGTGGCATGACAGCTCAGGCAGCAGACATGACTTCTGCAGAGTCATCAATGATTGCTTCTAAAGCTTCATTAGCAGTGCAGAGCACACGAGCAATGCTGTGCTCAGATTTGAAGTGGCACCGTTTCATTTTTCTATATGTGAGCAGATAATTTGCTTTATGCTGAGATACTTTGCCTGTGTAATAATTTATTGCCTTCTGTAGCATCCAGGGACCTTATTTTTTAAGACGCATAATTCATTTGTCAAATGTGTGTTCCTGGTATTATTATTTTTAATTTTCTCTTGGCAACTGAATTTTCTTTCCTGCTGCAGAGAATAATGAAACGAGATGCATTTGCTGGATTCCAGTTTAGTTTAAGAAACCACAGTGGCAATTTACATATGTTTTATCCTTACATCAAGATTTTCACTATTTACCATAACTAGATTAGATTCTAGTTATGTGCAGAACTGACTGGAAAATAAACTGGCATCCTGATTTGCCTTCATTCTGCACCAGTGGTTCCCCTGTCAAATTTGCTCAGTGTGGAAGATTTGGCCAAGAGCGGGGTTTGTGTATTACCTGTTACTGCAGGCAAAAGCTTCAAGTATGCATTGGCCCAAACCCCTGGCATATATAAGGAATGACATATTGTTACCAGGGAATAGGAATATTGGAATTGCAACACACTTAGTGCTCAGTGTAGAAGAGGGCTGGGGGGAAGGTTTGTGCCAGCGAGCCAGGAGCCCTCATTTACAGAGCATGAAAATAGCTGCTGAATACAAGGTGATCACACTGTGTGACTTCAAGGTAGCTTCCTGCTCCCATTCCTGCCCTCCAAGGCAGAGGGGTCGGGTTGAGGGGGATGTGTTGATCAGGCAACAAAAGAGCTTGCTGTTACCAGCATGTGGGTGTGCTAAAATCCTCCCTTCCAACTGAAGTTGTGTGACTTCAGGGGGCAAACGTTAATTTATCTGTCTTTTACACTGTTTCCTCCTCACTGATTTTGCTAACTGTGGACAACTGCAACCAATGAAAGTTAAGAAACAAATGCTGGTGTATGCTTATAAAATATGCATTAATACTGAAATGTCCTATGGTAAGAAAAGATAGTCTTTCTGTACTTACTTTCCATCCTTATTTTCCCTTATTTTTCCGTTTGCATGCAAAACTTCTCAGACCTAATTCCTGGCTCCCATTCTGGAGTGCCTTTCATTGTTTGCTGACTTCTAGGCAGAACCCAGTCCTGTTCAGTACAGGACATGGATTTTCCTCGTGCTGAGTTAAGTATTTGTTTCACCAGCCCTTGTTCACTCTGGTGTCAGACAAATTTTTATTAGAGAAGTTCAAGTCACCCTTTAGTCTGCTGTTCACTATTGCCACCCCCGAACTGTTGCAGTCAAACCCCATGTCCTGATGTACAGACCAACACTATAATCTCACCAACAGATTGGTGTTGATATTATTGCAAATTTGCATTTGTAGTTGTAATTATTCCTCTCTCCAGCTGATGCAGAGAGGAAGAAACTCAGAGGTAGATTTAGTACAAAATGTTTCAGCTTGAGCTAGGCAGATTTGTTAAAAACAGAATTAATAAAATTGGATATAAGGCTGTGCTAACACAAATAGAAACATTTTAAAACCTTTGGTAGAGCAGCTACCTCACTTTGCACATTTTGCTTCTTGGATGCACATTCACACCCCTAAGGCTTGGCCTCTCTGGACAGAAACAGAGAACTTTGAGTCAGATCCTGATGTCCCATTCCTGATCATCTCCTGGTGCAGTCTGCTCATTGATAGTGAGTTGTGTAATCCTTGAGATCCTGTGTTGATGAGACTTGGCAGTAAAATCCATGAGAAATTAAGTGGTGTGAGAGGGAATTAACAGTCAGCTCTGTCCATGTCATATTGAAAGTCCAGCCCCCAGACTCCTTTCAGCAGGGGAAAGTTTCCAGGACTCACACCAAGGTTACAGCTCTGTCATCTGTCCATGGGTGGTGATGTGCAGCAGTAGCTTGATTTCTGCTGTTGTCACATTCCTCAAGCAAATGTGGCTTTGGTATACTCAGTTACAGATTTGGTCTAAAGGCGCTTGTATGAGTGCTCTGAGAGACAGGACGCAACTCAGGGCTGATTCCAAATAATCCCTACAGAGTCTCCATCCCTACAGAGTTTTCACAGGCATTAGGAACAGAGAGGCACCCATTAAACTCTAGAGGTTGCCCAGGTTTTCACCTGTTCAGGTACATCTGTCTTGTGTTCAGTAGAAGGGGTTGAAAAATACTTACATTGGTCATTCAGAAAGATCTTCCATCAAGAGGCAAAGTACATCTCAGTCTACTTTAAAATTCAGCTTGTTATGTTTCATCTCCTAGAAGCTGCCAGTGAGCTGTTTGCATACAGCCCTGAGCAGTTGCACATCTCTTTACCGAGGTGTTTAATTACCATTTGTATAGGAGCTTTTGGCCCTCTCCATGCAGATACAAAATGGTATTAATTGTGTAGGGAGTACACAGGCAGTGTGTGATACCGTTACCAATGAAATGAACATGTCTGAGGAGCTGGACAGATTGGTAAAATCTAAAAAAAACCCCAACAAAACAACAATAAAACAACAAAACCCCACTGTACTGGTTTGAAAGCAAAACCAGGGAGAGACTCCAAGTCAGAAGTACAATTTAATAAGAGCAAAAGAAAAGAAGTAAAATAAAGTAAAATAAAATAAATCCAATAGTATAAAATACCACTGACAGAGTCAGAATACAACCTGACACCCTGTTAGTTAGGGTGGTAGTAGCAGTCCAGATGAAATGGTCTTGTTGAAGCAGTGGTCTTGTAGAAAGGTCTGGTAGCTCTTGTCCTCCGTGAATCCAGTGGGGGAAAAAGTTGATTCTGCTGTCCTAAACCCAGGATTATATGCAGGTGGGAGATGCTTGGCTCCTCCCCCTGGGTGGAGCATCTCACAATGGGCTGATATCATTCTAATGGGTTCTTGATGGCCCATTGAACAGAAACGGCTTCCGGAGGGAGTTATCTATGAGTCATAGGGCAAGGCATTGATGGGCCATTAGCAGAAGATAAGGGAAACACTGCCCCACCTGGTTCCAACACCTCATGAAGATGGTGATAGAATACATACTTTGGGCACATCTTACATTTTTAACCTAAGACACCCACCAAATCAGTGAATATTATGGTAATGATGTTTTGATATTATCTGATGGCCAAGTGACTGCTTTCAGAGATTCAGAGATCTCAGTTCCTAATTGACAGTGACGTCTTGTTGCTAATAAGATAATGATGATTGCCAATGGAAGATGAAGTGATGGGGACACACAAAACCAGGGACATGCAAAAGGACACCAGGAAGGGCTTCCTTAAGTAGTAGGACACTTTAGTGAGTGGAAAAAATGCTTCTCATTGTTCTCATTTCTGCTCCTTGGGTTTTGGTTTTGTGTGTTTTTAAATCTATGGTAATTCTTTTATCCCTTTTATGTTTTATTTAATCTCACAATATCAGTGTTCCAGCTGCTTTAAACAGAGAATATTCCTGTGACCTGTTTCAGAGAGAGAGAGTGTTTTAAATTTTCTAAGCCTTTCCTATTATAACATTTCCCATTAAATACCTCACATACAGAGATAACCTGTACCCAGCTTGGTCTGGTATCAGGGCTCTTTTGTTGCTACTGCTTTTATGCAGTAAGCTGTGCATGAGCAAAATTTTACTTAGTCATGCTGATCCTCCTAATATTTCCAGCACAGCAGAATATTGCAATGAAATAAAACTAAAAAATGGCTAATTTCACTAGACCCTTTACTTGAGGGTAACTACCACATTATAACCTTCCTGGCTCTGCAGCATTGCCAGGAGGTAACAAATGTACCAAATAAAAGCTATTGCAAAGGTGTGCTCATGATCTAGAAGTCTGGTCTAGTTTTCTCTAGATACCACACAATTTCATGTGTCTGTGATTATATTTCTGTCACATGTGTAAAATCAGTCCTGCAGACTTTAAATGACTTGCTGCTTCTAGTTCATCACGTAGGGGCACGTTTTAGTTCTCCAGGAAGGTTAATAGCTTCATGCATTCATCGTTTAAGTAATTCCTTAAATCCTCAATGCTTCCATGAGTAACTTTACTGGCTTATATTTTCTTTTATTGAAATATATTGCAGGAAATACCTTAGAGCTAGTTCATTGAGTTCCATTGTAAAATGCTGGTGTATTAAAGAAGTACTAATCTGTAATACTTGCTCTTAAAGGGAGCAAGTCTCTACTTAAAAAACTGCAGGAAGTATCTCTCAGCTTAATTAGAGACACCAGCAGGTGCTCCTGTTCTGCTGCTGCTGAGGCGAGTGATAAAAGTTTCCCTTCCTCAAGGGTCAGTGTAATACCAGGATTAGACTGAAGTTAGTTAAGGAAATGTTGATTCATTGGTATTTTCACCTCAGGTTGAGATAATGCTACTCATAGCCTGGGTAAAACAAAGATCCCCCTTTCCCCCCAAGAAATTAGAACTTTCTTATTATTATTTTGAGCATACAGAGATGGAAGTGCAGAATGATAGAGCTGAGATCCAAATGGGACCCCAAGGAGTGCCGAAGCTGTTTGTGAAAAGCTGTGCTGTTTGAAATGGCCCTGTAGGTTCATAATGAATATAATTGCTTTCCGTGCTGATGGTTGGGTTTGATTCCTTTTGCTGCAGCTGGTGTAGTAAAATACATTTGATGATGATGCTGGGTGATGTACCTCATTGCAAATGTATCGATTTTCTGAAAAGACCATTTTTTGAAATGTTCTTACACTGTGTTTTTACATACATTTGCTTGTAACTTAATTGCTGTATCTATAAGCTGCTGCACATCCTGCTGATGTAGCTTAAAGACCCATATAAAGCTGTGAAAAAGGTTCAAGAGATCTTTCTGGAGTAAAGAAGGAATTAAGGTTTTTTAAAAGTTAAATTCCTCAGGATTTATGTCAGCTCGTTGCCAATACACTGTTGACACCTCATCTAAAGTATCTGTTGACTTCATATTTAAGGGTTTTTGCCACAAAATGACTGAGCTCAGTAGGTCAGATTGTGCATATTTGGGAGATTTAAAGAGTTTTTCACAGCTGAAGAAAAACCACAAGAAAGAGCAGCTTAATGTCTGTTTTAAAACTGTTAAACCTGCAGAAATTCCTAAAGTATAAAATGGAAAACATTGCTGCTTGGTGTGCATCTAAGGGAAGCTGTGTGATGGAACATTTCCAACGAGGAAGGGAAGGGAGACAGTCTGAGCAGAGAACACAGAGAACAGCACTGATGGTTATTGTGAGAGAGATTATTAAAGCAACTGCTAATGCCCTCTGTGCTTTCTGGGAATTTGAATGGAAATATCTCCCATTGATTCTCCCTGACAGTGGCACTCAGAAGCATTGCCGACTCCCTCCCTTTTCATAGAGTTTACCTCAGTCCCATTATTTATTTCACGTTTGAAAATAGGCTTTATATTATACTGCTTAAAGAAATTGAAGAGTGTAATAAAAAGCTGGAGTTGAACAGCAGTGGCTTCCTCTGCTGAAGAAAGAGCTGTGGAAACTGGGTATTGGACAAACTCCTTAGCAATAGGGGCAGGTAGATCAGTTTTTAAAAGGCTGGCAATGAACACTCTGTATCATTAAATTTTGTCTTAATTATTTGCTGTGAGACTTTATTTCAATTCTCAGCTTACAGGATAATAAACAAGGCATGTGCACATTGATGCGCAACTCATCCCTGAGGATTAGGATTTAAAACCACATGAAGTTATCCTCTTTATTTATATTTTTAATCTGCATTGGGTACTACTATTGGTACTCAAGTTTGTTTCTTTTCTTTTTGAGTTTGTTTGTTTATATGTCACACTTGCTATATTGTTGAACCCCTCCATAGTTCATTAGCATAGCACCGCTCCCTGGTGAATTGGGTTGAGCTTGCTGAGCTGACAAGAAGAGAGGAATCATGTCTGGCAGTAGCACGGAGTTACTTTGGCTTAAGGTGAGAATGACCCAACATTTGTCATCTGTTGTTTATTCTCTTGTCCTCTGCTGCTCCAGGAGAACCAGTGGGGCTGGTTGTATTGGAGCCCTTTTTTTTTTGTTAGTGTCACTGAGTATTTCTGGATTTGTTTTGCACTTTGGGAGGTGCAGAGGTTTATGCAGTGATCCTTGGAGATGTCGCAGCTTCAGGCAGGAGAAGGTTTTTTCACGTGCCCAGGTGCTCTGGAGCACACAGACTGCTTGCTCATGGTCATGAGAATTGAGGTCTTGGGACAAATGTTGCTTTGCTGTTTCCCTGGTCATGTATCAAGTCATGGCAGGCCAGTGATCACACACACAGGCACCTCAGGTTGATATTAAGGATGGAATTGGTTTTGCAGGTATTGTGTGGGAAACAGGTCAGTCCTCAATACCAAACTTACAAAGGATTCAGGCCATAAAGTGGGAGTGCAACCTGTTGAAGCAGCAGGAATGGTTTTGGTTGACAACACAAAACAAGATAAATACCACATAACCTTTTGGGTCAACTGCCTGTGTAGTCTCTGTCAGGACTGTAACATTTATGCATACTGCACAATTTAGGATGATACGGCTTTTTTTTTTTTTTGGCTTTTTTCCTTAACCTTGCTGTTCAAGATAAACTGTAGCGAAATGGGGATAGCATTGTGATTGCTGTAATCAGACCTACCACACTTAAATATTCTGAAGTGTTTTCCATCTCCTAATTTTCACCTATCAGTAGCATTTATGACCCACTTTGCTTCCTCTTGAAATCATAGCTTCTGAAACAGAGCACCCACCGTAAGAGGCTGTCAGCAGCCTTTGCAGCTCTGAACTCCTGTTTCTGAGCACCTCAATAATATTTTCTGTCCCTGGATCCCAGGAAACTTTTAGATCATGACTACTCCTTGTTCTTTCCTGATTTTACTAAAATTTCAAGGGTAACATTTAAAAAGCCCTAGAAATTATCTGTCTGATTTCCTCCTCAGTTTAATGGGCTCTAACTACTAATTGCCTTTAAAAAACCTAGCCTAAACTATTAATGTTTTTTATCTCCTTTATTTTAACAACAAATTCAATTAAACTGACCACAGAAGAACCCAAAAATATGCATACAAAAGATATTGATTTTTTTACAGATATGAATGTGTTAATTAGCTTTCAGTTCACTCATGTTAAAAAAATGAAGTCTTTAGTACACAGTTCTACTGTTTTTCATTAAAGGTAGAGAATGAGAGAAGTACCACGTCAAAGAATAAATAATAAAGCTTTCAGTATACTGAGACTATATTGGTAAATCTTAGTGATATGCTGGTTATAAAAACAAAATACAGTGCTGAAATTCTAATGAGATTTGGCACTGTTGAATCTCTAGTTTTGAGAACATGGCAATTTACACTCTTCTAGAGCAATTTAAATTGTTTCTTTTGTGTTGTATGCTTTTGCACTAATGTTTCTTTTCAAGTTCTGCTTTTGTGGGCCTCCTTTCTCCTTGTTTCTTATTCAAGTGCTGAGGATCATTTGAGTCAAACCCATTAACTTTGCCATGGTTTTCAATCAAGACCTTTGCAAAATGCCCAGTCCCACAATGGCTTTAATGGAAAATATAGATTGCTTCATATTTGATTTAGGCCTCACCCCTGTGCTTGTTTGCTTTTTCCCCCTCAGGTTATCCAGCTTTGTATGATTTTTCTCAGTCTTTTCTTAGCATAAGCATGTAAGATGGACAATTGCTCTGCCTCTAATTATTTTTGCACTGCACTGAAAGTCATTAATGTTATTTCTGGTAATTGCAGCAGAAAATTAAAACATTCAGTGGGAAATCCAGGGCCTGCTGGAGCTAGGGAAAAATAGTGAACATTTTCTCCTGCCCATGTGGGCATGCAGGTCAAAATATAATTAATCATTACATCCCGGTTTGTCTCCAGCTTGTCTTTATTGGAAATACTGATAATGGAAATAGTAACAGTAGTTACACTATAAGAGTGTACAATAGATGAGCAAGGGACAGTATGGTTTGGATGGGTAGGATGGGGTTTTCCTGCAGAAGAGATGCCAAATTCCTGTTTGTGTCTCTTACAGGTGTTTCACTACTGGAAGGGAGGATACACAGAATGGAGAGGCAGGGAAGTGGCTGTGTAGATAGGATTGTTCTTGCAGGCTGCAGGTAGAAGGAAGCGTTGCTCTTTTCCAACCATCGAAAAGCATCTGGAAAAGTGAAGGTAATGGACTTGAGGTTTTTCTAAAGGCTTGTGCAAAATATGACAAATACATGAGACTGCATCACTGAGGCCTTTATGAGAAAATGGAAACCATGTCATTTGTGTCCCAGCTGTGCTCCCAGAGCTCTATTTCCAAGCAGCCCTAATTGTTATGGGCAGTGCTGGTGATGGGACCGATCCAGGGCTCTGTTTCATGTGTTGTGAGATTTTGGAATGCAGTTTGTGTGTGTAATTTATGGAAGTATGGTTTTTACTCACTAAAAATGTGCCTCCCAGCTTCAGCAGGTCTAATACAGTTCCACTTCTCAGCGTACCTGCATCCAAACACAGATTTTACACGTTGTAGAGATTCAAAAGAAGGGGGATAGGTAATACTGTCTACCATAAGAGAATTAAAGAGGAAAAAAAAGAGAAAAATAATCTAATGTGGCTCAGGGGTCCCTCATGTTTTACAGGAGGCTTCTTCCACAGGCTGTCTTTGTGATACTTTTGCTTCATTTTGGCCTCCTGTGTTTGTCAGTCACCTTTTAAATTTTGGCCTGAGAGCGTCATCAGTGCCAAATTGGTAATGCCATGCTCAGAAGGATAGTAACTGGAGACAATCTCAGTAGGAAAGCCCACGTTCCATCACTTCCTGGTTTGTGCTGGATGGGGATTTTAATTTTATTTTTCTTTTCAGTCATACCATTTCAGAGACATGGCCATCTTGGTTTCTTTGTTTTTAGCTATGTGGGTTGTTGGTTTTGTTGGTTTTTTCATTTCCCTGGTGAAAAATATCATGTCACCAATGCACTCAGAGTGTACACAAACCTTGAGAGAAAAGAGCAGATTTGTTTATTGAAAAACATCCCCATGTTACTTCTGGTGGCAGGGAAAGTGTAAAGGCAGAAAATGATTCAAACCCCTTGTGTCCTGATTGCAAAGTGAATTTTTAGGAATATTTTTAGGAATTTGGAGCACAATAAGCCAATAGACTCACTAGCCGGCTTTTTTTTTTTTTTCTGGTTTATTTAATCATTTCCATTTAACCCTGTTTCCAAGGCATGAGTCTCCCCCGCTTCTTCAAAGTGAGCATATGGGCAGTATATGGATATCACAACTATGTCTTAATATCCAGCTGCTATTTGTGCGCCAGTGAGGAATGGCTGCATGGCTGGCTGGAGTACCCGGGATGAACCTGCTGCTTACATAAAAATATTTCTGAATAATAGTATAGAATAATAGTCAATGGCTATTTAATTTGGGCAGTTGCTGATCCTTGGCATAGATTATTTAGAAGGTGGGATAGCAGAGGGAAAGCAGATTGAAATAATGGAAGTAAGGAAACTGTTCAGAGGGGAGGAAGGCGAGCTCACTTTTTCTTCACTGCCTTTCTAGATACTCCCTTGGGCTCACAAAAGCTCCATATGGGAGCTTTTAACATCCTTCAAAATGCCAGGAACAGAGTAATTGGATGACTGGAACAGACTGTGGATGCAGGTCTTTCGTCACTGCCCTCAGTGAATGAAATTCTTTTCACTCTGCATTCAAATAGAACAGAGACTTTTCACTTTCAGCATGGATGGTTTCACCTCTGCGCCAGGCAGCAGCCCCAGTGGTAAGGTACAGATAATTGGAGCAGATCACTCCAAACCCTCCTGAAAGCATTGCATTATGCATGCACCAGCTCTAAAAATGGACAATTAGAAAGACACCTCTTATAGAAAGTGCTTTTGTAGTGAGTAAAACAAAATGATTTCTTCAGGTTCCAGTGCAAAATGGGTGGCTACAAAGCATGTGCATAGATTTCTGCAGATACAATACAAGGGGGATGATAATAATAACCTTTTTCTGTCGCCAGAGTGTCTGCACGAAGATTCCATCAGCATTTTGCACAGTGTGATAAAAAATGTGTGAAATCCTCAGCATCAATGGAGGTTCAAAGTGAAACAGAATCAAGCAGAATAAGGTACCCATAAAGAAAAAAAATAGCTAAATGATATTAAGGAAGCCAAGATAACTGAAAAAATTAACAACACAGTAGCTTATAAAGTCTGCTTCTGCTAACAAAGGCAGTCTTTAGCACCCAGTGACTCCATTCAGTCTGAAAAGACTGGAATGAACAAAATAGGAAAAGTATGGATATACAATGGTAATTTGAAATTTGAAGTTAAGACACTTGAACTCTGACCTCCCCATAAAAAGAGAGGCTTCCTGTCTCTGCCAGCATCCCAGGGTTGAACGATGCCTGGCTGCCTGTGGCACAGAATGAGCCAGCAGGATATGGATTGTCTGTGGGAAGGCATGAAGGGATTTCCTGGAAAGAATCCCCCTTTAGGGAGCCTGGGATCCCGCAATAGCTGGCCCTGGCGAGGCTGGGTTTGTTGATAGACTTCCCATTCTTAAGGGACAAGAGCCACAGGCCCAGAGCCCTCCCAAATCTACTCAGTCCAAAATGGAGTGGTGGATGAAGTCTGCCTTTAGCCTGAATTATCCATGAATCTCTAAAATCAAACCTCAAAGGTTTTGTGTTCAACTGTTGCATCTCCATAGGAACTATATTCTGGGGATTTGGGGGACTTTTTCCTGTGGAAGTCTCCTGCCTTGTATCTGAGGCTGAAACCAGTTGAGACAAGAGTGTTTTGGAGGGATGCTTTTTGATTTTTTTTACCGCTACACATCTGTCTTCAAAAGGAAAGGTCAGGGGGTTGTGTTCATTAGAAATATTTTTAAAATGTGTATCTCTGAGCTCTTCAAAGTTCAGAATAATAAAAAATAGAATTGCAGAAAAGGGGGTTAGGGAAGATGAGAAAAAATTAATATATTTGTTTTTAGACTTGTTTTTATGATCCACATCTCTTACGTACCCTGAAGTTTTAAATCAAGCAAATTAAATTTAACTACAGTTCACCTTTGAGTACAGGGCAGAGGTAGAGATGGCTCCAGAGGTTGGTGTGCTACTGCAGCAACCCAGCAAGAGCCAGTGTAATTTTGTTTAAATTCAGAACATGTTCTGACAACACATGCCCATCTGCTAACCCTTTGGCTGAGAGTCAGGTCTGCACAAGCAATAGAAAGATCCAACTCCTATTCTAGTCTGATGTTTTTGCCCCTTCACATGCCTCCAAGAATTTTTCAACTGCCCAAAAGTTTTCTAACAATATGAGAAAATGGGCAATGAATGCAGGGGGGCAGAGAGGTAGATTTAAAAAAGAAGGGAAAAAGCCAATAATTTGTTATTGGAAAATAGATGGGGGATGGATGGATGGATGGGTGGATGGATGGATGGATGGATGGATGGATGGATGGATGGATGGATGGATGGATGGATGCTCTTGTGGAAAGGCCAGGATGCTACTTAGCTGGGGTGGAAAGGCACTGATAAGGGATTATTGTATCAATATGGACTTGGAGCCATGCAGATATTCTGATGGACCTTCAAATGTTTTTGGCAGTTCTGTGGTGTTTGCATCTGCCATGAAAAACCTCACTTGTTCCTCATAACCGGTCCACGTGCCAAAAAAAGAGGCAGTCTCCTTCATTTGTCCTTGTTCTGTGCTGGTTGGAACTCATGTTACAACATGATTAATTAATTTTTTCTCACAGTACTACAGGTTGGCTGCACCAAATTGGCTGAGTGGAAAATATTTCCATGCAGTAATTATCACGGCTTTGTTCAAAAAGGCTTTTCTGCATAAGATATAATGTATAGATGACCATAAGTAAAGAAGAAAAAAGAATATTAATACATTCTTTTTAAGGAGGGAAGACTCACATGGAAAGCAGAGTTACAGTGCTGATCAATAATGGACAGAGAAAATGTGGGACAAAAAAGTCAGTAAAAAGTCACTTTTGGCAAGTGAGAGAGGTGGAGACAACATAGCAAAGGCCTTACAGACAGTGACATGTGTATGTTGAAAACTGAAGCAGTGAAGACATAAACAACTGTAGGTGTAAATATGCAGGTCTTGAATGTGGAGCGATCAGAGTTTTGAGATAAAACTCAATCTCATCTTGCAACCTGCGTGGGAATTGGTGAGCCTACGAATTCACCCTTACATGGACAGAAACAGGGGGAATAAAAAGGGGTCTGTCTCTGAAGCATTTGGGATGCACTTTGTGGTGCTGGAGAATAAAAATAAGGAATTTCAAAGTATCATTATGATTAAATGAATGGTAGTATGGTAAGGTTTTAATTTGCAGCTTAAATTTAAAAATGAAACAAAAATAAAAAATTACAAAGGCAGGGGAGGTTGTTTGGAGGGGTTTTGTTTGCTTTAGAAGAAAGGATATTTTCTTTCCCAGAGTTTGGGCTACAGATAGGTGTCATGGGATTTGCTTTCTGACATAAGGGTTTCAGATTCAGGCTTTCAGATTTCATTACCACTTTCTTTACTATTGTGCCTTGAGGAGCTATAAATAACACATGGCTAATTTGTGAATGTGGCACGTTCCAGGGGATGTGTGTATTTTAATCAGGGCACCTTCTGACATTTGGTAATTGGTTTCCAGATTTGTTATATAATTTCATGAGCATTAAGTTGCTAAGAGGAAAAAAATCTAAATTTATGTGATCTAAAATCTGCCCTCATTGCATCCTTCCAGCAGCTGTGCTCCTTCCAGGTCTAACTGAGGACAGATTTTAAGTCAACAAGTATATCAACTGGCATATTTTTTTCATTTCTTACAGTTTTAGTAAAGCGGTAGTTACATTCTTTGCAGCATCTTTCTTTTAATTAAAAGTTTTCTCCCTGAGTGTGTGTATATCACTAAACAGCTCTGAAGATGTAGGCAGATTCTGTCTAGTGAGAAATGAGGTTTTGTTGGAAGGTGCATGATTGTTATTGGGGTATATTTTGGCACGTTAGTTAGAACAAGTCCCATGCCACTGGCACATCTGCATCTGGGTACTGAGAACACCTGCAGGCAGAGGTTCACGTACTCCCTTTCCTTAGTTCACCATCCCAAATTAGCTTTATTTTCAAAACCAGTTGGCTCTCAGGCTGTCTTGCAATTCTGCTGTCCTGGAGCCTGGGCATCCAGTCCTTGGAAAGGGGGTGGGGAGTGATTTGAGCTTTGTGTGAGAAGAAACACCTGTCTGAAATAATGACATATGACATGGATTTATAAGGAATATTGTCTTTTATATTTTTTTTATTATTTCTGGAATCAAAAGTACAGAGAAACTAAAAATTTGCCTGATTTTAAATTTTAGTTGTTACTCTTTGTTTTCTCTCTTGCACAAAAGAAGACATACCTACCTTGCTTTCCGGACTGTACCAGTTGCCACACGCTGTGTAGGGAGGCTGCTAACTGGGGAATGTTTGAGCTGCAGATGTCTGAGCTGTGGCTGCTCATTTGTGTTACTGCTCAGGGGGCAAAGGCAGTGTGTGCCAAACAGCAGCGGCTGGGAAGGCCTGCCAGGGAGCAGCCAGGCACGAGAGCAGCTCCTGGCACGAAATTCCTGCCTTTAATTTACCTAATTGCCAAAAACGGGCCCTGCTTTGAGACAGGCCATGGCTCACTCTGCCATTTTGTGTCAGGCTGTGGGGTCACTGCACCTGTCTTGGTTTAGAAGGTTTAGAAGGTATCTGCTAGGGAAAGCTGGAGGTTCCTTAGAATGGAGAATGTAAACCCCCCTCCCTCTGAATTATTATAATTTTGCAATTAAGGGCTTTCAGGCAAAGATATAGGAATAACAGTTCTTTTACTAGGAATGTTAGAAATGCAAATGTGATAGTACAAAAAAAAACAAACCACAAGTAAACAACAAGCAAACAAAAAAAAACAGAAAACCCTGACAGAGTCAGGGACATGACCTGACACCCTGTTGGTCAGGGTGTTTGGNAAAAAACATTTCCCCAACTGCTTTCAGCAGATGAAAATAGAATACACATTTTTGCTTCCATAACCCAAGACAGTGTCGTTTTGTGTCAGGGCGTGGGGCAATCCACCATTTTGTGACAGGCTCTGCGGTCAGTCCACCATTTTCTGTCAGGCTATGGGGTCACTCCGTCATTTTGTGTCAGGGCATGAGGCACGCTGCCATTTTGGGAAAGGGCATGGGGGGGCATTCCACCATTTTGTATCAGGACATGGCTCATTGTGCCATTTTGTGTCAGGCTGTGGTGTCACTCCACCCTTTTGTGTCAGGCTGTGAGGTCAGTCCACCATTTTGTGTCAGGCTGTGGGGCAATCTGCCATTCTGTGTCTGGGCATGGGGCAAGCCGCTGTTTGTGTGAGGCTCTGTGGTCACACTGCTATTTCATTTCAGCCCATGAATCACTCCATCATTTTTTGTGCGGACAGAAGCTGAATAAAGATTGAGGTGTGGGGTGTCTTGTAAGAGTTAGAACATCCTAGAGATGCTTTTCCAGCTTCCTTTTGAACACACCCCCCCACATTTTTGCTTCCAAAGTGATCTAACATTATTTACAAACGAAAATCTACAGTTCCTGTAATTTTTGGACTTGAATCCTGGTATGTGAACAGCGAATAACATGGCCTAGAAATGGAAGGTCCAGAAGCTCCTGGGAACCTGCGCAGGGGTGTATGGGTCCTGGAGAATTGTACCCTTTATGTTGTGAGCTGTGGATAATGGATAACATCAGACAATTGGGCGAGAGGGGAAGGGGGAGGAAGGAAGGTCAGCCTGGATCTGGAATTCTGAGGACTTCTATGCTTCTGTTACGTTTTTCAACCAATGAAGTATTAGCATATTTAGAACTGATGCCGAGTAAAACAGAAATATGGCAGAAGTCCACTAAAACCTTGCAACTTCCTCTTCCTGATTTGTGTCTAGTTTTGTTGCAGAAGGATCTCATCATCCCAAGCTGCAGCACTGAGTGCAAATTTGAGATTTGTCTGCCTGGCCAAATGCCCCTGCTGTCTATGCATGGCCCTGGCTGCCCTGTATACTGAAGAGCACAGCCACCTGTGGCTTGTTTTGACATTAAAAACGCCAAGCACCTGCCATAGATGTTGCCATCTGTCACTGCATGGATTGCATGGATTGAAGCAGCTTGGGCCGTAGAAGGCTGGCTCAGACCAGACAAGGTACCAAAAAGTTCTACCTTTCCTTTCCAGAGCTTCACCTCTGCTGGCGAGTTGAAAATCCTCAGAGGCTCCAGCTTGTATTTGCCTTCTGCAGAATGCTGCTGGAATTTTAGGATATTTTACATCAGTGTATCTATCACTGAGCCAGAAAGAGTGATGAGGGTGCCTGGAATACTCATGTTGCTGTGGGGACAAGGACACAGAAGGAGCTCTCTCATTCCCACAAGGAAGGTGAGTGACTGCAGTGCTGTGCAATATTGCCCATTAAAGGTCACAATTATTTTCGTGTTGCTAGGTGGAGATCCTTGAATGTGTCTGGAGCCTGTGGCTTGAAAACAAATTATATTTCTGCGGGGTCTGATGGTGTAACAGCTCTCCTGCTGAGCCAAGCTCCTGGCTTCTCCAGTTGAATTCTGGAGCCAGTCTTACTCCCTTGGACTGAAGTATGGTACAGCCCTGCCAGCAGTATGTGAGGCCATCAGCTCTCCCATATCCTGGTACATATGGGCATGTGGGTCTCTTCCCAGAGGGTGTTTTTCCTGTGCCAAGCAGCCAGGGATTCACTCAGGCTCCCTATGATTTGGTTCTTGCCTCAGAGAGGCCTCTCCTTCAGAAGGTGCTTCATCTGGAGTGCAGACAGGCCTTTTTTGAGCATGTTGTTATTATACTGGCATTTGGTTCCTACTCACAGCATTGTGGTTGGTTTTTTAATGCGTCCAAAGACATTCCATCAAAAACATCTGTCTGGATTTTTTCTTGAGGAAAAGGCAGTATTGATAACAATGCTTTGCAAACAGTTTTTGTTAGTTTCTGTGATCTTTGGAGATGTCCAAGCAGTAACTGAGGGGTTTTGCTGGGCTGGCTTCAGCTATGCAATGCTGTAACTTGAAATACTGTGGGGTTTGGTATTTTTTACTGCATATAGCCATAAAATAGAGGCTTTCCCATAAAGTAGATTAAGGAAGATCTTTGAAACTTTCATTCAAACAACTCTTCCAGAAGGTGAGCATTAACAAGATGGTAGTGTCACATTCTCATGACAAGGTTCTGACTGAGCAGATCATTAGAGAGAAAAGATCAAAGCTTCTTCCTCATGTTACATTTCAGATGGACGTGAGGGTGTCACTGGGAAAAAAGCTCAAGCAGCAAACTCCACAGAAGGGGAAAGCTCACTCCTCCCACCTATCTATCCTTTGCAATTTCCTTCCAGTAAGTCACAAACTTCTGGAGTTTCAAAAGAGTTATCCAACTGCTAGGGCTGATATAGCTCTGATGAGAGACTTGGACATCAGAAGAGATGTTGGCTCTCTGTCATTGCTAGTGATCAAGACCCAAACACCACATTAAACAATTAAGTGTTTAACTCTTACTGACTTTCCATTAATCTCCTTGGTCTGGAATTGCTTTTGTTTTTTCGTAAGGGCAATTTTTCTAACAAAAAAGAATATATTGACTAAACATTATTAGCCAGTGCAGTAAACCAGGAAATTTTACTATGTACATTTTACCAATGTAGATTGGTAATTTATTTAATTCTAATTAATTCACTTATTTATGTTCTAAATTTTATCAAATTAGAAAGCTGATTTCATGTGTAAGCCTCCTCTGCTCTGTGTCTACTGGTAGGGCATTCTGTGCTTTCTTCCTTGGATACAGAATATGTAACCTAGAGCCTGAGGTCACAGGGAGATCTTAGATCCTGATCTCAGGGTGTTCTGCAGGCAAGAAAGGCTGTTCCACTGCCTGATGAAATCTTCTGGACTTGTTGGATTGCCTTTACTCACATTCATCTCCAAGTCAGAGCAAGCTCCTTGTGCAGCTCAAAGAAAGCAGGAGCTGCACCCAAGTTAAATGTTACACAATAGGATCATAAGGCGTGTATCCAAAGTGCTTCTCAAACTTTCTCCAGAACATTTGAAGCGTTTGACAGAAAAGAATAGGCAAGGGCAACAATGATTGATCCATGTTTTTAAGAAAAAAATTGAAGCCATATTTCCACCAGGGGCTTCAGACGGACATTGATGTATTTATCGAGAAAGAGCCCACGAGCACCAGCCTTTGCATTGCTAAAAATGTAGCTGCTGCAAGAATTTAAAGCTGTGATGGAAGATTCATAGCTGCTCTCTTTATTTATTGGAAACATCCCTTGCAGATCAGTAAAGGCATAAATATGAAATTAAATCACAAAAACTACTTGAAGTAGTGCTAAGGGTACTTTTTAAACCTGCGGGGCCAGGACAACTTAAAACTAATGCTGAAACACAATTGAGATGAACAGCATTTACTGATCCATTATTCCATCCCTTTACAGCTAATAGGTAAAATCACAGATTATTGGAGACCATTTGCTGTATTCTTCTTCTATGTAATGCTTAACAGGAGAACTCAAGGGCAGCACGTTAGATAAAGGTGCATCCATGAATTTCTGTCTTGGTGATTTATAGTTTTCATGTCACTGTAAAATTATTTTTATAGTTTATTTTAGCAGTGCATGATGTGAGAGAACTTTATATGCTCTTGAAAAATAGCTTCAGAAACAACAACAGGCTGTGACAGGAGTTCTTTGAGGCATAGATACGGGCGTGAATGCCAGTATTAGGTTGATAGTCTTTGTCCTTTTAGGTCACTGCAGATATTTGAAGTGGCCACAGCTCCACAGGCCAGGCAGCACAGGAGAGCATAGCAGCCAAGAGAAAGGGGACAAAACACAACCCACCCCCAGGAGCAATTAGTGTTAATGTGTTATTTTGGATAATGATAATCCATAGTTTCTACATAGCAAGTTTTCATCTCTACATCTTGTAGCTCCTTATCTCAATTTTGCAGGTCACAAAACTGATTAATTACACTAGCAGCAGTAGTATAATTAGTGCTGATTATTCTCTGAGCTTTTTCTTCTTTAATCATCTGTTTAATTGGAACTAAATCCATATTTATCAAATAGCGTAGGTTTTAGCATCTCAAGACAATGGATTTTGTTTAAGTCTTTCCACCTTGAACTCAGGCATTGTTTTAAAGTCTTGGGAATATTTCTGTGGGATTATACTGATTATAACTGGATCAGGATTTAACACTTTATAGTATTTGGTCATTTGTCAAATGTTTTGATGTTATAGTGAGTGCTTTCTTTAAAAAGCTAGGAAAAAGAGATGAAAAATAAACAGACTGGCGACTCTTATAAATGACCTGCCATATTACACTGTTACTTCATAGCAGAATCTATGTGAGATGATGAAGGAGAATACTTTGAAGAGGTATTTGAGAAGTTTGAGTTGTCTTTAATCAAGAGCTGTCAGAATAAAAGAAAATACATGGAAGCAATATGTGACTGTTTTTCAAAACATAAATGCAACAAAATCTGAAGAACTAAGGACCGTGCCATACTTGTGCATGAGGTGCTCTTTGCATTATCCCAGTGTGGTTATGTTGATGTATCGTGCAGTGACAGGACAAAAGAGAAAACAAGTAACACCTGGAGCAGTGGTGGAACAACATAAGAAAGGGAAGCAAGTCGTACTTGGTTCACCTTGAATCTTTCAGTAGGTCAGGAGCTGGTAGTTCTTTCCCTTCATTCAGCTTCTGCTGGGACCTTTTGCTTCCCTCCCCTCTCCTACCCCACACCAACTGCTGTAAAAATAGTTACTAATGATGATGAATAGGTTTTTTTCTATTTTAAACTCCATCAATATGGAGATATTTCTCTTTCTGTTGTTCTCTGACTACTTCAAAAGTCAGTGTAATTCTCTGTAATTCACAAGCTCTGGGCATTTTGCCCATTAGGATCTTTTTTCTTCATCATTTTGGTAGCTGCAGCACATCTGGTCTAAGTGAAAAGGAGCACAAGGGAGAAAAGTCACCTCTTGATCCCACCCCAACCCACTGCTTAGGTAAGGGACGTGCTGCAGATCTTTATTGGTTAGTCACACTGATTGGAACAGGAAGTATTTGGGCTGTGCCAGGGACATTTCTGTAGCTGGAACCCACAGTGTCTCCACAAGCTCCTGCAAACAGTGAGGCTGTGCAGCACCTCACACTCACACCTGGGTCTGGGGGCTGACCCAGGCCCTTTGCAGGCAGTTCTTCACCCACCGGCCTTGTCGTGTTCAGCTGTGCATCTCAACTGTATTTGGGCTGCATTTAAACTGGATGGTTAAGGTGTTCTCATGATTCCACCAGTAAAGATGTGCTTAACCTTTCCTCTGTGTGGAAAAAAAGAATCATGTTTTATGTGGTGACTTATCTTGATTTAACATTACTATATGCTGTTGATTGCTTATTTAAGTTGCATTAATGTAAAATGTTGAAGTTTGGTTTCAGTGACATTATTGAGTAGGGGTGGTACATTATTTGTAATATATGATGTATAACTGCACTCCCTGCAGATTTAGTATGTATTAATTTTTACTAGAGGAGAAATAATTGCCTGTTGAACAAGTTTATAGTGACAAAGAAGTGCTCATTTTCTAGTAATGATCTTGTGCTCTTTTCCTTCTTATTTTCCATGACTGTAAGGCTTCATTCTTTGGTGCAACTGCAAACTAAAATTAGCCCAAGCTGTGATTCTGTCCCATTGCAATCCTGACTCTGAAGTTTGAGTTCACATTTCAGGCTGATGTCTCTCATCAGGCCATTGCACAGAAAACAGAGAGCAGTAAGATGGGAAAACAAACAGGAGACAGTTCACATGTAGCCTTTTTTTTCCTCCTGACCTTCCAAATCTATGATGCTGCTGTATTTTAAAGGACAAGCTGTGAGAGGCACTTAAAATGACATCATTATATTCTATGAGCCAATATAATTTTTCTAATATTTCTAACCTTTCCAATTGCAGTAAATTTACCTGGGCTTTGTTGTGTTTTGAAGTTTTTTGTTAGATTTTACATAAAACCATATTAATGTCTTTAGTTCTGTTTTTTCCTGCTACAAATACCATTTCATGGTCACCTGTTTTACTCCTTCCCACAGCTGGCAGCATGTGAAACACAGGCAATACCCTAAAACACCTCCATCCCTACCAGTGGCTTAAAATGCTGGAGAAAATGAGTGTAATTTGTAGGAGAGTCCTTTCTTTTTTCCACAGTTGCTGATACTTTCTAATTTAAGTTTTGAACAGCCTTATGGCTATAGCAGTGAGGAATGCTTGGCAGGATGTGGGTTACGGATAACTGGGCAGGTATTCGTTCCTGTCATGTGTAAAATGAGACCAAACATGGAGAAAATGCAAACATGAGAGTATTGAGCTGTCTCCATGGCTCTAGGTGTGCACTGAATGCAGACTGTGCAGTACAAGCTGCAGGCAGGCACTGCTAGCCCTGCATCGATCTCGGCTGTGTGATGGCACCAAAGTGGGAACAAATTCAAAGGGAAACAGGGTGTTCCTCAGCATCAGCTGGGGAGTGGAAGCACAGGTGGAAGAAAAAAGTGATACCAATCTACCAGCCTAGGAAAAGCAAAAATAAGAAAATTATTGATTTTTTTTAACACCGTTAGAATCAGTAATGGATCACTTCCTTGTGAGAAATGACCCATTCTCCTCCTTTCCAATCCTGTTACTTCTGTAATGAGTTTTTATTAGGTAACCTATTTTCTGTAAATTATAGCCTAGATTTCTCAACAGACATCAAACTGTCTTCTCAGTAAGAGTACTTGTTTAATTGTTTATTTCTACTTGGAAAAAATGCACTTCACAGTAAAGTAAGAGTTGTAAGGGAAGTGATATTTAAAACAGAATTATGGATCTAAAAATGTCATTTGCCAACCTTGTTTAGATTTTCTTCCTTAGTGTACAAACTGTTCAACTTAAACCTCTTAAATCTTTCCCATTTAGGACTTGATGGCAAAGTCTGTTGGCGAGGTGGTAAAGACACACTACTGGGTTTAATTCTGTCTCTGAGCCTGATGTGTTTTAGCTGCCTGTGATTAAGTGCCTGAATTCCTTTGCATCTTCCTATGATTTTACAGCTTATTTCTAGATCATTGGATTTCTCATTGGGGTGGGGGTGTTACATTTAATACCTTTGGCTATTTCTGTTCTGCCTGGCCAAATACTTCACTAAACCTCTGTTTTCTAGTCCTTTTTGGATAGAGCACTGTGAACTATTCTGCTCAAAATACCAGCATTAACAATAACTGATGGAAGGACAACTTCAAAAAGAGTGACATCAGATGTTCTCAGCCTAGAGCTTTGAAATAATTTTTACTGTTCTCCAAATAATTCTGGCATTATACATAAAAATGGTCACAAAGCATGCTGTGTTTTATCAAAGGTGCAGGATGTTTTTATTATATTAATGTACAGTTTAATGAGAGAACCCCGAAATAGGATCAATCCCATTAATTTGTAAAGCTGCATTCTGTACATTCTCGGCTCTGGAAGAAAAGTAGAACAGGTTTAGAGCTAATCTTTCTTTCACCTGGACACCAGATCCCTTCTTACGCTTAGTTCTGGTATAAATGACAAAAGGTTTGGGGGCTTTTAGGTGTTATTTGCAATCAACTATTTACTATACCCTGATTACAAGGAGTATTTGGAATTACATAGAAACCTTCATATACCACCTTCTCTCAATGCCTCACAGCTTGGTGTTTCATTATTTTAATTGTTCTTATTGTATGTGTAAGGAGAATCATACAAATGAGGAATTCAACTTTGATCCATATTGGCTATGGCATCAAAATCTCCTTCCTTCACGTCCCTATTTCAGTTCATTCAACTGAGAATATGTTTACTCTTTAGTTGAGCAGAGTAACCAAAGCACTCTGAGTATGTGTATGCACGGTTTGCTTTGTACCTCTGCCCTGGGCTCAGATATTTTGTGCTGTGTTAATGTTTTATGGTGTTAAAACAATTTCTTTATCTGATGGGATTCCTGTAGGATATCTTGCAGGATAATAATTAGGGTGGATAATTCAATCCAATCACTGGAAGGCTAAAGAAGAAGATAAGAGGATGCAGTTACTGAGCAAGGGTGTCCATCCTGGGCAATGTTTGTGGATGGTTCCAGTAGTATGGTAGGATTCAAGGGCCCATGGTAGCAAAAAATGAAGCATGCCACTTAAATCTTATTCCAGGTTTCTGTAGGATTCTGGCACAGCTTTAATGTTTTTATTGAAAGGAGACTGTAACTGTGACACAGGGAATTGCTGCTGCTGAATTTTCATATTATCCAGAGGATGCCAGCGAGGGATATTGAACAGATAGAGGGTTCTCAGAGTAGATAAACTAAGAGTGTAAAACCTTATTAAATGAAGGACCTAAAATGTTTTGTATAACAAAGATAGTTTTGTGGAGTTAGAAAGTCCCAACCTCTAATCCCCACTACTAAGAGGCTGAAGAATAATTACCAGTTGACCAGCAAATTCTCAGTACGAGAGGAAGTCTTGGGTTTGCATATTTGCAGCCTGCTCCTGTGACCTCTCTTACCCCATGTGGAAACCATCACGCAATGAAGGGGTTTGGTCCTGCTCTGCCCTCCCCTGTCCTGCCCTTTCCTCTCCCCTGTCCTGTTCTCCTTAGTGGAGCAGCTGTCACTCAAATGATGCCCAAGTGGATGTGATCCTAGGGATCATTCATGCCTAAGAGGCAGGGAGAGGTGGGTTCCAGACTTCAATGAAGTCATGGGTATACAACTGTGCAGGAGGACTCTGTCATGATGTTAGAAGAAAACAGGATTGTTGGATGTGAACTTTACAAAATGGACATGGAGGATCAAATTAAGGGGAAGCTGCAAAGGGCAGTGCACGTCAAAGTGTGACCCTGGCTCGTGGCTGAGGGAGGGGTCAGGCAAGAGCTTCATAAGCAAGTGAAGTAGGGGGAATGTGATGTCAGAAGATGAGAAAGGTCAAAATAATACATAACTTCAGTTCATGGCTGCTTATGCTGAAAGAATAATGCCTGGTCCCATCACCAGGGATGCTCACAGCATGGATTTGGTGCAGCTCTTGGGAGAACCTGGGACTGACCGTCTTGCTCTGCCCCACCACAGGGTTGGTCCTCACAGAGCTTCCCAGGCGGCTCCAAGCTGAATATTGTCCCCTGCAATCTAAGAGGTGAAGAAAAAGACACCTCCATCTTGTAGGTGTTTATTCTTCACCTCTTCACAAACAATTCCATCTTGTACCTCCCTGTGGTCAGTATCCACTGATCCCCCAAACACAGGACAAGCTCTGCTACCAGCTCTGCCACTGGGAATCTTCCTGAAAGGCTGCAAATATGTCAAAGTAAATTCAATGTAATACAGCAGCTTTGCTGCTTGCTAGTTTTGGTTAGCACCACATGTTTTTATATCCCATCCTATCAAGATAAAAGAGGTATGGATGAGCAAAGAAAACAACATAGAGGGTTTTATATAGGAGTTGTTAAAATTAGTTGCTTCTGCTTCACAGAAATTTGTAACAATTTTCAGTGTGTTCCTTATTACACTTCCTTTTCCCCCTCTCTTTTGTATGGCACAAAGCACCAAATGCTCCCTCTCCCTTTTGCCATTTATCTTTTCCTTTCTTTTTCTTAAGGGATAGAAGAGAAAATGAAAAAAATAAATATGAAAAGCAAAACATCCTTTGAACATTGTGCAGAAATTAAACCCAGCAGAACAGAACCAGGAAAAAAATCCAAAATATTGTCAGTACTGAGGTAGCACTCCCATCTTCTTTTTGAATTAAAAGACACATCTAGACCTACTATCGCTTCTTTCAGCAAAGCTGAAACTTCGGAGAATATGTTTGGAACCATAAAGTCTCAAGGAAATCTACAGATTTCAAAGCTCATCTCTCAGGAGTTTCTGCCTGAACCCATGACACAATTTGGTCTTATTTTTGCAGAAGGACTTCAGAAATTTTAGATTATAAGCTTGATGATTTATATCCTGATTTTTTTTCCTCAAACAGCATCAATTGCTTCAAGCTTCTGAACCTGAGCAACTGAATCATTTCTTTTTAAACATAAAGAGGGAGAAGCTGTTTTTTAACATTTCTATTTTCTTGTCCAAAAGGCATGTAAAATCAGCACATCTGTACAAATGCAAATAATTTACATGTGAGAACAAGCTGAAATCTGGCATTCTCAGTCAGATGACATTTATCCATCAGCATTCACATGTTGTCTTATCAACACACATAGTTCTGGTTTTGAAAAGGTTCATTTATCACTTGTTGAATGTTTGAAGCTGAACTGCTCTTTCTGAAAAAATTGTTCCTTAGATTCACAGATTCTGAGAAGTTCAAAAACAAGTCATCAAAAAACCCTCACCTACCTGTGTGCCTGCTGTGCCACATGTCTGAAAATGGCCTAGAACCCGCAGAGTGCTGCATTTCAAATTTTCAAAGTTTATACTGGTCATTAGATACTGAAGTGGCCTATGAAGTACATTAGAAATTAATATTGAAAGCTTCCTGTTTGACAAAAATTGTAGTTACTCAACAGACACATTTTGTTTGCTGTTGGTTTTATAATTAGCTGGCTTGTTCCTGAGAAAAATTTCCTCTTCTTTATTTTCACAAGTTCATATATCTTCTTTAATCAGCCAACACACATATTTGTCTTACAGAAAAATGCATTATATGATACATATTTCATCACTGAGTGGCTGTCAGAAATACATTTCCATATCTACTCTTCATGAATCAGCAGAACACCACTATAAATCTTCACTCCCTATAAAACTTTTTTTAATAGAGGTGTATCTTCATTCTGATGTTCTATAATCAGCTTTGTCAGAGACACTATGAGCCCTTTTTCCTTAAAATATTAGCTTACAAAAGATTTCAACCACTATTTATAAGCAAGAGAGAATCCACATCTTCTATCTAAAATCATTAAAAGATGGATGAGCGTTCATACCTGGAAAATTCTGGCAGAAGAACGGGGGTTTTTTGCAGTAGCCTGTGTAATTAAAGAGAAGATGAATATTGGTAAAAACATTTCTCCTTACTCTCCTCTTCTACTCACTGTAGGAGAGTAAGGAGTAGTCTCAGTTTACAGAACTGTACTCACCTTACTGGGCTGGCACAGACAGGTGGGTCAGTTGCAAGAGATCAGAACCACGGGGCTCAAATAGTCCAGCCGGTTCCTGGGACACAGCACCTGTGAGAGTTACACTTAGCCTAGGAAGGGATGGTCAGATGGAGCAATCTGAGACACTTTAGTCCATGTTGTGGGACAGCAAGAGAGAGGTGGACAGAATAGGAAAGGCATCACCTAAACCTCAGTGCTGGCAGTGATATGGATCTTCCGCAGGCATTCATGTTTCTGTAATTCACTGGGGCATGTACACAAAGAGCCTTCATGGGGCCACCATTCCTGCCAGCAAACAGCTAAACCAGTTTGAGAGTCACTGTTAAAACAAGTCTTATTGTTGTTTTCAGCAAGAGGTTATTCTGCCTGCTCCAAAGTAGACATGCCTTGAGGTTCCTGCTTTAAGTACACTCTACTGGCATGTGGAATAATAAAAGAAACTCAATGGCTTAGGACAAGAGCAGCATCCCAAATAGACTTTAAATGACAAACAAATTGGAGCAGACACTTCTATCCACACAAGCCTAATGGTACTTGCCTTTGACAGTAAATGCACAAAATTACATCTGGCTGAGAAAGTCCCTCTGGGCTGGAAGAAATTGGCAGGTGGAATAGGACTCAGAGGAGCACCATTGCTTTGGTCTCACTTGTCTTTTGATGTCTGCCTGTGCCCACAGCAGGAGAGAATACTGGGATCTCAGAGCAGTGCTGGCAGTTGTGTATTTTTAGGTTATTTTCAAGGCATGGTATCATCTTTTACCTTCTGCCATTCTTCTCCTTGAGTCATTTCAGTGGCCGTTCTGAAATAAGTGTAATGCCAGTTCTGGGTTAAATCAAGTAGAAATGCTTTAAATGTCTGCATTTTACCTCAACTTTCTATGGCTCTTTTCCAAGCATGTCCCACACTTCCCTAGCTCTGTTTAGTCTGGAAAAGGTATGAGAAAATTAGCTGAAGGTCATATGGCTGCTATCCATGCATAACTAATCCTTTAACGGAACAGATGTGAGTTGCAAAGAAAGTTAATGTCTAACTTTCCAAAAGGTTTGATGGAAATCTGTCTGGGAAGTACAGTAGTAGGAAATCAGAGTACAGTATCTGCAGTGAATCTTTTACTTCACTGAGGACTGGTGGAAGTACCATGTGCCAATGACATTATTTGAATCAACATAGATTTAAAATCAGATGTCTGGGTGTGATCAGTTCTTTCTGTCTGGAACCTAAGGGGATTAATGGAAGTTTCCTTTGTCTAAAACCAGCACAGCCCAAAACAGCTGTACTGGGATTATATTTCTATGTAATAGAAACATAATTTTCATAGGCGTGATAAATAGTGCTGACAATTTGCTTTAGTAAGCCTGAGGAGCTTAAGCCATATAACTGATCCACATCTTAGGATTTCTTTGGTTTACACTAATTGTCATGTTTGGTGGTGACTGGATACTGTGGTGATGGGTCCTTCAGAAGTGCTGAGAGATAGATAAAGTCGGGCTGAACTGATGTATTTCATATTATGAGCAGCTGGATGAGCCCTGAACACCATACCCAAGTGATTCATTTCTGAATGCTGGTGAAAAGAGAGGGGGGTGCTTAAATAAATCAATGGTGATTTTAATAAACTGGGAGCTTCTCGGTACTAAATCTGTCTGCATCTGATCTGAATTGCAATTACCTGTCAAAAATTCATCCATCATTGCAAGTTCCAGACAAACTTTCTGGCAGCAGATGTTTCAGGGAAGCTATTTCATGTGGGAAATATATTGTTTGGTGTGCAACATTCCCAAGAACAAAAGCCAAAGCAGAAAACATTTCCCAAGTAACAGCAATAACTTCTGTGTCGTACCTAAGCCGAGTTTATTGGCAAATATAATTTGTAAATGTGGATTTCCAACATAAATCAGTCAACAAAACACTACTCATAATTCAGCCCATCTCAAAGAGATGTAGTAATTCAATATTTGTGTACTTGTGAAAGCAGTGGTATTTCTAATAACTTTTAAATTCAGCATTATAAAACCCCCTCTCTGAGGCTACGACACTGGTGACTGTCAAACAAACATGGTGTGCTCCAGCAGCCAGGCTCTGGGGAGAGCTCTAAGAGATTGCCTAACGAACTGTATCACTCCCTCAGATCGGTATTCAGCAGGTGTAGGGCCACCTGTGCAATCCATGTCTCTCTCACACCAAAGCCCAGAAGAAATTGGGGGGAAAAAATATTTGCCTGCCACTTAATATGGTTTTATTGACTTCCTGTCATAAAAGAAAGGGCTGAGTGTGGACCGTGTGAAGGATTTAAATTCAGAATACCTAAACTCCTGTTTTTCATTGACACCCTTCCCACAATCTGCTACGTGGCCGGTCCCTTCTGCGGCAAGAAGGCAACGTAATGAACATTTCTTTGCAGCCACCAGAAAATTGTCATCTAACACTGCTATTTCTCATCTGAACATGTACCTTGAAAATGACCTCTGGGGACGGCTGGACATATGATGAGAAGATTGCCATCCCAGTCAAATAATACCCCAAAAGCTGTTCTACTGTCACCTCTATCAAAACCCTCCATTCTCTTTGCCAATTATAACAGCAGAATCTATCACTCTTTTCAATTTTCATTATATCAGGAATTTACTTTGCACATTTTCTTCTTCTCTGTAGTACTTTAAAACCATGTTTCATTAAAAGCTGTTCCTAGCATAATTGGGAGCAATTCACTTATAAAGTAACTGCTGACAGATGGATCCATTTATATCTTAGACATGATGTGCTGGGCTTCTTACCTTGTCACCTGTGCCTGGTGTTTGAGGATTCATCTTTTGTGCTGGTGGCTCAGAAAGCCTCGGCCTCATAAGCTGCACCAAGTGTGTCATTCTGAGCTCTGGAGAACTGATGGCTGCCAAAGGTTTGGAAAAAGCATCCTGGTCTGCCCTACTTCTCTCATTCATCAGTGCACAGCATCACTGGGGTAACGTTTTCTGCAAAAATCGGAACATAGTTGCATATTGCTTGTCCACTCTTCTCCTTTATTTCCCTATTATTTATTTCCTTCTATTATTTAGCTTGGAAGGGCTGTGGGTACTTTGTGCAAATCACTTCTCAGGCCTGTGTCCTCTCCAAGGGGTTTAGTGCCTCAGCTCCCAGGGCCATCTGTCCATTCCCCTGTGCCAAAGGCGGGGAGGAGAATCTAAGGGCAGAAAATAAATAGTCAGATGCTATCCCAGGGTTCTGCAGGGGTGCATGGGTCCTTCCCTGGATCATAGGTGAGAGGTAGTAAGTAAGGAGTGAATTATAACAAACCTTTAAAATGAGGATAAATAACTTTCACCTAACACAGCAGAGAAGCTGGAGCTGGCAAAGGGAAAAGAGAAGAAGTGAATGGCATGGAAAATTATGCTGGCAGGAAACTTCATAATCAGCAGAGGGAAAGATGATTTATATCAAGACCTGGGCGCAGCAGGCACTGTAAGTGAAGGGTGTGAGCCTACACCAGACCCTTTCCTCTCTTTATCTTTATGAAAGGCTGCATTTTAGGAATATCAAAAGAAAAATCAACTTTTAGCCTTAGAAGTAGCTGGAGGAGCTGGTGCCCCGGCTGAAGGTGGTGTGTGTTGCATGTATCCCTGTGCATGTATCCTTGTGTATCAGCGTGCGATCCAGTCCCATTTGGCTGGGGGCCTGCCCTGTGTTTCTCTGGGATATGATGAAGCCCTGGGAGATGCCAGTGGATTCATTACTTTGGAGGCTGCTTACCCTGGGGAGCACAAGGTGCCAGTACCACTCAAACAACATCAAGTTTCGTGATTAGAAGCAAATTGATTGGAGCTGGAATTGTTCCCGATGGGTGTTTTTAATTTCATTTTCCTGTGGAAAGATTATTGAAAAAGCAGTTCCAGGTCGTCAGATCATGCATTTGGACAAGTTTAAAATTTAAACTTGTTCTGAGGGAAGATCACATGTATTTCAGGCCTATATGCATAATATATTTTAATATTACTAAGGCAGCTGTGACCTCAGCACAGAAATGTCATGAGATGGAGTGACAGAAACAGACAGAAGAAGGACAGGGAGTAAAGCTTAAAACAGCCTCATTAAAATGTATTTTTCTCAGTTTGGAAAAATAATGAGAACCACCCCTTGATCCATTTTCCTGAAAGCAGTGATTAAATGCTTTAGAGGCCAGTTCCATTCTTATTAATAGCTTTTTTATTAAGAAGGATGAAAACTATCTAATGTGATAACTATGAAGGAATGCAGAGTCATTTTCATTCTGACCATGAACACTTATTTGTGGCATAAAATAACCCTTAGGCAGGAAAGTCTTCTCCTATTGCACCCATACACCTGGTTCTTTCAGCTGTTGCTTCATATCCTGCTGTAATGAAATACCTCCTTTAGGTGCATGAAATAAACAAGTCCAAATACCACAGACCCAATACCATGTGACCAAACTGCTGTCATTTTCCATTGTAAACTCCAAGCTTCCTTTCATGAAAGACAGCAAACGTGTACTTGAATCATTCCAAGGAATCACAGCCCCTCCACCTCTGTATTGATAGCTGGCAGAAAGCAGTTTAATCCATCTTTTCTTCCCACCCCACACAATGAAAGACAAAAATCGCAGTTTGAATTGCATTAGTCTTCGGGTCTTCCTAAAGATAAATAATGCTGCCTGCAGGTTTACATTACAGATTAAGTGTCTGCATTCTGAATAACTCAGGAAATAAATTAAATGAAGGGATGCACAGCCTTTAGCTCTTTTTCTGGGGCTTCGTTTCACACTGTGATTTTTACACAGCACTTTTGTTTCACCTATGTCTGAGGACAAAATATAAAATGTTTTCAGAAAATATCTTCCCTTGCCCTTCCCTTTTCCATTTTTTTAAGATGAACATGAACTTCTTTTTTCAGCTTTCTCAGAATGGTGAGGCTGACGAGTGATATTCCACATGCACATGACTGCTTTGTGGCTCACCTTGGGGTTCTCCACTCTCCATAGGAAGATCAGTCACCTCTTCTCTGGTGAGACACCTAATTCTGGCAACACTCAGTGACTGATTGCTGCAGCACAGGATGGTCCCCTCCTACTTCAAAAATATTTCAAAGGTTAATTGTCAGTTCTATGTTCAAGGTATAAATGTTCATTTCTAAATGTAGAGGTCTGAAGACCCAACTAACACATTCCCATTTTTCTTACACAGAAGACTGAAAGAATACTTACAAGAAAGAGCTGTGTTTATTTTTAGGGCAGTAGTGCGGGTTCTACTTTTAAAGCAGTTTGGACAGTAGATCACCAAGTCGTCTTCCCAGATCTCCAGATTTATCAGTGGAAAGGAAGGCACACTCTGAAGCAAGGAAGTGTTTCCCTCCATACTGTTTAACTAGAGCAGGCAGCCATTTGTTTCCTATGGTATATTTTTACCCTTGTATTTTTGTATCCTCTCCTAAAATCAGGAAGGCTCAGGACTGATTCCAAATATTTCAATCCCAGTTGGCTTTGATGTGTCTTTTTTTTTTTTTTTCCCTGCCCCACTGATTTTCCTTGGGTTTAAAGGTTTGATTTGAATTATCCCTGTTTTGCTTCATATTATGACTAAGTAGGCTTTTAATATAAACACCTGAGCACAAAAAATCAAGATTAAGAAACTGTTCCACTTGACTTACAGCATTATGTCTCCTGAAATGGGATACCTGAGGTCTGGGATACCTCAGCTGTAGGAATCAGGTTCTGATAATTACAAATCCTATAGGAGATTTCAAAATTAATTGTGTTTATTCTCAATGAGGGCTGTGTAGTGTTTGACTGCCTGTTTCATTGAGCTTGGGCTGCTCTTAGGCTCCATGAGTCATACAAAAAAAGGGACAGCAGCTAAAAAATGGTAAAAAAATCTTTGTGTGATTTAGCAGCCTACTTGGAAACAGAAAGCAGAATTCAGTTCAGCCTTATGGCAGAGGAAGAGACTTTTTAGTCTTTGGCTGGTTTGTGGTCTTTGAAAATATATATGGTTCTGATTTAGTATTCAAGGTAATAAGCAGCCGTGACTGTAGAAAAGAGTATTTGTAGGATATCTTTTCCTGGCTTTTCAAAATTGAAACCGAGTCATTTCCACTGGAAGACTTTTCCTTATCTAGCCTGCAACCTGTTTTCTTCTTTCACTATTTCACGTTCACAGGCAAGAACCAGCATTGCTGCATCTGTGTCTCTGCCAGGAGGGGCTGACGCTGGGAGAAAGGGAAAGGGACACCAATCCCTGTTCCCTTCCCACATCTGCAGCACTTGGTGGTGCAGGTGCCTTACGCTTTGCTCAGCTCAGGCATTGATTCCTTTCCTTGCACAGACAGAGCTACAGCCATGTATTTCTGCCCAAAACACACGAAGGTGGATTCGGCCACCCCTCCTCCAAACCAACCCTTCTTCCGGAGGCGCTGGGGGCAGATTTCCCTGCGGGACAAGGGCAGCGAGCTGCAGCAGGGGCTGGCACAGGCCTCAGCAGAGGCTCGTGCTGGCACTTCTGTAGATGCATTGCTGCTCCTCTGGGGTGTCACAGTGCATTCCTGAGAGTGCCACGGGCTCGGTTTTCCAGCCTGCAGGGAAAACTGACTGTTCCGTAGGCTCAGAAGGAGCATCTCCTTAGGCTTATCCCTTCAGGTTTGACAGTGACAGCATGCTAAGGGAGAACAGAAGGACTGAAAAGTGCAGAAATCAGTTTGGCACACCTGGGAAAAACGCCTCTGTGTTTCTTTCCCTAAATGCTGCAAACAGGTGGGACCAGCAGCTGTCTGAAAAACTTCATCTTATTTCTATAAAGAATTTTGATTTTTTTTTTAGATAATCCCCAAAGTGAGATTTCTCTGTTTTGAGGTGGTTCTCTATTGCAACAAATGCCATTGAAAAGACAGAGAGAGAGACAGACAGACACTATAAAGGGTGAAAAGCTCCATGCAAACACAATTTACTGCAAAAAACCCAGAATGAAGATGGGACCAGAGAGCCTTCCAGCAATACTTTCCAGCATGTCCCTTGGATGATATGCCACAGGAACTGGAAGCCATCACATCAAGTGAGATGTTCACCCTTTACTTGGAAGGCTACAGTAACTTCAGTGCTCCTGGTTTTAATGGGATCAAGAGGGGACTGGCACCTGTCACCCCGTGGGTGGTAGCCTGTCTTGGGGCTGAAGCTACGTGAGGATCTCTGTTCTGTCCTTGTAGCCACAAATTGGATTAATATTGAAGTAAATCGTAAAATTCTTAGAGCAATGTGCCCCTATGGAGATAAATGACTTTACGTGCATCTTGAAGAAACTGTGGAAATTTCTGTGGTAAGAACTTATTTGAATGAAATTGTTATTCATATGAAGTTGTGATAAAGCTCTGAACATAAACTGGAATTCGAAAACCATGGCTTTTGGCTGCCTTTCAGGAAAGGCATTTTATTTTCACCCTATACTTGGTAATCCAAAATGAAAATCTAAGTGAGATCAAAGGGTAACTGCCATGTGTCATGTTGCATTGATTGCGGAAGCTCTTTTACATAGTTCTGGGAATGCACAAGTTGCCATAATCTTTTCATGCTCTCATTTATAAAAATCTTGCCCAATGAGGTGGCTGTGGGTAGATACTGAGACTAATGCATGAGGCAGCTGCTCAGCTTGTTCTGGCAGGAACACAAGCTGCATGGGCAGGGCTGTTTGCATAGCTGGTGTCCTCACATGGGTTTGCCAGTTCTCCTTCCATTCTGCCTCCATCCCCTCTCCTTGAATGGTCTGACTTCGGGAAGTCTCTGCTTTGCTGCTTGTCCAAAGAGCATTTTGCAAACTTACAGGGAGAAGTAAATACGGTAAGGTATTGATTGCTTCATCAGTTACCTTGTAGCTCTTGGCCTTAGGGTGGACTCTGTTGGCTTGCACACAAGCCAGCCCCGAAGCTGGCATTAAAAATTACTCCCTCTGAGCCTTCAGTGAGGCGTCACACGTGGGCCGTCCTTCTAAGCATGCCTGTCTCTCATGTGCTGTGTGCCCACTGTCAATTGAAACTGACATTAAAATCAAAAATAAACAAAGTGCACATAGGTACTTGAGGGAAACCACCCCTTCCCTGTGTATGCAAGTGAGTTTTTGATGATTCTCTCCCTTCCTTGCTTTTTCTCCAAACAACAACAAAAAAATTGCTGCCTTGAATTCCAGTTCAAATTAATGGAAGTCTGGGGGAGAAGAAACAGACAAACAAACAAGGAAGTGTTTTATATTTGGGTTTTTCTTTCCATCTCGTGGCAGATGGGTTTGGTGTGTTTTACAGCTACTTTCTGAAATCAGTCTGTTATTTTGCCATTCCTTTGTAAGAGAGTAGCAGCACTGAATCTTTATCATATTGATCGTTCCACAGGCTTTCATCTGGGGCCTAGGATAATACACAGCATTGTTATTGCATTATTATTTTTCATTTGTATCCTATTGATTTGCTGCCAGGAACTTACAGGTCAATTTGCAAAAAGATGGGCTATGATTTATTTTTTTCTAAAAGATTATGCCACAATGGGAATGCTTTTATAAGGCTCTCAGGTCTTTAGGTTTGTTTTTTCTCCTCTCAGGACAGTAGCACATTCACAGATTAGTGGCAGGCACGGTTCCACCTGGATTTACACCCGGAGTATCCCTGATTTTCACATAATTCATATGGATAAGTGGCTGTACACAAGCCTACACTTAAACTGGAATTTACTGCTGGGGAATGGTTCTTCTCTCACTCCTCTCTGTACAACTCAGAAATAACAAAGTCAGTACAGTTACACCGATGTAAAAGAGAAGGGGGAGACACTTTCTACCTCTGATCACAACAAGCACCGAGGTTTAGCATCCCCGGTGACAGGTGCTAAAAATACACATGAAAGTTATTCTTGGTAGGTATTTTTTGTTTGCTGTGGCAACATCAGTTCACTAACAAGTAGTAGCAGTTCAGCTCCCAACAACTGGTACACAGAGGGCCCACCTTGGAAACAAAATAAGGACTCAAATTCTCCTCATCTTTATTTGACTTACTGTTGTTAGATTGTAGCTACTGGGAAAGTGAGGATTATAAAAGTATATGAAATTGTACTTTAATTCCTTCAGTACAAAACTCCTGCTACATAAATTACAAGGGGTTAGTTTTTAATTACTGCATGCAAAATGTATTAAGTGCAGTAGGCTGATGTATACCTTGTTGTGTACTATTATTTTTCCCTGGAACCCATCCAGGTAAATCAAACCAGCAGTGAGGGACTTCCAGTTCATGTTCTATTTACACTACATTGAATTTTCCTGGCATCCTTTCAGCAGGAGGAATTTGACAAGGGAATTTTTTTATAGCACAGAACACCATTTCCTGCCAGTGAAGATTTTCAGTTTTGGGACTGGTGCGATGTTTCATCCTGGTTTGTGGCACGGAATTGGATGTTGGTGTTAAACCACACTCAAAAAACCACAGGTCACTGGAATCACCTTCCCAGTCTGGGAAATTTTATTCTAAATTGCAGATCATTCATGGAGCTCAAAGTAAGACAAAGCCCAAATAAATGCCTCACTCATAATGTCTGCCATGGCAAGATAATTATCAAGTAGCTGAACTGCTGCCCTTATCTTATAGGAGTATTTCTGAGAATGTTTTTGTTTGTGTTCTCCTCCTACTGGTCCAAGTTTTGCTTCACATTTTGACACCATTAGGATATAATTCTTTTAGACAGGAGTGAGGTCAAATGAGATCTCCTGCTTTAAGTGGAGGTGTGAAGTCACAAAATGTGCTGTGTCTGGCTGCTAAATGCCTCTTAAATCTAGCACAGCAGCATATACACACACACACATATATGTATAGCTTAATAGTGCAGTATGTATTTATTTTAATACTTGAGCAAAAAACATTATCATATTCCAAGACTGCTGGAAATATCTTAAACACTGTTGTGCACTAAAGTGCTGGTTACAGATACCAAAAAATACTCCTTCTTGATAGTATTCATGACGGTTTGAGTTTAGTTTTTTTTTAATTGGAGAATTAATGAAAAATACCAAATCCTTTCAGTAGTTACTAAGGAATCTTTAATTTTTACATGTTTTTATATAAAAAATGATTCTGAGTATTAGATTTTGAAATCTAAGTTGTCATTTCAGCATCTGTTCTCCTTTATAAGCATCAAAGGGGTTACAAAATGGTCAAAATCTTCTCTTTCAGTAGAACTCAGTCAGAGTTTTTCCATCTGACAGCTCAACAAACATAAGGAGTTTCATGTTCTGCTTTAATATGAAATATTGCTTTATAAATCACAGTAACTGCTTTCCTGCCAACTGCAAACCTGACTTCTGCTTTATTTCAGAGACCTGCCAAACAAAAGCCTTGCAACTGTCAATAACTTATGAAAAGTGATTCCTCATTTCTGAGATACCTACCAGGAATGGGAGATTTAGCAAGAGTTTCTAAGTTCCTCAGACAATGAGAAAAATACCCCAAGCCCCTTCTGCAATAGTGAATATGGATATTTATTTCTCAGCTTGGATTTACTGATTGACTGAGACATTCTGACTGCTACAGTGACACTTTTAGAAGCTGGGATATTTGCAGGGAATCTGTGAGCGTAACCCTGAACTGAACCTCATGCTGATGCGCTACCTGCTGTGAGCGAACACATGCCCAAACGCAGCATTTCGGAGCTTCTCTTTACATCTGGCACCTAAACCACATTGATATTTGCTTCTCTCTTTGTGAAAAAGTAAAAAAAGCAATGGAATATTAGTTACCTTAGTGTCTGTCTGTAAACATTCCTCTTGGGTAATAAAGAATTAATTAATTGAATTAATTACTGTTTTTTTCCCAGCAGTGTGAGACAGTGCCTGAGTTAAGAGGTGGTTCCTGTGACAGCCCCTGAAGTGTTCTTGGGGAAGTTCTCTGTTGAAGGAAGTGTTTGTGATTTGGTGGACCCCTGGCCAGTGTCAGGTGGGTCAGCTCCTGCAGGGCTGCTGCATCCTTGCCCAGCCAGCAGGTCACTGAAGGGTTACTGATGCACCATCTGCTGGCTTGGCTCTTGGAATGGGAATGATTGATGGCAGGAGCCCAAATGATGCATAAACACTCAGCCCTGGGTTGGGGATAAACATATCTTATGAAGCTCCAATGCAGTTACTTGATGTTAGTTCCCAATATTAAGGAGCCCTTTGGGGCATTTTTGCCTGTAAAACCCTCCCTTCTTTTTGCCAACTTACACAAGTACATTCCAGAGCTCTGGCAAGCCTTTTGCACAGTGCTGTTCCAGAAGAAGTGCCCGAGCAAATCCAGCCCCCCATGTGCTCACCGGAGCCTCGGTGATATGGGCTGCGCTCTCACATGCCGCAGCCAACACGATTGAATATTACACTAACCTCTCATCTCACCTGAGGTGCTCTTGCAGAACAGGGTAAGACGTACACCTGCAAAGGGGTTTGCAGAGAAGCCAAAATTCCATGCTAGGTCATGCTAATTCAGTCACTGGATGCTGGACCATTCCAATTCTTCATAAATCTCTTCTATGTCTTTTGATATCAGTAATGAATGTATAGGATAATAAATTACTTTGTGATCATATAAATATTTTAAAAGTACACCAATTTAATCTTTTTAATGTAATCTCTAGTAATATTTAATATAATCTCTATTAGGAAGCAAGTGCTTCCTTAATATGAAAATCCATTGTCACAACCTAGAAGTGATGCATTCCTGTAAAGTGGAATTAAAAAGGCAACTTCTGACTGTTGGGTTGAGTTTGAGTTCACACCAAAATTCAGCAGCGTCTGAATTTTGCACTTGCAGCTGGGGCATCTTCAGGCTGTGCAGTCTCACGGTGCAGCAGGCTGGCTGTACAAGTTGCTCTCTTTTGATACTTCAGGTTCCAAAATGGTTGCTCTTCCATGTTGATCTGAAATATCTTTACAAAACATGTGTATAATACATGTGCTCTTATATTGCAAGGTTTGGGGGCTTTTACTTAACAAAATATAAACTCTGTCAGAAGTCTGTGTAAAGACCTTTTTTGGCATAGTAGATTTGATCCTGCAAATTCAACTGCTGGTCCAGTTGCAGCTGAACTTGGTGGCCAAGTCCATTCTGACAGTGTCTGGTCTGGAATGCACAATCTTTTCTTTTTTCCCCCCACAACATTCCCTACTCTCTTGGTATTTCTCCTTTTATATGATCATGCTTTTCTTAAAACTTCGAGTGGCCATTCAGAAAAATCTCTTTTCTTTTTCCCTCTTTTTGGGCAAGATTCTCCCCGAGGATGATGTGTTACCACTTGAAGCCTGATCTCACTAAGGACAAATCAGTTCTGAAGTGAGTTCCTAGCGCTTCTTTTAACAATTAGCTAATCTAACATTCCTGTTTCCCATGGCTCTTCCTTTTCGATAAGGTCGAAACAGATCAAATAATTTCTGCACATTCCCTGCAGTATTTTACTATCTCAAGACAGACAAAGGGGTCTTCCAAACTTTCTGAATTGATTCAGAAAGAGGTAACAATACTCATTTTGTGTCCAAAACACCACACTTAAAGGAAGCGTCTGACTTCCTGTTTGTGAGTGACTCGTTGCCTTGTTGCATCCATTTAACCCAAGGTACCTGGAGGGACTCCAGGGCCACACAGAGGGGTTATTTACCATGTGTTGTACAGGTGCTGAGCCTAAACAATCCAATGGTCTTACACCCAGAAAATCTCTTACTCTCCATAATCTTTGTGACCTTTTCCTCTGTCACTCATTTATCTGCACTTGGAAGGGGCTGGCATGTGGCTGATTTTATGGATGGCATGCTGCATGTCCTGGGATCAGCCTTAATGTGCTGTAATTCTTTCTGCAGTCATTAAAGCACTATTAGAGACCTCAGTCTTGGACTTTATATGGTCATTGGAGGAGTTTTACAGAGTTTATTATGGTGTTGCTCTGTCTTGAACTACTCAGCAAGTGCGAGGCAGCAATTACAGGAAGGGCTACTTAGCATCCAGCCTGTACACAGGGAGGTGGGGAAAGAGATTTCAGAGACATAATTCACCCATCCACCAGAGCATAATAAAACACCTTCTTTATCTCTGATTTTATTGGTTCTGTCTGCTCTCATCTGGTGCCTGAACATTTTATCTGTTCACGCTGCTTTTTTGTTTCACACTGCAATAAAAGGAGCAGACAGGATTTTGCCCTTTATTTAAAATGTTTTGCCACATTTAGAGGTAAATCACAGCCACTTTCCTGTGTTGTATATTTTCAGACTTGTCGGAGAGAGAAATGTTTTGATAGCAAGTGCACTCTACAGGGTCCAGCCGTGGTCGGATAGGAAAAGTCTCTTCCTACCACCTTGCTTTTCTTTGCTCTGGTATAAACCTGTCCCTCTCTCCACATCTCTGGGAGTCAGGCACCCACGTTCCTTCATGCAGAGTGAAGGAAAAAAGGAGAGGAAAGATCTGTCTCCCAGTCCCTCCACAAACAGAGTTTGAGTCATTTACATGAGGAATTCAGTGAGCAGAGATCTTTACTTTCAAGCAGCTCTGTCTTTTCAGAAACAAGCTGACACCCTAGGCACCAAAACAGATCACAGGAACTACAACAAAAAGCAGTGTTCTGCCAAAGCTGCAGGCAGGAGTCTGTCAGGGAGAATGATGGAGCAAGAAGAGTGGTGTTCTAACAGGCACAGGGGGAAGAAAGAAAGAGTGAAAAGTGTAAGAAACTGGAATAGACTTCAAGGGATACAGCGCTTTTTAATGGGGTAGAAACTGAGAGACAAGCGAACTACAGTGCAGGGTGATCTTCATTTTTCCGAGATGATTTGTAAAAGGTGAGAAGTTGCAGATGAAATGCTTTGATCCGCCTTTATCTCCCTCTGCCTGTGCACTTGTGTCATTCATTTCATGTAATAACCTCTACTAAACAGTCAGAGGCTGCAGCATAATTTTGTTTAATTTTGTACCTTAAATTAAGGCAAAAAGCTGCAGTTCTGGAATTTGAAGGTTGTAGTACCTAATTGGCTAAAGGAAAAAATAAAGAAGTAAAGATGAATGACAACTTTTCGTGAAATGTGAAAAACGAAGGCTCATGCATCAGGGAACTTCAAAACAATTAGATTCATAAATTTCAGCCTACATCTCAATCCTAAAGTTGCATTAAAATTAAACTCTGTTTCTAGTTCTCATTCAGTGGAGCTTAGATGAACCCCAGATTTTAGATGTTTTCATGAAGGGAGTTATGGGAACTGTTTTCTTTGCAACGTGAAGTGCCTAAAATGGGAAATAGTGGCAGTTTTGTGGGCTCTTTCTGCTTTCTTTCCTTTCTATTCCTTTCTGTCCAACATGGCAGAAATGCAGTTTCATTGAGTAGCAGGAAAGCAACCTACATTAGGTTAGCAAGCAAGGGGAAAAAAAGTTAATCTTTCAGGCTTTGAAGGAGCTGATACCAGGAGAAAAACTGTGCCTGCAATACAAAGCCAAAAGTTATCAACTATCCTCAGAGATGTTTTCACAAATCAACAAAGAAACTAGGAACTAAAAACATAAAACTAGGAGGAAAAAAGGCATTGCTCTGGTTTGTGTCCCTAAGATGAGAAACTGAAAAGCTGTGAGTATAGGGCAGGTATGAGCTGGGTTGTCAGTGGAATGTCAGCTTCCAGCAGAACAGGAATAACTCAGAAGTCTCCGGATGAGTCTCTGCTGCCTCACACACTGTGCAGTGTTTTAATCAAAGGCCAGAATGAGCAGTTTCCAGCCAGTCATGAAACACCACATCAGGGCCATGCAGAAAGAGGACTGCAGCAGAAATGAGGCTTCACCAGATCTAAGATCTAGAACTGGTGCTAGATGAGGCTCAACTGGAATAATTTTCTTAGTTCCTTCTTTTGTCCTTTCACCCCAAATATGTTTAGCTTGTATTTTGCTTCAGCATGCTTCTGTAAATCCACAGAGGATACACCTTGGAAGCACTTCCATGATGGAAATGCTCTGACCTTTAGATGTTGACAGATGAGGTGCATATTCTCATGTTCTATACTATTAACAATAATGGCAGTTCTTCCATTTTTTTTCGAACAGTGTAATTTTTACATATTTGTATGACTTCATTATAAAGTTGCCCTCCTATAAGATATATATGCCAATTCTTTTATTCCAGGGATGTAAATGTGGTACCACATATTGATAAACATATTATACCATTTAAACCGGTATCTGCAGTGCCACTTATCAAAAATGAGAAATGCACAATACTCTGCAATATGAGGCCATTAATTTATCCACCGAGGCAGAAGCATACACACAGCATGACTGGTAAGGCAGCTCCTGTCTCCTGTGCTCAGAGGTGATTCCTTTTCCACATCAGCTCTGTGCTGGACCTTGCTTTTGCAGATGTGGCTAGTGCCACATGATGTGTAGCAGCTTTGTAAGGGGGAATATCCTCTAGTGAGGATTGCACAGCGCTACCAGTTAGCCCAGTTAGCACTTTGATGAAATATAGAACTGAACTCCAGAGGTAGGGACCATTTCTTCTTTATTTCACTGAGATTTTTTCCTTAGAGTGTGTTTAGGGAAGGATGGGAGATAGACCTTTTTACCTTTCTGGTTTTGTCTCTTTCCATGGTACATAATATCCAACCCTCCCACAGCTGAACTAATAGGTCTGTACTTTCTGAGAGGAATTCAACAGAAAAACGTTCAATCTTGTGTTCCCCTAGAAGAAGCACCAATTTTTGGAGTAACCCATCTGAAAATATTTCTCTAAAACTTTCCTTTTAGTTCTTGATCCTGCTCAGACACATTAGACTGATACAAAGCCCTTTAAGTAACATCACCGGCCTCAGTGGAATGGCTAAGCTCTCTCAACTCCAACTTTGCACTACCACGCCATAATTACATTGAAAAGATAAATATAATTATGGCAGGTTCTAGGTCACTGGCTCTGAATCTTCCTGCTTAGGGCTGACCATAGTATTTGTCTGTATTTTCTTGTCACAGGGACTGCACGCTCCATGCTTCCTAAGGGACCAAGCACTTCTTCTCCACAGCTTCATGGAGCTGAAGGTGCTTTCCCACACTGAGAGATCAGTAAGAGTGTGTTGTTTCTATTAGCAGATATGTTGCTGTGATGGAAATTTCTGTTCCAACACACTTCCATACAGAGAGAAATAAAGAGGGGAAAAAAAAAAAGAAAAAAGAGTTAAAAGCCAGAGGGTAGCGTTTAAATGCCAATGTGGCAACCAAAGAGGTAAGGGACTAAAACACCAACAGTGGGAGGAGAGGAAGGTCACTGTTCCCAGGGACAGCAACACCAGATGGCTGCAAGCACAAATCAAGAATTCTACAGACAGGAGTTTTACTCTCACCCTTTTTATTTTTTTTTAGCATAATTTGCATTGCAGTTTATTTTCATGGCCATTGGGAGGTTGGTAAAAGGCCAGACTGCCCTAAAGGGAGAACATTTTACTGTGTACATACAGTGAGATATTCAAAGATATTGTCAGCATTAAACCTACTCAGATCAGTTCTCTTTCCTGGGATGACAGCAGCAATAAAAGAGCCACCTGAGGATCTCATCCACCTGAGATGCAAATACCCTCTCCCTTGCCTTGTGCAATCCTGAAGCTTGCACATACATTTCCTATATGGGGCTTGGATACTGCTTATACTTGGATTTAATTGCATTTCCGTGCTGGGTCGAAACTTGCAATGGCGAAGTGAGAACATTTGGCTTTAAATAAGAAGAGACATTTCTTAGTTACTGTGATGAGCTGCCTCAGGCACAAAACAAACGTTGACTGCATGTCTACCCTGGCAAAAATAAAAGAACTGACCTTAATGGTGATTACTAGGGAATATGCCCAGATTTACATTTGATGCTGTGCACCCAGACCTGGAGCACCAGGGTCATCCATCTCCCTCGGAGTCCTGCTTTCATCCTTGGAGTGTGCACCCTTTCATCCTTGAGTATCTACCAGCACTTCAGGTTGAGATAAGGACATTTAATAGGGGAAAAAGAATGGGAGATATTAGCCCCACCACCATTCAACACATTCACCTGAAGATGAGCACAAAGGGATTACAACAAAATCATCCCTGTACAGAGCAGAAACCCAATTTCTCCTGCTGCTCTGGGCAGTCCCTAAACACAGGAAGGAGCTGTATTATTTCTCCCTTACTGGTAGTGCGGCTAAAGAAATTCCTTAAGCCTTCCCTGTTTTTCTTTATTGTCTCTGATTTTCATCACCTCAAAATGGGCTTCTGTGGCACTACAAGAAGTAGCAGCATATTCCTTGGCAAACAGCCAGAAAAGAACCAGAGCAGGTCCCAGGCTGTGGGCTGCCCCTTCCAGGGGATTATGTGTCAGCTCTGGTAGAACTGCTAATTATTTAGGCACCTAATTGGCTTTGAGCAGTTTAACAGTGTGCCTGAGAGTATTGATCAGTGGATCTGGAGAGGTGGAAATCCAATCTTTGCGCTGAACCCCATGCCCCAGATGTGTCCAGCTCCCTGTGCACCGTGTGCTCCCCCGGAGCCCAGGTGTTCCCCTCAGAGCAGATCCCTGGGCTGAAGACTCTGCTCTCCACCCGCTCTGCAGCCTTGGCACAGAGCCTTTTCCCCTCTTTTTCCCCCTAGGATGGAGTTTTAACTGACATGGTGAAGCCCTGGTGCAGATGTTGCACGTGTCTGCAGAGGAAAGGAGAGCTGGCACAGAGGCGTCTGCTGGTGTGTGGCTGGGAACGCTGGGAGCCGCTCCATGGCAGCAGCTCATTTCCCAGACCCTGCCCCACTCTCTGTTCCCAAAGGTCACCAGGAGCTCACCTGAAGCACAGGGCAGGGCTTTCCCACTTGGGCTCTGTGCCACAGGAGGGGCTTCGGCAGGACTTCTCTCTTGGTCTGCTTCCAGCAGCTAAAACTGGCTCCTGTATCCAGCAGGGTTAGGGTGGATATTTGGTTGGGATTTTTTGTTCGTTGGTTTGGGTTTTATTTATTTATTTATTTAGAGAGCTTTTAAAGTCAGTTTTGCTGGTTCATCAGATTTACCCCCACCCAGCTGCATGGATGGGTTCAATCTGCATTTTGCTTCTTTTGCACCCCTACTTTATATTTTAGGCTCTTTATTTTACTTTTTCTCTTTTCTCTCTTTTCCTTTTTACTGTTTTTTTTTCCCCCCACCTTTCCCCTTTTTAAAATATTTTTTTTTTGTTCTGGGGGTTTTTCCCTTCTCTCACCATCACTGCTCTCCTATCTTTTTTAATTTTTCTTCCGTATTTTTTTTCTTCTCCTGACCAGAAGTATTTGGTGCAGCTCCACAGCTGAGGCCACTCTGGCTGGTGGTAAAGGACTCACTCCTGCCTGTTATTGATGCCGGGCGGCTCTGACTGCTCTACGGCTTGTGTTTGTCCCTAGGTTTGGGGCTTGGGGCTCTCTGTCAACATGTTTTATCAAATAAAGCTTGTGCAGCATTCCTAGGTTTGATGATGGTGTTTTATGGAATGGGCCAAGCCTAGATTCCCCAGGAAGCAGCAGTATGGGTTTCTCTGTGCCTGTGGACAGCCCCGGAGCTGTGCAGCACAGAGAGAAGCCATTGCTAAGCCACTTTTGATGATATAACCAAGTTCAAATTAGAAGAAATGAGAAGTCCCAACTGAAACCGATGTAAAAGCAAGTTTTGATTGGTTTTCAGACCCTCCTGCTTTGTACACTTTGCCTTAGGAGCCAGGAAAATGGCTCTGATTCCCCTCCTGATCCTGCTGCTGGGGCAGAGCTGCTGGCTGGGGTTCAGCCAGCCCTGGCTCAGCTCTGGGGCTCACACAGAGACCCAGGGCTGGTTTGGGGGCTCAGAACTGAGAGCCAGTCCTGTAGCTTTGGGCTCACAGAGGCCCTTGGCTGTACTTGGGGAGCTCAGCACCAGACTCACTTGATTGGTTTTGGGATTCACAAAGAGAGGCTAAATGCTGCCTTTGGGGGGCTCAAAATTCAGACTCAGAGCTTTAAATGAGAAACTACATCGTGTATTTTGGGCTCTGAAACCAGGCTCATATGGCTGGATTTGGGGCTCAGGTACAACGGCTAAGCCCCGTCTTTGGTGCTTAAATCAAACAGAGAGCCCAGGCTTCAGAGGCCGCAGTTTGAGTGCTCAGGACCTGGATGCTTTGGCCAAGTGCAAACACAGATTAACTGAGTCATGATTTGGGAACTTGAAACCACGGTCACTCAGACAGCATTTGGGCTCACAGAGAGAAAGTTCTGCATTTTAAGGCCTTGAGGCAGAGAACAAGTCCGGTGTCCTGGGGTCTGGGCTTCACAGGCTTTTGTGGTTTGGGGGCGCTTGGAAGCCCGCGCTTTGGTGTTCAAAGCGGGCTCCTTTAGCTAGCGTCAGTCGCAGCTGCTCAGCTCGAAGGCCCGCCTTTGGCACAGCGCAGTGCCGGGCGCACCCGGCCGCACGGAGAGCTCAGAAGCAGCGACTCGGAGCCACCTTTGGGGCCGGCGGCGGAGCCCGCGTGCCCTGGTTTGGGGCCACGGGCAGAGCCCGGCCCCGCGCGTCGGGCTCAGCAGGGGACCCCGGAGCTGCCGGGCACCGGCAGAGCCCCGGCTGCCCCGCAGCCGGAGCAGAAGCGGCAGCGGTGTACTCTGCTCCGGCGCCCGCCCCTGACCAGCTCCTCCCGTCCTGCACGTGGAGGTCCCGGCGCCGATCCCAACCCCAATCTCGTCTCGGTCCTCCGGTCCCGGAGCCGCACCCCACTCGCCGGGGAGCGGCGGCACCGCTCGGGACGCCACCCGACACCGGCAGGATCCGGGCGCG
>VYXD01005557.1:0-25828 GCA_013397195.1 Hylia prasina | reverse complement strand
ACTCCTTTCCTAAAGAACTGATGGAAGATTATTTTATGAATGGTAAAACTGACTGAAGTTACAGGTTTTGTCTTTTTCATGTTGTGTGTAACAAAGTGAATACTTGTTGGGGGCAAGAAGGATGGTCTGAAAGTTTAATTTGTTATTTATTTAGGGTTTTTTTTCTTATTTATTTCTTAATGTGTATAAATAAATTATCTTTTGTAATTTTAGGGTAAGCCTGTTTTGCTTTTTGAATTCACCTAGTCATACATAAAATTGTAAACACTTAACCTTTCACATTAATTGGTGTGTTGGCTGGGAAACGAACCAGAAACTGGCAAACGTGAAACCACTACACTCACTCTTTTGGTTACTACATGGATGAAACAAAGGAAAATCAAGTCAGAAGCACCAAAAGAAGAAGCATTGTCTCTGTTGGCTTCTGATGTAGCAACTGTTTGCTCTGAAACAATCAAAGAGCACTGAGACTCAAGCAACATCTCCTTTGGAGAGTGGATCCCTCTTGTTCCTTTTTGTCATTTTACGTTTTTCATTGCACTTCCCTTGGAATACATTTTAGTTTCCAGGAAAGAAGTATTCTTTTTCTTTGGGGCCAGAACCTCCCTAAGGGGCAACAGAACAGACTGAAACACAGATGTTCCATCTCAGTATGAGGAAAAACTTTGACTTTGAGGTTGACAGAGCATTGGAATGGGCTGCATAGAGAGGTTGCAAAGGATACATCTTTGTAGATATTCCTAAATTCCCTGGTCACTAGGTGAACCTGTTCTGGCAATAGGGTTGGACTGAAGGATCTCCAGAGGTCTCTTCCAACCAGCTATTCAGTGCTATTCTGCTGACTAGCTACATGTGCAGTTGGCTAGCTCTGTTACCATCTGAGTGCCAAAAAGGGACAGCTAAACCAGAAGTGGAAATTACCTTTTGACAGTACTCCTTTAGGGAGTACTCTCTTGAAAAGCAGTCTTTCATCTTGTCAATCAGGTTTCTTAAGGCAGCACTTGAATCTCATAAAAAATCTTTAAAGTTTTGCAGTAAGAAAAGCGTGAAAACATCTCCTTGATTTGTCATTTATTTGGGGATATAAGGAACAAGTGTAAAGGCATAAGGCATAAACTGAATACAGAAAGCAGAGATTCATCAGGCCACTTTCAAAAGTGGCAGGAGAAAGTATGGCTGAACAGTGCCAGTGTGAGCAGGTCTTCATTACAGTGCAGTAATTTTTCATGAATGCAATTACTTATTATCAATTATATACTTATATTTTTGCTGTAATGAGCAATCAAAAGACAGCATTTTTCAATAAAAATGGATAGCAATTTAAAACAATCTAATTAATATTACAGAGCCATAAGCAGAGATCAGCAAAATTTGGCCTCTTTTATGCCTGTGTAATGAAAAAGAACACAGCCGTAGAATTCTCAAAGACGCATAAGCTCCAACAGTGTGTGAAGACTGAAACTGCAATTATAGCATAAAAATATCCAACTCATTATAGAAAAAGTTGGGGATATTTTCTAGTATCAATACCCAGAATGGAGGTGTGTATTTCCTTTTGCAATGTGTCTGGTAAAGGTTTAGAAATCTATTATTGTTTGAACCTATTATTGATAGGATGGATGTAATAAGCTTTTAATATACTGTATGGTACTTGCAGTATTATCTATAATTTCTACATTCCTTCATACAATCACTAAGCACATTTTTTTCCCTTCTATTTAAAAATCTAAAGTACATACAGAGTTTAAATCTAGATCTCATGGAGTCAGTTTTGCTCTCCTGTGAATTGCTTCAAACATTTTAAAATAGATTCTATTAATGGGGCATTTGGTCCAGACTGAGGGCAGTGCCTTTTCATTTTCAAGCACACACAGAAATGAAGCTGAGCACACATCCTCCTGACACACAGAGGACACCAACATGGCTGGTCACTCGCACTGGCACTGCACAGTACCCCAGGGCTCCCTGCTCTTCCTCCGGGGCTGGGAGGCAGAAGATGACTGGTGCAACACTCTGGGAACACTCTCCGTGTTTATGGAGACTCCTCTGCCTGCCTGGTGCCCCTGCCCCAGTCCCAGTCCCCTCTGTCAGACCCGTGTGTCCTCAACTTGTTGGCTGGTCCAGACGGAAGTTTGCTGGTGATGGCCACATGCACCCCATCTACACCAGGTATGGGGAGAACACAGACACTTCGTCCCAGCAGCTGGCACCACAAAGATAGACTGTGACCTGTGGTTCTACTGCAGCAACCAGTGCTGATCCTCTCACTTGCCTCCCTCATGCAGAGCCTGCCCAGCAGCTGGTTTTGAGAACACCCAGCATTCCCTTCCCCCAACAGGAGGTTAGGGAACACTACTTGTTACACTGCTGACCCTGAATCACAGAACCATTAAGGTTGGAAAAGACCTCTAAAATCATTGAGTACAACTGTTAACCCAGCACGCCCAAACCCAGCACTCCCATATCCACCACTACACCATGTCCCTTAGGTCAGACTCCACCACTACCCTGGGCAGGCTGTTTGAATGCCTAACTACCATTTGCCATAGTACCATTTGCCCACGGTTTCTTGATAGCTGTTCGGTGTGACTGATGAGGTTGGCTTCTTCTCCTTGTCTCCATTATGATTTGCCTGTCAGGTTTGGGTCTCTACATATTTTGCTTCCCCCTCCTCCTTAGCATCCCATTTGACAAAGTCCTTGATCAGAAAATCATACTGGAATAAAAAATCCTACACTCTACCCTTACCATTTTGTGTGACTCATCAGTTTTGGTTCTCATCTCTGCCTCCCTTGTTATTGGTCAGACAAGTTTGTGTCTCTGTTCCTGTTTATGGCTTCCTCCTTTTCCTCCCGCTTTTGTGTTGAGAAAGCCCCTGATTAGACACTTTAAAGGAGCAGGCACTCTTCCACAGATTCTCACAATTAGCACAAGATTGATAAAATTACCATAACTGTGTTACAAACGAATATGGAACATAATATAGCAGAAAACATGAATGGAAATTTTTATTTTTAAGTCATACAAATAAAAAACAATCCCCATAGCTGTACTTGAAATAAGACTAACAGTATCAAAAATGACAATTTTGAGAGAATATGTATCAATGCTTTAAACCACAGAAATTGTATGACATACACTCAGTAGCAATAGTACTGTGCAGGTATGAATCTCTGTAAATGCTCTTCCTTTATCTACATTTATAACAATTGTGCTTTTCCCTACACAAAGTAACAGTGCTCTTAAAAATAAATAATGTGCAATTTCAGAGTTCTGTCCTGAAATATGCTAATATAGATCCCCATCCAAATCCTGGACACGTCTCTCCCAGGAAAGTCACTGCAAAGAGTGCTTAGCACTTTGCTAGATCAACCACTAAAACAAGGTACTGAACCTGCACCTGTTTTTCTTCAAATTGCAGTTAATTAGAGAAAAATTACTAACCTCAAGCACATGTTGCTTATATTGTTTAACAAAAGAATAATACAGTCGTTATTACACGTCAGACTCAGATTTGAAAGGTTCAGTAGATCATGTATCTGGAGTGGCTCAGAGCTGTGGAAGAGAACTGTCCCAAAGCTGAAAAGTTAACAATCAAACATTTATCTATTATTTGTACGAAATACGAAAGACTGTCACAGAAACTAACATGTATCTTAATACACAATTTACAATCAATTTATCTGAATGAAATCAAATAGTTTAATGCAAAGCTGCCATAAGCTTTGCAAAAATATATACGTTCTGCTGTCTTGATTTACTTTCCAGTTCTTATTTTTAATGTACATTTAGGAACTACACCAGGCAATTGATATAGCTGATGAGAGGATAAATGTGAGGAACACTCTGAACACAACTGATTGGCATTTCAGTTGTTCCTCACCAGGGCAGAAAACATTACAACATTAGGGATCTTTCTTTTTATCCTACTACTTTGTATTAGTTGTTGGTAGTGTACGAGTATAAAAGTGGTAATTATAATGTAAATTGATTATCTGCTCTGTGCTGTGGGCAGCAGAGGTGTGAATGTACATAAACAACAGAAATCACCCAAGGTAGCTATGAAGGCTTAAGCTGTAGACTGCTAACCAGTGAAGAACCACAAAGTGGTTCTTAACTGCTGTATACAGATTTCACTTTGTGAAATCTGTATACAGCAGTTAAGACTTTGCTGCAATGCCCTGGGTCACCTTTAGGGAAAAAGTCACACAGTGTAAGTAATCATGTTTTTCCATTTAGATCCTGGGGTGACTTAATAGAAATGCTCCAAGAACCCCAGGAGGTATAAGGGAAAGGTAACAAGGGTGTTCGCAATTGCTTCAGCTTCCCAGCTGTAGAGTGCAAACAAGGGAAGTCATGGATATGTCTCACTTCAGGTCACCTCAGACCAAGCAGTAACTGGTGGCCACAAACCATCTCAAAACAATTTGTAACACAACAAACCACACACCAGGGAGTCTCCCAGAATCTTTGGACTCCTCATGGACACAGGTGTTATACAAGAACAATAGCGTAAAATGACCCCTAGTGCTTGTGCAAACCTACGCAGTCAAAGACTAAACCTGCTGCTTGCCTCAGAGGATAGTTTAAGAGCCACTCCTCACTACATCACACCTCTGCTCAGGATAAAGTGAGGCAGGTGAGAGAAGAGGTGTACTGGTACCATGGTTTTGGTATGGAGGCACACCTAGGTGCTGGTTTGAGGGGAGAGTACAGTGAGAAGGATCAGTGTGGATGACAGCAGAGTGCCCTGAGCTTATGGCTCACGGTGCCCAAGAGAGCAGTACTGAAGGTAGAAAACCTGCAGAAAATGAGGTTAAGGCCCAGTTTTGAGGAGGTATGGAAAAACTCTGTTGTCTTTGAAGCAGGTGCTGCAGTCATGTCTTGTGCCAAACCAAGTGAGAGGAATTTAGTGATAGGGTAAAAATCTGGACTCCATGGCTTAGGTACTAAAGTTAACTTCACTTGCAGAAAATCACAGGTGAAGCATGCAAAACCAAGGCTTAGGCCAAGTTTTAATTTGTCTGCTGACTTTTAAAGGCAAATTCTCTCACCTGTCTATTTACATAATATTCTTTTAATTTATTCATTTACACAATTTTTTTTTTACTTCCAAGGAATAAGAGAGTTCTCATTGACTTTGCTGTCAGGTACATAATCAGTTGGCATATTCAAACCTTCCACAGGTGAACAAAATCACCTGTTGGTTAATATTTTAGACTAGTTGAGCATGCTGTTTGTTAATCACCTGACACTAGAGACAAGAAAAAACATTCCCAGAAGATGAACTTGAGCAGATGTTTCTCTGACCTTCTGAGAGAATAGCAATCTATGAATTGTTTATTTCAAGAGCAATTCTGTCAATGTATATGAAATATGCTGTAGAAGGTCAACAGCAGCAAAACCCTAACAGCAAGAACAGGAATATGCTCACACTTCATTGAAGAAATAATCTTCTATTAAAATGAAGGCGTACATAGTGAACAAATAGCACCCTCTGGTTTATCAACAACAAATTAAACACATTCCAGTCTGCATGTTTAGCTCCTCCTGATGCCTTGGTTTCAGTGAGTTTCATGTTAGGACCATTTATTGCACATTAGCATTTGGCCAAAATAAACTGTCCTAGGTAGGAGAGTCTGGTGAATAAGGAAAGATGTTACTGTGTCTTACATATAACAGAACTGACTTTCTACTTCCTGTAATATTTGGCTGCAAGGCAGTGATTTAGCTACCAAATTTACATAATTGCAGATCTCCAATCATGCATAATAAAATACATAAACTTAAGAGGAGAAAATGGGTAATAAAGACCATTTTCAGCTAGTAAATGGTTGTGAGAGTGGTGATACATATGAAATTGCTCAAAATAATTCAAAATTCAACAGATACGCTGAATATTGTATTTGGAGACCAGAATCTAATACAGCTCTGAAAATATAACAAGAAAATACCCATACATTATACCTGCATGCCTACTCCTTAGCCAAGCATAACAGGAAAGATGTGAAGCCATGATGTGACCCATTTATGTGCTCCTTTAGCACTGAAATATATCACAGGGTAACAAGTTTTGTTTCTTAATATATGCTGTACTGACACTCCACCCTCTCCTAAGTTCCTGTAATTTCTTGTTCTCTTTTTTTGGAAAGAAGGAAGTGAAAGAACTCTTGGTTTTTTTTGGATAAACAAGACTGATGACCAAAAAAACAACTGTGAGATAATGAAGCTCTGTGTTATTTCAGTCAGTTACACATCAGAACATCTAGATGATACAAAGAGGTATATTAAATAAAGAGATCATTTAACAGCATTAGAAGTTTAAAAGAACACTATGATCTGCATTAATTGGCTAGGTCTTTTTTTTCTTTAGTTCCACTGTCACCTGAGTTTCTTTAGACTTTTCCTTTCTACAAGGAATAAAACTGTGTGTGTGTATATATATATATACACACATATATATTTGAACGCATGAAGTAATTTCTTTACTCCTGCAGATTATTCGGAAGAATTCTCTATGTGAAGTCAGTAAAGAGGTTTTGATTTGAGACGCTTAAAAAATATAAATAACCAAGAACAAGAATATGTTCCTTTAAGCAGCAAAGAAACATAAATCCACACCATTTCTCCAAGATGAAGAAAAAATGTATATAAAAGTAATCTTTGGCACTGAAAACAAGGGCACTCTCTTGTACGTCTTCAAATCTGTACAGGAGAGAAAATTTCTTCTTTAAATCAGATCAAAATGGTATCTGTGTGGTTTCATGTAATAGGTACTGAAAATATTACCTAGAAAAACAACTGGGATATTAAGGATTGTGTGACAGCAGGATACAACACAATAACACTTGATAAAATATTTGTTGTTCCCCTCCAGCCTCCCACGCTTACGAATCTTTTTTCCTTAAGACAATTCCTTAAGATAAAAAATTTAATTACTCATAACATCCTTGATATCTTGTAAGGGCTCCAAAACTTAAAAGCAACAAAAACCAACCAAAGGATAAGAAAAACAGCAACAAAAGTTGAGGTTATAATACAATATCAGAAATAGTTCTCTGACTGAAGGCATTTACTGATTTGATATTACAGACTTCACTTTCTCTACTCAAATCCATCATGGTATTTTCTGCCAAAGCCTGATTTATTTACTCAAGTAAATATTCCATCCACTGGGTATTCTTGTGTGGGCTCTCTGATCACAGTTACAAATTGGCAGGTTCTTTTTCTTCTTTAATTCATGATGAATGTGTCACTGCATCCTGTAAACACTACTGATCATACATTCAAGCTTTGTTCTTAGTGAAAGTGGCACTTACTTGAACCCTTGCAGTCAAAATAGCTTAGTTATATAGCACTTTACAGGTATAATAGCTGGTTATATACTTCTGATATAACACCTTTTTCCAATGACTTAGTGGGTATTGAAGCAAATCCCCACTGTGGTCCCACTGCTGTTCCACAACATCTTTATGACGAGGTGTGTATTCTTTATTTATTGTACTTTACATATGCTTTATTGCTGTATGCATTTCCCTGTTGTCAATTTAAGTGCTCCTTTATTATGTAACACATACAATGTTTTAAACTCTAATGGCATCCTATGAGGACTGGCATTAGAAAAGTACCGATACTTCAGATCATCATAATAGTGATACTTGACTGGTTTTCCATGTAAATCCTTTGGGAATGGCCAAAATCCGTACAGGTGAATTTCATCACAAAATCTGGTGGCAAGTGTATACATAAGGAGACCAGTGCTGGGTCGTTTAATGTGGACCTTGTTTGTTAGCCAATAGCTGAAAAGAAAGAAAAAGTGCATTAAGAAATGCATATAACTTCATGTGAATAAATCCTGTGAGCTTATTTTATTTACTATGCATTCATTCTACACTGTGAAAAGTCTCCTTTTCTCTAAACTGAGTTCATAATTACATAGCTCTGCTGCAGTGTCTTTATTCCTCCTAGAAAAGGTTAAGGGAGACGTTAGCACAGTGCTGGAAAAAACCTGGCAAACTAAGGGACTTAATTCAGGCTTTCATCCTGACACATCATGTCTACAGAAGCTAGAAGACTGTAGCTAACCTTCTCAGCCAGATCAGAGAACAGTCTCTTGCTATAAAATCTGACCTGCTGTGGTATCCAGTTCATTGATCAAGTGAGCCCTACACTGAATATTTGATAGGCCTGGTAGTTACTTCACAGATTGCTTGCCTAAATAGAAAACAAATAGAAATGATAAACGTAAGTTAAGAATGCAACTTTCAGAAGTCAGTAGAAGAGAAGCTCTATTGACTTGCTTGTGATTAAACACATAAAACCGCCTGGTGTTAAAGGCAGACTCCAGATAAGAAAAACCTTACACTGCCAATTTTTAAAAGGTTTTGTTTTGTACTCAAATATTCACTGATCTGACTGAGGCTACAGGACAGTTCTCCTGAGCCAGTACCAAGAAGTCTGGTTATGGCTTTAAAAGGAGTAGAGAGTTTTCAAAAACACAAATGGAAACTTGGATTCCAGCATGTAGCTCATGTTGGTACCCTCAAAGTCTGTCACTGACATTGTTCTACATCTCTAACCTTTAAAATCAGAATGCCATTAAAACAGTGCCAGCTATTACTGATAAAACACTTCTCTCAGGTCTGATTCAATAGAAAGTTCACTGGTACTTTATGGAAATAAAAAAGGTCACTTAGATTCTTAAACCTGGTCATTCTGCTGATTCAGACAAACAACAGCCATGTACACCGCTGCACTGACCAGACTCTGGAAATGTGTGACTGCAAATAAGGGAAGTAAGTACTACTTAGCATTACCACACAAACGTAAAACCATTGCAGTGTGCCACTATACTTAGCTGTAGGCTGTGAATTGCTTCTACCACAGTCTAGGAAGAAGGTCAAGGGAGATAAACCTCATGAGACCAGAGTTAGCCTTGTTTTAAATGGGATTACAATAAGGCTGGAACTTAAAATTATACATCCAGAGTGCTATAAGGCATCAGTGATTTAGCAGGAGGACTGTCCCACCCCCCCAGTATGAGACCCGACAGCAAAACTATGTCTTTAATCAAAGCTTAAAGTATGCTAAAAGCAGCAGATAATATGGAACATGTAAATTAACCATCCCCTTGAAACATCCCATTCAGTTTCATTCTTTGCCAAAATCATAGCTTTGAATCATGGACAGGTATCCATGTGAAAGCTGGTTCACTATTTTTGGTGGGTTCTTTGTTTTTTGTTCTGTTTTGGGGTTTTGTTTTGGATTTCTGTTTCTGTTGTTGTTGGCTTTTTGTGTGTGTGTGTTTTGTTTGTTTGTTTTTTTAATTATTATTTTGTTGAGGTTTTTTTAATACTCAAGTTCATTTTTTGAAAGCTGAAGGACCCTGCAAGCAGAAAACAGTTCTGAGCTGTGTAACTGCTTCTCCAATGCCAGCACAGGGAATGACTCAGAATTTTGCTTGGCTGTAAAAACAGGATGGTAAACAGCATACTTAAGGAGTGAATGCAGTTGGGAACGGGTACATCTACAAATGACACATGCATGTATCATTTTTCACTGTCTTCATAAACACAATTTTTTAGACATAACGCTTTTCACTCTGATAAACTGCAATTCTGTAAAACAAGATAAACCAAAGGAGGGACTCCATTCCAGAAAATAAATGTTTGTTTATGGAAAAGTTGCTGGAGAAAGATATCTGAACACTTTTAGCACTTCATATCACAGGTACAGCAGATTAAAAGCTAATTAGTTAATTTTTGTAGAAACTGGTAGCTGTCTCTTAAGAATTTGGTACTTTTATCTCGTGCAGTCATCCAGCTACATGAGTGTTTCTAGCTAAACAGCAGTCAAAACTGATGCATCTAGTACTACTGGGTAGCACTGTTACCATTCCAGCTGAATTTCATCCTTCCAGGAATAGGATACTCATGGCAGAAAATCAAATTAGTAAACACGTAAATATTTGAAAAGGACACTACATCTTGCTTAAGTATTTCTGTACAGAAATAAGTATGTAATGACGGAATAAGATGCAATGAAGACCCTCTTACATTTTAGGAGTATAAAAGCATATCTTCTTTTCTGTTTGTCATATTATACAAAACAATTTTAAATATTTGGTATTTCTTAAAATTGAAAAGATATCTAAACTATCTTTATATATATAGAAAATAAAATCCTTGATATAATTACTACAAAAAATTTGTAACTTGGGATCAATTATCCTTTATAAAAAGAAAATATTTTATACTTCATAAAAAGAAAAAAGAAATGCAACAAATGAAACAGTTGGACGCACTCAGTGCTATAGGCTAATGCTTCCTAAAGATCATTTATCTCGGCACATTCCTGGCCCCCAACATATGCTTGAATTAATAGAATTGTCCAGTGGTGACACAATTTTCAAGATCTCAAGTAGTCTTTGTGATTTTTGTTCTGAAAGATACATGTCAACTTTTCAGTCACTCAGCTATTCTAATCTCAAGCTCAGTTAAGGCTGATTAGGGTCCATTGATGTTGTAGATGCTTTACCCAATAAGCATCTTTGTACCTATTTTTAGTTTCCAGAGTTTTATTATAGCTTTAGTTTAAAGCATAAAGATACTCTCCTGATCTGCTTTTCTGGGATGTGCTCATTTCCTGTTTAACTGAGATTACAACATGAAGGAAGCGACTAACTATAGAATGGAATGACAATCTCTCTTGTTTCTTATAACTAATCTCTAGATCTTCACCCACGATCAGTTCCTGATATTCCAGCTGTAAAAGGAATCAGGTTAACTGACAGGACTGGGCGGATCTCACCATGTTAGAAAATAGTTATCACTATGAAGTAACTGGCCATGCAATGCACCATTACAAGCACTTGTTTTCTTGATGCCTCGTGCTAAAACAACTCCTTTGTCGGGCCCAAATGGTAAACTTACTGAACATTAGCCAATGCATAAACACTCTTTATATAATTCTATAACATCTGTGACTTGACATTGAGTAGCTTGAATTCAAAGAGATCTCACTTCAAACTAGTTTAAATATATGGCTGATGGTAATGTACTAAAGACTCTGGCAAGATACCATAAATTTCAATTTATGTTAAAAAGTAATCTCTAGGGGTAAGTGAAAAACAGCACAAATAGTATGTTTTTATTTCTGTTCACTGCAGTCATTTTCTGCAGTGAAAGGAAGATCAGGTCAGTACGTACGTCCATGTATTGCATTTTATAAAACTGCTGTTAATAAATACCATGTTTGCAACAGGTAACTAAAAACCCCCACAATACACTGTAAGAGTAAGAGTTACCCTGCTGACAGCTGGGGACTGCTAAAAATACCTCTTCCATGAAAAGAAGAGGTATTTGAGCAGGTACTGGTCCCTGTAACAACGTCCTTGTGCTCCTACTATGGTTCTGTCTATTTTCACCTCAGCTCCTCATCCCAAATCCAAACATCTTTGCCTCCAAAACTTCTTACCCTCTTCAGACATACTATGTAGTTAGCCATGGCCATATGTATGAGATCTCTTTCACACAGTCCAACATGGATCTCTCTTCTACAATCCTTTCTTTTTCCATTTCAAATAGATTTTACATGATTTTAAAATCTGAACAATGATCTCTTGCATGTTTCACTGTATTTTACATTAAAAAACATGAAAATACTCAAAGACATTTTGGTATTTCTGTTAGTACTAGAAAGAAATGCTGTCAATAACAGATTTGTGCCAGCATTATTCTAGTACTTTCTGACACTTTAAACTTGCATTTTTTTCCTTCCTTTTTCTTGTTCTTACCTTAATGAAACCTAGTTCTTATATGCAGTTCCCCACATAAATAAAAGACGCTTTAAAATTCTGTATGTAAGAATGTATTTTTTGTCAAAGATCCTTCTTTGTCTCTATTTAGGTCATACAAAAAGCTATAAAAATTATAGAAAAAAATTATATTTAATTGAGGCATTGATACAAAACCTAAACTTCTCAGTAATAATGACTTTTAAAAGAATCATGAGGTTATTCCTATTGGAAGGAATGTCAGCAGACCTCTGACCAACATGTGACAGATGTTAGTCCAATCTCTTTCTCCAATTAGGGTTCCTCTGCCACTGTTGGCTGGGCCTGTGCTCCAGCCCAACCACCTTTGCAGCTCCCTGTTTAGCTTGCTTCAGTTGGCAAATATCTTTTGTGCTTCAGAGGGCACAAAGGTGCTTGAGTGGAAAACTCAGTCTACGTTTAAAAAAGCAATGAAAAAAGTGGAAGTCTGCCCTGATGAATATGAGATAAATTATTTACAACCATAAGCACTGTTAAAAGATTTTTTTGACACATTTGTCTTTGAGTTTACGAAGCTTCAGTATTTTGGCTTTTAAAAATATTGAACCTGTTTCTACCAAACTACCACCTATAGTTAAATAAACAGTCAAATCCACACTTTCACCTGTATCTAGCAAGATATCCTCATATTTATCGAAATGTCATGTTCTACGGTCAGCATGACTGCTGAAGGAATGTCAGATGAATTGCACATTGTTACCTGATAATGATTTCTTGCAGCTATTGACAAAACTTAAAGTAAAATAAACACATAAAAACATAGACATCTGTTTTAAAAATAGTTACCATTAAAATGATCTTCTGATGAGACTCTATTACAATGAGTACAATCTAATACATGCAATAATTGATGCCAATCATCATTACATTATGATTACTGGGGAATTCAAATTACAATTGTTTATCCTGCTACTGCAGAATAGATGACTTCTGACTAAATTAAAACATGGCTGTACTCAGAGTGAAGTGTTGTCTCAGACAAAGAAAATCAGATATGATGGGTTACATTCAGATAATTTAGTGTACTTAGCATCTTTATTTGCCTTATCTATAAATTCCGTAAGATGTCACAGCATAAACAGATTCAGAATCTGGTAGCACATATTTCAATTGGATTTTGAATTCCTTCTTCTGGACAGGGCTGGATCTGAGGAAACACATATATTTAAACTCTGAATAACTCAAAAGATTATATACCGAGCTCTGTTTCTTGAGATGTCCACGTTGATCTCCAAGCAAACCTACTCAACACACCTGACTGTCACTAAAATTCTGTTCCTTTTACACACAGAGAGAATATTTGTAAAAAGAGCTTCCTGAGAGATTATGTACAGTATTAGAGAATATATTAACATCAATAGGAAGGTAGGGGGAAAAAGATTTTGAAAGATGACAAAACATCTCAGTGTAACTCAAGAGTGTGTGAGAAGCTAGAGGATGTATGTTGTCTTGATTACACTTCCTCAAAAAATAATTCAGAATAGGACGAGACACAGAGTAAAGCAACATATGCTATTAGAAAAATAAAGTAACTTCTGTATGAGGAGAGAATAAATAGAGTAGCTTGAAAAAGAGACAGCTAGGTGGGGAGATAACAAAACACTCCAAAATTATGAAGTGGTGAAGGTGGCAAATAGGAATTTAATTACTACTTTAACATAAGTGCTGCAACATAAAAAGCTATAGATCAGTAAAGTCATTTATTAGTAGGTCTAAAATAAACAGATTAAAGTACTTTTACACAATAAAACACTGAACTGGGAATTCATAGCAACAGGATGTTTTGAGTACCATTAGCCAACTCACTGAAAAACCCACAACTTGTCAATATTCACAAACCCAGTGGTGCTGATGAAGCTCCTTCTCAAAGGCTGGCTAAGCTGCTGGTGATGGGAGCATGTATCACAGGTTAATCTTTCCTCTATTTCTAACTTCTCTTCTATGTTTCTGTGTTGACACCTGGCACTGGTAAGACTACAGGCTAGAAAGGGTTCTCTTAAATAGCCACTTTTATTTTCTTGGAGCCAACATCTGTCTTCTAAAGAAGGTGTTAGGGCAAATGTCTTCCTCAATTTCTAAGAAGAAATCCCTTTCTTGTGCTTTCTTGTCTTCAGTGGGATTAATCACACCAATGACAGGAACAACCCTTCAATTTACCCTCCCAATTTATGTAAATGTTTTAATTAAAAATGCACTATTTATCTTTTTATTACTGAGATATGCTTTGCACAGAATGCTGCACAAGGAATCTAAAGTATGAAAGAATTAGTGTGAAAGCAACACAGAAAATGTGACAGCCAGCACAAAAGCACTGCTGAGTGTTTGCACATTTACTTGAAAGTTTTCAGTGTACAATAATTCAAAGAGCATACATAAAAACCCTCTTTTATTAAAGGGAATAAAACACTTTAGGAAGAGCTGAAACTCCATCAGAGCTCTACCCAAAAAGTCAGGCTTCTATCCTGCTCTGATCTGCCTCTTTAGTAGTTAGACATATTCTCTGTGATACATCACACTGCAGGACAAGGGAAAGTAAAGCCAAATTACTTGTTTCTAGTGAAACTTGTGATTTTGAGTATCCATCAATATCTTTTTTAAATTACTGAAGTGCTCAGGAATCCATTTACAGGAAAAAGAGACCTGAACCTTTGCCAGTAAATATGGTTAGTCTTCTACTGCATACAGACTGAAACATCTACCCTTGCTTTCAGAGCCATGTACTCTAGCACAGTACATGCCTCTGTTAAAAAGCAATGCTTGCTCAACTCATGCACAAAACCATTTTCAAGAGTGAAATACAGCTTAATTTTAGAAGTCATCTATAAATCATTTGAGATTACAATTCCACTAGATGTGCACACAGACACATAGCAAAGGTGCAGCAAAACAGACCTAGGGTACATTTTACAGGCTTAGAAAGTCAGGAGAGAAATGTCTGGAGAAAAGGTTTACCCTTCCTGACATAGATCAGCTCCTTACTGAAATATGATGGAAAGAGATAGATCTTCCAGTGAGGTGTTCCATTTCTATCTTATTTCTGTGACATACTTGGACAATAACATATGCCTACTGTACATATATTGCAGCAAAATATGGAATTCTATGAATTACAGAATCACAGAATTGATTCACCTGGGAAGGATCTTTAAAGATCAATTAGTCCTCTCCCCCTGTTCTTAGCATGGACATATTTCACTAGACCAGACTGCTCAAAGCTCCATCCAACCTGGACTTGAGCAATTCCAGTGATGGGACATCCACAACCTTCCTGAACAACTTGTTCCAGTGTCTCAACACCCTCATGATAAAACATTTCTGCCTTCTGTCTCGTCCAAACCTACCTTCTTTCAGCTCAAAACCACTGTCCTTTGTCCTGTCTTCAACAAATAGGTAAAAAGTCTTTCCCTCCCTCTCCAGTTTTCGTGTAAGCTCCCTTCAGGTACTCAAGGGCTACAATAAGGTCTCCCTGGAGCATTCTCTTCTCCAGGCTCAGCAAGACCAGCTCTCTCTGCCCTTCTTCAGAGGAGGGATGCTCTGTCTGATCATTTCTGTGTCCCTTTTCTGTACCTGCTGCAGCAGGTCCCTGTCTTCTTTCTGCAAGACTCCAGGTGAGTTCTCCGCAGAGCAAAATTGGGCAGAATGAACTCCCTCAACTTGCTGGCCATGCTCCTTTTGATGCAGCTCAGGATACAATGGGCTTTCTGGGCTGAGAGCCTATTATTTCCAGATCATATACATATGACGACATGTTAATGTTTCCTTCAGGTTAAGAAATCCTAATCTCACAAAGAACATTTTCTGATTTTTTTTAATTAATTTGTAGCCATAAACTAGAATCCACTTGCAACAATTTTTCTGTCACTCCCCACACAGACATTATAAATTAATGAACTACCTTCACAAATATAAAATGAATATCAATGTGCAATTTCAAATCAATCTGGTTTTGATTAATACTGAACCTGTAGCAAGTGAACCATTTTTTGTTATACATTTGTTGAAAATTGCTAGCATTTTGGGGGGTTTTTTTTCCCCTTTACAATTCCAACAGTTAAAATGGCTATTTATTATTTTATATATTTTTATCTTGTTCCATGAACAATTAAAAAATACAGAAATATTAACGACTAAGATAAAACCTTAAAAATATTGGAGAATGTTTGAACAGTGTGGCTGGTAGATGTAAAAATGGTGATCAAGAAGCATGCATATGACTTTATGAGGATTTGAAATGTCAGATAGGAGATGTTTTTAGATGGTATGTAAACAGTCAAATCCAAGTGAAATACGTCTGTAGCAACATACATTAGCAATGATAATTAGCAATGATAAAAAGAGAAAGTATCTGATAAATTAGGAAGAAATAGAACCAACACATTGAATATCAAATCTAAGCAACTATTTGCCATAATTTCATAGTCCTCCTTTCTCCTTTGTTTCATTCTTCCTGCATGAAACCTAAGAATAAGAATAAACTAAGAATAAACTATTTACGTATGTCTATAAAGCACAGCTACAAAAAAAACCCCCTTGGCTGGAAAAGTTCTGTGGGACTGCCATTCTGGAAAGCACACTGGGCCCAATTTTAAAAAAACACTTATAAAAGTAGGTAAAAAGAATGCAATTATATTTTAAATAAATAAGGCTACAAATAGTTTCAGAGGGAGTCAATGGTGTTATTTTTCTTCATTGCCTTGTAGGTATTTTGTCGTTAATAAACTGTTGGGGTTTTTTTTTCACTTTCTTCTATTAGTATTCATTTTTCTCCTCTTGTATAGGTTGCAAATATTACTTTTTTTTTTCTCTAGAAAGGGTACTGGCATTAGTTTGGATTAAACACAGAAGCAATGAAGCAAAGGGATGATTCATAATCAGACTGAAGATGGCACAACAATATTTTATTGGTTTTAAAAACTAAGTTTTCTACTCAGTAAAGAAAGATTACCTTCCACTATTCCACTCACAGAAACTTATGTAAAGGTGGGAGAAATAAGCATGGAAGTAGGAAAAAGTATCAGGCAAAAAAAAAAACCCCATATATGTACTGTACAGAAAAGCTCCAGCATTTCCTAATAGCAATATGGGAAGGCAGTCACAGGAAAGAGATATTTCCAGGTTTTAGGACATTTGTAGCCTAAACTTATATTTTGACTCCTGTTAGTGCTAGGTCTGTTTTAGAAGCTGACTCCTCCACTGAAGAAAAAGTTTGGCTGTGAGTGGTGACAACTGCTAGAAACTCCTTCGCTCTCCGCTCATCTTCTAGAGCTCCTTTTCCATGTAGGGGTGGCACAAGAGACATGGCTGCTGTTCCCTACTACTGGAACATTTTATAGACCTAGAGGTTGATCCAGACCAGCTGTTACAGCTGACTGGCTTCCTTGGCAGGGATTTTGTATGTGGCATCAAGAAGGTTGACAGCAGCAGCCATCCTCAAGCTGAGCGATAGTGACACAAGCCCACTCTGTGATCTCTTCTATTTCTGGAGCTAAACTGAGAAATCTGATCACAAGAGGATACCCCACCACCTGGCCCACAGAGATCCAGCAGAATGATAAAAAACCAGCCTACTTTCTATCAGCCACATTCCCTTCCTGAAAGTGCCCTTATCATACTTCTCAGAGTAGCTATTCAAGCCTCAAAAAGACTATTGAAGCAGTCCCTTGACAGGAACCTAGATAATGGCTTAGGTCAGCAAAGGTACTGGAGCCAAGAAATTAATTTGACCCATGGTCTGCACAGTAACTTGGCTATACAGAACCAATGCCACTGGGTCTGTAAAACTGAATGTTCATACTGATTTTGAATTTCTGTGCTTTGTCAAACTGTATCCTGGGGTTCTGACTTTTTCTGGGAGTTGGTGAGGGCCTAACAAAAAAATACATTATATTTCATTAAAAATTATCATCAAAAAATCTATCTCCCATGCAAAAGATAGGCAAATGGAGTGAAAGAAGAATTTGGGTTGTAAAAAGAATGCAACTGATTGGATGAAACTCTTCAACTGTATTTATTAGTGAAAGCTTGTTTGGGAAAGCCATGTCAAATTAAGAACACAGAAAAATCTTCTGTTGGAAGAAAGATACAACAAATTCAGTCAAAGGATAGCAGATTAAAAAAGCACTATGTAACTTGAGTGCAAAGTTGTAAGAGTAATATGTATCAGAGTGACTGGGGACATTGCTAAGTGCTTTGAAACACACAGGTAAATTTGGATTAAGTTTATAAAATATGGATTCCAAAAACTTACATTAATTCTTAATATTTTATGAAATAAAATTCGTAATATAAAGTATCACTTCTTCATATTTTATGAAGGCATTACAAGAACTTATAAATGATTAGCATTTTTCCTATGAAAATTTGAACAGAATATTACTGGAGGGGTATAATTAAAATTAATAACTTGCCCTAATTCTGGCTTTCACCATTAGATCTAGTCTTTCCTACTGAATATCTGTTCTTACGCTAATGGCCAATGAATATATGTCTGTGTATTTTTTTCTGTAACAGAAGAATGTCCTATCTTAATTTTTTCTCTTTTCAAAACAATGCAAATACAGTCATGTTCGGAAGAAAAATCTAATATATGAAGAGTAACAATAAAATGTAGTGTCCACTATGCACAGTAGGGAATTAGGAAGACAGTAATGGAAGGGCCCCTCAAATTGTAAATTGTGCCTTTGTCACTTCGCAATACTTCATCTGTTGCCTAGAACATTGTCCTAGGGTGACTTTATGATGCTTGTATTCCCAACTGTCTGCTGGGTATTCATGCTGGATATTAAGTTCTGCACCTTTAAGACTGGTTCTGAGAGCGATGAGGGAGAGAAGTAGCGGGAGTTTGTTTTCAGAAACTCCACTCACTCCCCCGTATCCTTCACAGACAGTGTTGTCTGCAGCACAGACAAACAGTGAGAGAGAGCTCTCCTTTCCTTTTTGGTTAGTTTTTTTAGCTATCTGAGGCAGAGAAGTTCCCCAGACTGTGGTTTTTCTTTTTCTTGGAACTGTTCAAACCTGCTCTGGACTGGAAACCCAGAAAAACAGTGGGAGCTCACACCTGCAGCCCGCCACGGCCCAGGATGGCATTTTCCAGCGCAGAAGGGACTGATAAGAGACTGAGAGACCTGAGTTCCACCCCATGACAAGGACTTTCTGAATTTGCCATCTCTTCAGAAGAGAGAGAGGTTTTATTGTTTAATATTATTAATTTTTTTTATGCTTGTGAATACTTTGCTTGGTAAATAAACAGAAAGTGTTTATTTGTGTTGGGAAAAACTTTTCTCCATGGAAATCTTTTCCCAAACCAGCTGGGGAAGTAGCTGCTTGAATTTGCTTTCTAGAGAGACCCCATTCAGAGGTTTCTTCCCAAATTTGCCCTCAACCAGGACAAACATCCATTCCACAGGTCTGTATTCTTGAAAGATCATTTTATAAAAACTTACATCACCTGTTAAATCTACCCTAAAAAAGAAAAACTTTGGAAAGAAAAGTTGTGTTGAATTTCCATTCTAGGCCTAATCCTAATAAAACAGTTATAAATGTAGGCAAAAGAAAACAACTCCATTTTAAGTGGGGCTACAAATGGAAGTATATTTTAGAGTCAATTGCTTTTAAAGGGAGTCAACTTGGGGGTTTTGGTCCCTGGTATGGAGTATTATATTATGTGTCCCTGAAACAGGGCAAAATTTAGAAAGATGATCCCACGATGAGTACTCTTCCCTCATCTCACAGCATTTCATTAATGGCACTGACACTGAAACTAATGTTGAGAAGTACAACCTGTAAATTTAAGAATATGTTCAGGATGCAATTTGCTTACTGGACTATAAAAAGTTTTAAACTGCTTTCAGCTTGTGCCCAGCTGCCCTTTACAGCTGATGTCAATAATGCCTAACATCAGGTCTGGATACAGTAAAACAACATGTTCAGTGCTATACTACTTGTTCAACTAACTTCTGTTATATAGAAGAAAAACAGGTCTCGTTTGATTTAATCAATACAAACTGAAGTCTCCTACTTAGAGATTATTACAGAAAATATGCATTACAGAACCTTAAATTTGATCAGTGCAATGAACCAGAGCAGATTAATCAGATACAAAAGCTATTGATTTTACTATCTGTTTTGAAGTGATTTATGATAATAGTCTATTCCACGATCCTCTGCTTTATGCCCAAAAATTGTTGCTGTATCTTTACAGCCCGGGACTGGGTGTGTGCGGGGTGGGGAGGGGGAAGCTTACAGGATTTTGGTGGGAATTTTTGAAGACTCACTGCCCAGGTGTGGCACACAGAGCTGTGGCACTGTGCAGTTCGGTTTTTCTTGGCTAGCTTGGTTTCATTGGCCGAGGCTGAAAGCTTTTCCTTTCCCTGGCCTGGAGAAGCTGCAGTAGGAATCTTTCATCTGCCTTGAGGTGAACTCAACAGCTGCAGGTCTGAAAACTGGGGGGGACTGGTGGGAGCAGGACTGCCCTGTTTCAGCCCCAGCCTCAGGGAGCCCAGGGAGAAAAAGCACACCAAGAGGCTCCAGAGCAGTTTTTTTTCCTACCATGACAGCTGGGGAGAGGAGGTTGATGCCAGAGAGCCACCAGGTTTTTGCGTCCTGTTGGAAACTCCTCTGTGGAGGCTCCAGCTCCCTCAGAGTGAAAGCTGGCACTATCTTGACCCATGTGTTGGGAATGGGTATGTCTCCAACACTTCCCCCATTTTTTGGGGCATTTTTTGGGTTTTCATTCCTCTATGAGTATGGGGTGGAACATGAGTTTTGACAGTTTGGTGTTGTTTTTCTTCCTTGCCTTGTAGGTATTTTGTCGTTAATAAACTGTTGGGGTTTTTTTTTCACTTTCTTCTATTAGTATTCATTTTCTACTGGTGCAGGGGGATTGTTGAAACTCTTTACAGGACACTACTCATTACAGTGTGTTCTCTGTTAAATTTGGCTCAAAAGTGAGACACCATCATAAATCCCATGGTTCTCATTGAATTAACCAATAGAGATAGAGACAGGCTTCATACAAATAAAAGTAATACTACTTCAGTAAATGAAGGAGGCAGAAGTTACTCCTTACGATCAAGATTACACAAAACTTTTGACCAGTGAAAAGCATTACTGAAGCATGTGCAAGCATGTGCTGAAGAATGTGTTTGAGCAGAATCAATTTGCTGCATCACAGGTTAAGGTGGAACTCAAAGCTGCAGATTGCCTTACAAAATGCATTAAATACGAAAAGCACATTTAAACAATACAGAGGAGTCCACATGCCAAAGGACCAGTGTCTTAAAAGAATGAATGAATGCTGTTCACATCCTATTAAATCTAGCTCATTGCAAACAGTGCCAACCAAAATGCCCATTAAATAGCAATGGGATGTGACTGGTTCTGCCAAACCCATTAACCAGTTTCACAAGGACATGCAATACACAAGGAAAAAGTTTTTAGTCACTTCTACAATTCATCAGAAACAAATATATGACACCTATCTGCAGATACCACTATTGATTTTACAAGCAATAACTTCCCAAGAGAATTTCTATGATTTTCAAGTAAGAAGATTAATGGATGTTTTTACTCCACAAAGATTTTCTGTCTTTAGCTTGCTTTCTGATATGACAGCCTTCTGCATCATCTTCTCTTTCAACTATATGAGAGGAGCATAGAGAAAAATGAAAAAAAGACTTTACCATTATTGGCTAGTATTAAAAAAAAATATAGAAACTTGTCCTCTGCGTTGTACAATTTGCTTTATTTTCTTTATGTGGGTATCATGAACTTTAAATCTGCACTGCATCAATACAGGCATACAGTAGGTAGGTATCTACTATTTTGCACTTTAGTACTGCTGTTATACGTCAAATAAAGAAGAAAACAAATCCTGAACCAAACCATATACCCACTTCACTAGACTGAAAAACTAAAACAAAGAAAAACTTTAAAAAAAAGAAAAAACAAGGTTGTGTAAATGCATTTAAAAATATTTTAAAAGGAAATAGTTGTCACTTTATGGATTAAAGCCTTTAAACAAAATCTGACTTGTTTTACTGCTACTTACAATGCTGTCTTCATATACTGTCAGTGGCTTTACTAAGGTACCATCTAACAGTCATTTGAAGTGAGATCTTCAGTGTGAAGTCAAACTACTCAATTTCAAGTCATCAATGCTATAGAATAAAGCATTGACATATTTTCCAGATATTCGGTGCCCAGAACTTGCTTTGCATATTACCAACAAGTTTATAGAATTTGAAAACAAAACCGGAAAGACAGATTTCCTGTTCTCTTTCCCCTCTGTTTCAGAGAATAATCATCATATCAAAATAGCAATCTCATGACTTAACACAAGAAAATCTGAGGCATAATTCTGTGCTCTTCACCAGTCTTTATTATCCTCACTGGTAAGAAGCCTACTGTTCTTTTAACAGATCCATTTGGAAAAGATATTTGCTACTAACAGTATCAGAGAGCTGATATTAACAAATGCATAAACCAAATCTTCCTCTACCCATATCCTCTTGGACCTGTTCTCTCCCTCCTGAATTCATCCAGTGCATTTTCTAATAGAGTCCAGAGCCAGCAAGCATCAGCCCTCTGCATCTGCTCCCACAGTGAAACATCATCCCAGTTTGTGGGTTTCCCCACCAACTAGCGCAAATCAGCTCCTCTTTGGAAACCCACGACAAACCCCTTGCAGGCAGCAGAAATCCCAACTGCCACCAGTGATACAGGGGTCAAGCCTGCATTTTGTTTTCAGTGCCAGCATGCAGCAAATACTCCTGCAGCAGGCTGAGCTGCCCTATCTGCTTGCCACACATTTTTTCACAGTTCAGCTCACAGCTGTGCTCCCAGGGTTTCACACACCCAACACAACTTCCTGTGGATGCCTTTTAGAGAGAACACACTGCAGCATGGAGGGAAGGCTTCTCTCCTTGATGTCTTTATCAGACCTCAGGATTTCCCTTTAGTTATTTTTCAATGACTGCTAGCTCTACAAAGGAAGATAAAACTTGACACTGAGATTATTTTCTGAAACCTTTTTGTCATTGATAGCTATGTTCTGTAAACTAACTTTTTCCTGTTGCATTTCAATGCTATGTCCATTATAGACTAAAAGGTGAAAAAGGCAAGGCCTCACCTGTAAAGTTTGTGCCACACATGAATCTTTCTACTACCTTGTTTGCCCATCTGTATGCTACACTTCATCTGAGGATAAATAATTTGACAGCAGCATAAGCTGTGCCACCTGTTGGTTTCAGTATGACTGTGAAACACCCACTTACTTCCCCTCTGCCAATTCTGCTATTAAGTGTGCCCACATTTATACCAAAATGAAAAAAAAAAAGGGAACAAAACCCCCCATCTTGTGAGCCTCTAAAATGTTCTGAAACCATGGGCTGCACTTGTTTTCAGTAAGGCTCTATCTCAGATTCTTTTACAGGTCTTCTTTTATTGCAAAAGAAAATGATTACTCATGTTCTTTGGAAAGTCCCCTGTATTCCAGAGGTAGACAATAAAGTACAAATAAATGTGAAATGAAAAAGCAAGTTCTAGCGATGACTTTTGCTAAGTCCATTTTCTTTGACTGCTTCACTAAAGATAGGATACAAAAATGCGGATTATGACACTTACTTCTAAATACAGACTAGAAAATATCAATAAACCTTTACCACACTGCTCATGAGGTATAGGAACTATAATAATTCTATACAGAAATTTTGCCTAAAACAAGTTAGAAATGAAAGTAATTATTTTTTACACATTATAGAAGTAACTATTATTTTCATAATTTCTCCTATGGCCTATTAAATCACCTGTTGAAGACAGAAGATCTCAGAAAAGGACCTCACTACAGCAGTGTTAAAGTATTGAATTCATAATGTGAATCCAAACAGCACTAACTTCCCACACATGTATAGATACATCCTCATGGCTACAAATGAGGTTAAGGATAAGCATAACACCTAAAAACAGGATTCACAGGAGCAACCTCTGCTGAAAGAGACACAGAAGACAGAATGGAGAGGGACAGAGACTTTGGTCTAGAATGGGAAGGAAATGAGTACCAGTGAGAGACTTCAAACCTCATTCCATCTGAAACACATCCACTACTAGCATCTACGTCAAGTATGGTGTGCTTTCCAACAGCAAAGGAGCAGAATCCAGATTTGTTACCTGATTAATCAGTTATTTTCTTTGAAAACGTGTTCTGTTCTTAAAACATCATACCAGGCATGTTGGCACTGACCTAACTGTCCCAAGGGTCTGAATGCAATGCTCACCCTTTTTCTCACTTTCTAATTCTTTGATGTAAACTGAAACAGGCTAACAGGCTTCCCTTAGCCTCTGAAAAGCCTATACACGGCTTATGTACTAAATAAACCAACCCCTTCCCTCGCACAGGGGCCTAACATGGCCCAGATGCTCTCGCTCCCCTCCCCATTCCTGAGTGGGGTGGGGAGAGAACAGGAAAAGCAAAACCAAGTAAAGTCAGTGATCAAGATAAAGACAGCTTACTAGGTGAAAATAAGCTGCCTCCCACTTTCTTCTACTACCACAGCTGCATTGCTTGCTGAGCCTGATGCTGGATGGCATGGCATTTCCTTTTGTAACAGAAGTTTTGATGCTGTGCAAGTGCCATTCAGGCGCAGCCAAAACACTGGTGTGTTATTAACGACTTTTTACCCACAAACAGAACACACAGCACCTACATTTTAGCACAAATGTTCAGGAGGAAGGTAGTAGCCATTAGTCTTAGCACTTGGTAATTCCAGACAAAATATCCCCAGATGCTTCTCAGTGCTTCTGATCCGAAACACTTAAATCTCTCTCTGTATACCAACAAGAACTCAGAGACTTCACACAAATCCATTAAAACATTCTTGAAGGAGCTCATATGCACTAAAAAGCAAGGTTACAGAAGACACTAAGCCAAACTGCCCCTTCCTATACTGACACCACTGATTACATTTGTGCCAGTGTATCATTTCACTGAAGGAAGCACTGTTGATGTTAACAGCCCAATGACCTGAATTGACCAAATAAAAAGGCCAAAACACATAGTGCATATAGCTATAGATTTGTTAGCTTATTTCCAAATTACCTCAGTAGTTAACTAAGCATTTGAAGAAATCTGTTACTGGGTGGATGCTTAATACAACCTCTCCTTATCACAGAAGCTCAGTAAGATCAAAATTAAAAGCACACATCTTTAAAAACTCTTGGAAGGCATTACAATCAAAACAAAAAGTAGCAGAATTTTTTTATTGTCTTATCTTGGAAACATGACTTTAAAAAAATGGAAGGAAACCTAAAAACTTTCTCATGTATACATGTTCCAGATAATTCCAGAATCAGCAGATAATTCATCTCATCTGTCAAAAAAAGTCCCAAGAGAAGCTATTCTCAATTCTATTCTACCATATGGCCAACATCACTCTCTGTGGATTCCAGTCCTGTTACTGGATCTTTACAACAGACTACAAAAAATGTTTCTAGCTGGCTTCTCAATTGCACAGCTACATGATTTTTTTACAAGCATACGAAATAATCAAATGCGTGTTATTTTTACAGTTTTCAGAAACACAGGTTTTGTGTAAGAGAAAATAAATTTAAAAAAAGACCCAATCTAAAACTGAAAAAGAGAATCATAGTAAGTACCAAAATAGTTTTCAAATGAATGTAAATTTGCAGATACACTGTATGAATAAACTGTGTGTTACTTATTCCCTGTTTAGCTCCAAGGAGTCATTAGCATTAGTTAGAGTGGTAGAAAATCTAAGCAGTAACACTTGAAAATGGAAAATTTCATTCCTATATTTTCTAACGACTAATTCTGTTGTTCCCCACTAGTTGAAACCTGAAATTCAGTCTGGGAAGAGTAAGTTTTACAAGTGTTAGGTATATAAATATTGCTGATAAGGAACAAAGCAGTTGCCTCAATAAGAGATGAAACCATTCTCCCAAAACAAAACTTACAGAAGTTTATTGTCAAAAGGTAAATAA
>VYXD01005556.1:23520-80313 GCA_013397195.1 Hylia prasina | reverse complement strand
GGAGTCGGGCTAATGAAGAGCATACTGTGCTGGAGAGTGTGCTTTTTTTTGCCCGCGTAATAAACAGGTTTCTTTCTACTTCTCTCTGAGGAAGTTTTTTTTTCCCGAACCAGTTGGGGGAGGGGAGGGAGGGCTCCTTGGGAGGTTTTTTCCCAAATTAGCCCTAAACCATCACATATGTCCATGTCAAATATGTCCCCTGTTCCAAGCACTTTACTACAACTTTTAAAAAACATCGTATTTCCTTCTGTCCAATTTTCCAAAACCTCATTGACTCTTCTTTTACTTATAGAGAACTAGAAGTGACACCTGAAACTTACAAGTTATTTTAAATATTAGTTTAAGCTGTTGCTAATGCAGCTTGGTTTTAATTAGGAGTATGATACCAGATTTCACCCGAAAAGGCTTGCAAAATTTTCATTGTGAAGATACATGTGCAGATTAGTTGATCACTGTAAGCACACATAGAGTACTTCTTTTATGTTTTCTTTAGAAGAACCTATATTTGAAGAACAACAACATTGTCTTACTACTACTTCAAAGGATAATTCTTCTATCTGGGCCCAGTATTGTTTAACTTATCCATGAATGATTTGGACAAAGGGGCAGAGGCCTCCTCAGCAATTTCACTGACAACACAAAGCTGGGAGGAGGGGCTGATACCCCAGAGGGCTGTGCAGCCCTTTAGAAGGACCGCACCAGGCTGGAGAGATGGGCAGAGAGGAACCCTCTGACATTCAGCAAAAGCAAATGCAAGGTCCTGCACCTGGGGAAAAATAATCCCACGCACAGGCTGGAGGCCAAACCTGCTGGAAAGCAATTCTGCTCTCCCACCGGGGAGTCCTGGTGGACAACAAGCTCTTCATGAGCCAGCAGTGTGCCCTGGGGCGAAGAAGGCCGACAAAATCCTGGGGAGTATTACGACGAGGGAGGTGATCCCATCCCTCTTCTCAGCAGCTGTGTCCAGTTCTGAGTTCCTCAGTACAAAAGAGACATGGAGCTCCTGGACCAGGTCCAGCAAAAGGCTCTCAAGTTGATTAAGAGACTGAAGCATCTCTCGTAAGAGGAAAGGTTGAGGGAGCTGGGCCTGTTCAGCTTCTAAAAGAAGCAACTGAGAGGGAACCTGATTAATACATATAAATAACTAAGGGGTGGTTGTCAATAGGATGGATCCAGGCTCTGCTCCATGGTGCCCAGCAATGGAAGGAAAGGGAAATAGGCAGAAACTGATGCACAGGAAGTTCCATCCGAACACAAGGAAGAACTCCTTCACTGTGCAGGTGACTAAGCACTGAACAGACTGCCCAGAGAGGCTGTGGAGTCTCTCTCACTGTAGATATTCAAGAACAATCTGGACACAATCCTGTGCCATGTGCTCTGTGGTGGCCCTGCTGGAGCAGGGAAGTTGGACCACATAACCCACTGAGGGCCCTTCCAGCCTGTGACCCATTCCGAGATTCTGTGATCTATTACATGTACTGTAATTTTAAACCCAGATATTAAGAAATTGCATATGCCAGTTTCATTTTACAAATTAATACACAATGTTTTTATTAACAGGAGACATTACCTGGGAAATTTTCACACAATACTTCTATAGGAGTTGCTCGTTTAGTGTCTCCAATTTTCTGGTAACGTTCTTTTAATGTATCTGCCTATGACAGAAGAACAAACAAGCTTCTGAAGTTATACAGCTTGTAGACACACGTTCAAAAAAACCCCAAACATGTCAATAAAAGCTGATGATCTGAAAACAGGACAGGGGAAGGTATCAAAACCCACTACCTTTAAACCTTGCCATGGAAGACTTCCTCTGAGAAAATACATAAACATATGACCCAAAGCTTCCAAATCATCTCTTCTACTTTGCTCTGAAACAAAATGCAAATATTATTAGAAACTTTAACCTGTGTAATTTTACATTATATTTAAAAGACTAGCTTCCAGTTTATATAAAAATAATGGTTTAGGCATAAAGTACTTGAAACCAAACTGAGCACGTGGGGCATTCTTGTGTACTACAGACTGCCTTAAGAACACAGCTAAACCCAGAAAAAAAGCAGATGCAGACTACAGGTATATTCATCTCAACAGTATTTTAAGCAAATTATCTTGCATTAAAAAATTGTTCTCATTCTAAAACACATTTGACCCTTAAAACTGCATTTTAATTCCAACTCTTTTTTTGTCTATTATTTGTGAACTTCAAACAATTTAAGAAAGCTTCAATAGAATTAATTTTTCCTTTACAAAATCATGGAGAAGACAGTGTTTTCCTCAGGGACCCATTATGGAATTTCTGAGTAAGCCAAAGGTAGATTGAAGAAGGCTCAGAAGTACTATTATTTGAACAGAAACCACCATGTACATATAGCCCGCTATCAAGTCTAGCTGACATGAGCTTCACAGAACACAATGCTCACCAAAGCTACAATTTTTCATCTGCAGTAAAGCAGTGGCAGTCCTTCAAAAGGTTCACAGAAGGTTAAAGAAAAAGGAAAGTAACAAGGAAAACACAGTGTATTCAAAGTTTTCAAAGTACAGTTCACATAGTTTTTAAATTAAATCTGTCATTTTTGGGAAAACTGAAGGTAATACAGAATAGTGAGTCTTTAAATTACTAGAGGAAAACAGATATTTTCATTTCCACCTGACTTCATACTGTATGGTTGTTATAAGAAAAGTTATACATAGTATTACATACTGTAGTAAAAGCCAGTATTTAATTCTAAATTTGACTTTCTCCCTGACACAAGGAAGAAAAACAAAATTTTAACACTGTTTCTACTCAGTATTTCACAAAACAAAATCATTATGGTTTGCTAACAAAAAAAAATGGAGCAGGAAGGTTAATGAAAAAATGTCTCATTTTTCAAACACAGCCAAGTCAACAAATCCAAATCCTGGCTCTGATCTGATCAACACGTAATATTGCCATAAATATTCTGCATCTGAAGAATGTTTATTCTTCAGAATTTTTAATTTTCATAAAAATAAAGCAAAGTACTTACTACTCTGTTTTCTAGCCCTATCTTTTCATTTGAACACTGAATAAACACGTATTAACAAACAAGTAAGAAAATACCAAAACAGGATGGTGGTAATACATAGGCTACTTCTAGCCCCTCACTTCATCACACATCTGCCAGCCCTTTAAGCGCTGTCAGTCACTTCTCCTTCACTCATTTCCATGTTTCCGATTCCCTTGCCAACACTCTCCTTGTTTGTGTTCCCTTCTCCACTCTTGCTGTCTACTGCTGCCACTCATCTCAGTGAGGGTCCTCCAGACAATAAGGTCCTATTTGGATTTCTCTGCTAACCCTACAACACCCCACTTTCTGACCACATGCTATCCTGATACAATATCATAGGTTAAGAAGAAATCAGAAGCTGCAGGGTTTTTGCCTGACAGGTTTCAGTATGTGAAAGCAATGTTAGGTCCGGGTGCTAGCAGAAATCCTGCGCTCTTTATGCGGTAGGGTGAACATGCAGAAAATCACTACTTCAGAGGCAGTGCCCCTGACAAATATCTTGTGCAATGCAGCACATTTCACGTAAGGCATATCAGTGCTAAGACAGTAGCAAAGCACAGAGGAATGTTGAAAGTGTGCAACAGATGGTCAATCTCTAGGCAACGCTTGGGTACAGCTCACAAAAATGTATTAGAAAGCTCCATTTCGTCTTTGCTTAGGGACAATCATTCCTCTCTTTCAATTAATTTTCTACAAGTTATGCCAATGCAAAATTAACCCTTTCTCCTTTAAAAAAAACAGCCAAAGTAACAGCATCTTATTGAGGCAATTGCTTCTTTACAGAGAGTCTATCTATGAAACTTTTAATTCTTATTATTTCAAATTATTTCAAATTAAGGAGTTTTGTGGTATTTTGCTGGGGTCTTGTTTGGTTGTTTTTTGGGGTTTTTTATGATACGTGGACTGTTGACTATATTTCTGTAGCACAACAGAAATTTTTCCAGGAACTAGGATAGAACATCAAAATTCACAATGCCCTCAAAAGTATGCTATGGGAAAGGATTTTGTGTTTGTTTTAATTTGGGTGACAAGAATTGTTATTTAGAATCCATTCAAGTTCTTTACTGATCACTCTTGAGTAATTAAGAATTTTACTCTTAAGTAATTAAGAAATAGCAGTCAAATGTCCTTTCCTATGGAAATCTTCAAGATGAGCCTGAGAAAGAGGAAACCCAAAGACTATATATTGCTATTATTCCACAAAAAAGTGGAAAAAAATAGTAGTGGACTAGCTGGAAGACAAAAGCATATCAAGCATCAGCTGGAGGAAGGGCTGCTGATGTATACGGATCCTACTGTATCGCATTTTAATGAGATTGAGAGGATGTTGCCTGAAAGATAATACAATCATAAGAAATACACAATAAAGCTTTAGGGTACAAGGTTTCCTCTATCTCAAAGAGATCATCTGAAGCTAGCTAAATCGTAAGAAACTAATATTTTTTATTTAGCTCATAAACTACAATTATCTCAATTCAAACAGGCTGTTTTAAATAAAAAAAATAGAGCTTCATTCAGCAGGCTATCCACAGAAATTATCTTTTTTTCAGCCTAAACAATTAAGTAACCATAACACAGTTTAAAGAACAGACATTCATTCTTTACTGAGCATCCAGCTCAGTAAAGCATCCAGCTCCCTAAAGAAAGTTTAAGAATGCTGTAGAGGTAGAAAGATGTTATCTATTTAGATCAGAAGACACAGTATTAGTTACTGAGAAGATGACATGGTTATATACAAAGATGGGAAGTGATTACCTAGCTTGACCTGTCAGTTCCTAAAGTTTAGCAAAAATAAATTTGAAACCCAGAGTCTGTAGCCTCACTAAAAATGATTTGATTTCATTTAGTAATATGAGTGAAGAGAGCCTTTTTTCCTGAAAAAAATCATGAATCCTGAAGTTAATGGTTCTGGTTCATAAAAAGGAATGACAATTTTATCATAAGCACACACTGTATGCCATACTGTTGTCCTAGAATAATACAGACTGAAAGTAAAAAACCCTCTTATTTTATGTATATCTTTAATTAAGGGTGCAAAGATTTATTTATTGTTTCTATTAGAGGCACTGTTTCATGTGACTGTGGATTTATAAGGTTAACTTACACAGGGAAAAGGATTTATCTAAGACAGCTCAAATTCTGCCCTGAAGTCCACTGATAATTCAGTGAGTATGAGAAGGAAAACATTGAACTTCCTAGAGGGGAACCCACATCTAGGAAAGACTTCATCCTGCACCACTGGCTTGGTGACAAGTAAAAGTTGCTGCCATCACCACAAGAAAACTACTACAAATTCAGAAGGGATTTTTTTTCTTTTTGAGCTACAGGAAGAACTTCAGAATTTAGGCTAATAAAATTTTAGGACCAAAGGTTTATTGTTCTTGCAATTAGAAGTTAATTAAAATTGGTCCAATGTAGAATTATTTGTGGATGGTTTAGATTACAAAGGAGGCTGGCCCCTATAAAACTGATTCTAAATCTGGAACCTATGATAGCTGTGACAAGACAGCACATGTACTAAAGGTAAGAATGGGGTTCTCCTAGTTTTGCTTGAAGATAAGTACTTGTTTAAAGAAATTAGCTTCATTATTTCTTAATTCATATTAATTCATATTAATTCATATTAATTCATATTAATTCATATTAAGAGCAGACTTGCGTCCTTCCTGGAAGAGTTTCAAGTATTCATTGTATGATAACTAACCTCTGCCTCTGCATAACTTAGACAACAGTTTAGCACACTGTTCTTCTGAATTTAGGGAAATCTCAAAATAATTACCAATGTATATATCCATCAGAGACAGAAAATTGCAGGAGTTTTACAGATGCAAATTTTTGTCTTCATTAACCTCCCAGTCAGAGTCTACATTCTGGAATCTCACTTTCCCTTCCTGAAAATGAAGTGAACTGGAGAAGAGGCACAGAATAATTTTATCCCTAAGAGAAATTATCTTACTGAAAGGTAGGGCACCAGCAACATGCTAGTAAGGGCTGCAGAGTATTAGTATTTTCTTCATATAGCACTGTCAATAAAGCCATGTTATTCTTCACACAGAAAAAATACATTCTATTCCATATACAAATTCCCAGTTTGGCACAAAACTACTAGAAATCCTTGATCTAACGTCTCCTCTGAAACAGAAGATTATTGGCTACAGGATGTTCAGTAACTATGTATTTCCTATATATACCTTAAAAGAGTGGGGTTTGGTGATTTTGAGCAAGTTTTGATTACACATTTAAAGTCTTTCTAGTAGCTATGCATTTGTTATGACAGTTTTAAATACCATAGATTTATACAAAAACATACTTTTGATTCAAGGACAACATCCCTCCTTACTCATATGCACTAACAGATAGAGTTCAACAGACACATAGTCAAAACTAACTTATAAGAGAACATTAACCTGACAGTCTCCCTCTTTACTGAAAACATTTATTTTTTCACAAGGGTCAGTTGTCAGATCATTCAAGCAGCTTAGAAAATTATCTACACACTAAAAATACCACCCTAAAATACCACTATTTTCAGAGCAAACCGTATCCTATATGCCACTGTCTCTGTAAACACAGAGCTTGAGGACCTTCAGTGTTCTGCATGTCTCACTGCATGAATTACACAACATTTTTAGAGCAATATCACAGAACATCAAAAAAACATTAAAAAAAAACATAAAAAAGGAACAATTTAGGCTCTTTAGGAAGAAGAGACAAGGGTCACCAGGAGGCAATGACACTATCCATGGCAATAGCCAGCTGAGTGCATGGAGTTTTGTCTGGGAATGGATGAAGAGCTGACCAAGAGCTACTGGGGAAGGATTAATGGGAGGGCAGGGTTAGGCAGCCACAGGCCCCCGAACCAGGAAGACTGGGCAGCTGAGTCCTTGTGGCAGTGCACCCCTCTCCCAACCCTTCCAGGCCATACTGTAATCTGAAAAAAGCTCATTAGGTCTCAGCTGGACAAACAGCACCTTGGCTCAGCGTTTATTGAGTTTTTCAGAAACACTCTGCGCCCAGGAACCCTTGCTGTCTAATAAGCTCATGTTTTCCTTATGAACAGCCTTGGAAACTACTTTTCTTCCTTGCGTAGCATAACATTCCTGTTCTAACACCTTCAAAGAAAGTGTGCCAACCCACACTGTGGCCAGGATGAAATGCTACTATGACTAAAGCCTACTCTCTTGTGACTCTGTATAAACAGTGGTCTAAAATGAGAACCTTTGAGCTCTTCTGGACTGCAGCAGCTGTGATAAGCAACCTTCCTCTGAGCAGGGCCTCTCAAATTTGCTGTACTGAGAAGACTGCTGAACAAAAACGAACCATGGGCCAATACCCCCAACTCCTCAAGGCTCAACTCTTTGCACAATGAGGAAATGCAAAAGCACTCACAGTGAGTATTTCACTGCCTTTGAGTGGAATTTTTCACAGGTACCTTGCTCTCTCTGTGTGCATAAACATATGCTCAGCAAATTTTGGGAGAAATGCCACTCTCTTAGATGTTCAAGTATCTTGGATATTAAAGTAAGTTACGCCTGTAAGTAAGGTTAAATTATGTTAGGTTAAATGCTGTTAAGTGTTATTCCTATGTTGAATTGTTAAATTTAAGGTGTATGTTAAGGTGTAAGTTAAGGTTAAATACTTTTGAGTACTGTTAAGCTTTTAGGCTGTATTCTTTTTTATACTTGCCCTCACTCTCCTTTTGTCACTTGTCACACGCACCTAAACATACATACTCCCCTAGACTCAGTTCTCAGTTCATTTCTGTTTTGATTGGCTGATTTTGTCGGGGTTGGGGTTTTTTCCTTTTTCCTGAGTGTAACTGACTAGTAAGTAGCAGAGTGAATCTTGCAAACAACTTTGTCATGCTGTTGCTTAATATTAAATGAGGTTTTTACTGATACCCTTGCTGATGATTTTTTAAGCAATCTCAAAACACTCATTCCTAACAGTTGTCTACCGAAATACAGCATCCACCTCATGTTCACAAGCCCTAGTCCTCTTGGAGAACTTCAACCACTCTGGTATCTCTTGGAGTGACAGGACAGCAAGGCATTAGCAATCCAGAAAGTTATCATTCATGATAACTTCCCTCTCCAAGTGACAGAGAAGCTAAAAAGGAGATGTGCCATGCCAGATCTTGTTCTCACCAGCAAGGAGAGGCTGGTGGGGAATGTGAAGCTCAAGGGCAACCTTGGCTGCAGTGATGATGAATGCTGGGGTTTGAAATCCTAAAGGTCCTAAAGAAGGGAGCAAAACAAGCTCAGTACCCTGAATTTCAGCAGATGAAACTTGGCCTCTTCAGGGATTTGCTGGGCAGCAGTGCCAAGCGATAAAGCTCTGCAAGGAAGCAGGGCCCTAAGGAAGTTGGTTAATCAAGCATGAATTCCTTTAAGCCAAAAGCAATGCCTTCCAACAAAGGCAAGCAAAAACCATCAGGAGGCCTGCATGGAACAGTGAGCTCCTGGATGTCCAAATGAAAAAAAGAAAGCATATAGAGAGGGGAAGAATTACTTTTTTGCCTCCATTTTCTCTGGCATGTATTCCAGTCACATCACTCATGTCACAGAATTCAAAGGCAGGGACTGGCAGAATGAAGAACTACCTGCTGTAGACCAGGTTGGAGGCCATCTAAGCAGCCTGAAGGTGCACAAATCTATGGGACCTGCTGAGATGCCTCTATGAGTCTTTAGGGCACCTCAGGCAAAGACAATACCAATTACATCCACTACATTTGAGAAGTCATTACAGCCCAGTAAAGATTCCACAGACTAAAAAAGGAGAAAGATAACCCCCATTATTACAAAGGGAAGAAAAGGAAGGCATGAGGAACTAAAGGCCAGTCAGTCTCACCTCAATGCCTGGCAAGATCACAATGTAGATCGTCCTGATAACTATACTGAGGCAGATGGAAAATAAGGAGGTGACTGATGATGGTCAACATGGCTCCAGTAAGGGCAAATCATGCCTAACAAATTTGGTGGCCTTCAACACAGTTATAGAGTTGGTGCATGATGGAAGAGCAACCAGCATCATCTACCTGTCTATGTGCAAAGCATTTGACACTTTAACACAGTCTCTGAACTGGAGAGACACTGATTTGACAGATGAAACATGTGGATAAGGAATTGCCTGAGTGGTTGGTCACACTTGTCAACAACTCCATGTCCCAGTGGAGAGCAGTTTGTTAGGGGTCATACTGGGACCAGTGCTGGGTAACACCTTTGCTGGTGTCATGGACAGTGGGATCAAGAGCACTCTCAGCAAGTCTGCCAATGACATCTGGCTGCATGGTGCTGTCAATATGCTGGAGGTAAGGGATGCCACAGGGTGATCTGGACAGGCTTGGGACGTGGGCCTGTGTGAACATAAAGCTCAACAATGAAAAGTGCAAGGACCTGCACCTGGGTTAGGACAATCCCAAGCACAAACAGAGGCTGGGGAGAGAACGGAGAGCAGCCCTGTGAGAAGGACTTGTGCATGCTGGTGGATGAGAGGCAGGACATGATCCCACAGTGTGCACTCTCAGCCCAGAACGCCAAACATGTCCTGGGCTGCATCCAGAAGAGTGTGGCCAGTAGACTGAGGGTGAGGATTCTATACCTCTACTCTGCTCTGGTGAGACCCCACCTGTAGTGCTCTTGGGGTCCACAAGATAAGAAGGACATGGACCTGATGAAGAAGTCCATGAAGATGTTCAGGTAGTGCCCCTTCTATGAAGGCAGTCTGAGAGTTGGTGCTGTCCAGCCTGGAGAAGAAAAGGCTTCAGGGAGACATTACAGCACCTTCTAGTACCCAAAAGGAGCTTGCAAGAAAGCTATGGAGGGACTTTTTACAGGGGCATGTAGTGACAGGACAAGGACTAGTACTTCCATGCTGAAAGACAGTAAGTTTAGATTAAATATTCAGGAGAAATTCTTCAGTGTGAGAGTGGCAAGACACTGAAACACATTGTCCAGAGAAGCTGTGGATGTCTCATCCCTGGAACTTGTCCAAGGTGGATGAGGTTTTGACCAACCTGGTGTTCCAGCCTATGGCAAGGGGGTCGGAACTGATGATCTTTAAGGTTCTTTCCAACCCAAACTATTCTATGATTAAACAAGCTACCAGCAGACAAAAATTAACACATCCTGTGTTAATATCAGACACATAATCAAAATTCAGTTTGTTTTTCAAGTAATTGCCAGTTTTACATTTTGGTTTATTTTTCTTAAAAGGTTTTGAAGCAGTCTTATTTAAGGAGGAGTAAAAAAATTATTTGATTTTAAAAGTGATTGTGACACTGCTGAAAATTTTATAATAATCAGAAGTCTAGCCTGTCTGGTGGAAACAAGAGCCCAGTGTCAAAAAATGTAACAGTCACCTTAAGCTGACATCAATATTTATGCCTGAAAAATATAGTGAATGCTTCTTTTATCCGAAGAACGTGAGTTCCAAAAGTAAAATTCAGAAAGCTCAAACCCTACACCTGAGGTATTAGAGTATGCCCACTAAAGAGCAACAAAGCTGGTTAAGTGTCTGGAGCACAGATCTGATGAGGAGCAGCTGACAGAGCTGAGAGTCTTCAGAAAAGGCAGTTCACGGAGAACTTGAGCTTATCACTCTCTACAACTCCCTGAAAGGAAGGTGTAACCAGGTGGGGGCTGGCCTCTTCTCCCAAGGAGCAAGGAATAGGACAGCAGGAAAAAGCCTTACGCTGAGCCACAGGAAAGTTTAGATTAGATATTGGGAACATTTGCTTCACCAAAATGGTTCTCAAGCATTGGAAGAGGCTGCCCCAGAAAGTGACTGAGTCATCATTTCAGAGGCATGTTAAAAGCCTTGAATGTGGTGCTTAAGGACATCATTTAGTTTAGTTTGGGCCACACAGTTGGACTCGGTGACCTTAAGTATATTTTCCAACCTAAGTGATTCCATGGCTCTGCTTTATTGATAAAGTACCTTATTCCTGTCTGGAAAGTGTGAATGATTTCTCATTTGCTGTATTAACAGTTATACTTACAGTTAAACTGTAAGTATTGTGCAACATTTTTATGACCAATTCAAAGAGTAACCTAATTAGTGATTACCATGTAGTGATAAGCAACTGGCTTACACAAATTCCAAGGGGCCTAACTAATGATTTTCACTAGAAAACCCCTCCTATAGCTGGAATAAACAAAGACCTGAGTGCTCATACCATTTTCAAGGTGAATTTATTAATTCAATAACAACTTTCATATTTATATACATCCTGTAATTTCTTTAGCTTGCTGACATAACCTTTAACAACTCTGACAAAGCCTAATAAACAGTGTAAGCACTAAAAAACAATCAAGAAATCAGCATCATCTCTAAGCTACTTTGTTATTTTATGGTGCAGTTCAAAGACATCAGAAAAACAAAGAAGCATTGAAAACCCATGTTATGCAACCTATTGATTTTTCTGTATTTAATAAGTACATCTATTTCCTGGACACTTCACTCTGCCATGGTGTATTTATAATGTGAAGGTATTATGCTACAAAAATATACACCTCATCTTTCTTTTAAGGATAGCTAACAAAGAGGACAATTCCCAAGACATGATCATGATGATTAGAGTTTCAAAAAGGATTATTCCCATAAACAGTATTTTCGTAAGGACAAACTATATTTTGCACAATGCACAAAATTTGCAGTTCTTAATGACTATAGACTGAGAAAACCTGTAACTTGAAAGCAAGATGGTTTATGCCAAATCACAGCTGCTTCTGTAGCTAAAAGCACACATACCTTTTCCTAAATGTGTATTTATACTCATGTATCTAGCTGTTCCTGTAAGGCTCTTGTGTTCTCGATATGGTATGTGCTTCTTTGTTTCTGGATCTACGTACTCCTTTGCCAAACCAAAGTCTATAATGTGAATAATTTGCTGGGTTTTGTTTCCAGGTCGTCCTATTAAGAAGTTCTCAGGTTTTACATCTCTGTATATCAAGTTCTTTGAATGGACATATTCCATACGAGAAATCTTCAATAAAAGAAAAAAAAAATAGACAAGGAAGTTTAGTTTAAGCTTCAAGTTACTACATTAAAATGCGTTAGAAGCTAAATACCTTATATTGGCTTTATACGTAGAAGAAATTACTCCTCCTAATATCTTAAGACCAAAGCGACATTGCTCTTAACAGAGTATCTCAGTTAAAGTCAATGAAAATTGTACACTTTTCCAAAGCAGATACACCAATTGGTGTATTGGAAACTTTCACACTGGACATTAGTCATGAATCTTGTACACAACGGAAATTTTCATCCCTCAAGACAGCTGGCACAAGTATGTTTCATGTACATTAAAAGTAAAACCAGAAATAATGTCACCAAGCAGTAGGCAAAAAAGTTTGATGTAGATCTATTGCATATTAAAAATACAAATGAGAGAAGCACTGAACAGTCTTCACTATGCATATGAAGTCCATTCCAGCTGGACTGCTTTCTATCAAAATTTCCGTATTCAGAAAGGAACAGGAAGCATTACATAAAGCTGATCTTTGAACTTGTGAGAACTTGAGCATTTTTAAAAAAGAACTTGGTCATTTTGGCTGTAAGTAAGTTCAACGTGTCTGCTATACAATTGCAGTCATGTTTTAAACAGCTATTTTTAATCATCACAGGTAAAAATATCACTGTTTAGGGAAGTGGAATCTGGTAAACATGCACAGCTTTAACTGTCCTTCTTTCCACTTCCATCCATCCTCCTTATTTCCAAGTAAGGAAATCTTCAAAAGAAAAAGAATAATTCTTCACTGAATAACTTTCTGCTATAATTTCTGGAGGGATTTGGGGAATTTTTCACTTGTTTGCTTTCTTATAAGAATACCTAGGAAAAAATATTTAGGCTATCTAGGAGTCCCATAATTAATACAACTGCTTGTGTGGGCTAAAATTACTTTTATTTCCTTACGGTTTTCTTTTTTGAAAGAGTACGTCGAACTAAAATTCATGATTTTAGGTTGTGATGGGAACTCAGAAGACACACTACATTCATGAACTGACTTGAAAAACTGGAACAAAGTAAATTAAAGTCATGTAAGGGTATTCCTGCTTAAACTGTATCACAAGCATTTTAAATACCACCAACACCAATTTAAAACATGAGAAGTGCAAATCTAAGTGAAGTAAGCATTTAATCCATTGAAGACTGATTTAGTTATTCTAGTGAACACTCAAATTAACATCTATTCTACTTACCAACTGTATGGCTATCATAAGAACGGTTTTAAGAGAAAATGTCCTACCACACAAGTCAAATAAATCTTCCAGACTAGGTCCAAGTAGTTCTAGCACCATAGCATTATATTTGCCACAAGGGCCAAAATAATAAACCTGAGGTATTCCATCTGTAAAATGAAAATAGAAAGTAATGATAAGGGGTTAAATAAGATTAACGAACATAGCAATAAAATTCCTACCCAATTTCAAGTTGATCTTAGGTTAAAAATACATCTGTCACATAAAAGCAAAAATAAACTTCATAAAAATACAGTTAAAAGACACAACAGGAATACTGAAGATCATCACAAAATATTTAATGAAAATGGTACTACTACATATTTGACTTGTGGCAGATATCAAGATTTTTATAAAAAATTTAAATTAGAACCTCTCTTATTAAGTTTTGTAACTATAAAATGAAACAGGGTTTTTATGATACCATGAAGAAAGGCTTAAATATGCTCTTGTACAAAAAAATGCACTTAAACTTTATAAATTAAGGCTATTCCTACATTTAGGAATAAAAACACCTATTATCTAGAGAAAACATTTCAAAATCAAAAAGAAATTAATGAACTTGATAGTTTAATGACACATTAAGTCTGTATTTTATAGTGTTAAATGAACACACCTGCCTCTAGGAAGACAGACAATCCAGAAGTTTGAAACTATAAATAGTTAAAGCCTTATGATCCAATTTTACTTCCACCTTTTTGTATAATACGCATTGTGTCTCTATTCCCTTAAAAATAACTTGCTATCATTGCTTCAACTCATCTTGTACTTTTTCACATGCACAGGACATCTTCGTCATTCAGCAGAACTTTGTTTACTTTAAGGAAGCCAGATTTTTGGGGTTTTGTTCTTTAGTACATATCCTTAGTTTCATTTATTCCAAATATTTAATACACTGAAAATGTATTCTTTTCATGTGAGCTTTTTCTAATGTCCAATGTTACAGAACTGCAGTACATAGAAGTACCAAACCTATTTTCAGAACACCTTAACAAAACACTGGATTTCACCTTCATTCTCTGTGGGTCAAATGTAAGTGTTTTCTGAAGTAGATAAAACCTTCAGTTTTTCGTGCCTTACTAGAGTGACACACTGAGGGCACAAATTTNAAAAAAAAACACCCATAAAAAACCACTGTTTTAGCAAAATTAACATCAAACGAACGCACCATTTTTAAGAGGTTTTTCACTAATCTCTTTTCCTCCAAGTCAGAATATTTAAAGAACCCCTAAAAATCCAGTTTAACTGTTCAGTTTTCTGAAGACTGGAGCTTGTTTTTCACTATGTATCATCACACCCATCTCTATACTAATATACTTAAATGCATAATCATACCCACTTCAGAAAGACTTCACAGGAATAGTTTATTGCTACTAATGAGGGAGAATTGACCATATTACATCCTGCATGAGAATATGGTACAAGATTTTGCTCCTCAATTTAAAAATATCATCCTGAATTATCAGATAGATACTTAAAACACTTGGTCTTCTGATTAGATGAGAATTCCAAAACATCCCAAAACTGTGTTTAACATACAATAACTTCTCCAGTGTATATGGAGCATCCTGTCTAACATTACTCATGTTATAGTAATTTGATATTAACAGTTCAAAGTACTAGAAGTTAAAGGCTTTGATTCTTAATTAAAGTACTCTTAGGGCTTTTTTTACTTAAAAGCCCATTCTGCTACTTACATTCTTTCTTCATGTCTCTAAATCTCCAGAAGTCAGAAAGTAACATGCTACTGATAAAAATATATATGTGGCTTTTTCTCCCACTCCAGAGAGATAAATGTAAGCTCTCTCACACAAACCTTTAGGAGATATTGGTTAAGTTCAAAACAAAGAAAATCTGATTTTTAGAAATTTAAGAAGCTTGTATTTTGTTGACAAGATCTCCACTATTTATTATCAATTAAGAGGATGTATTTTATTTCCATTTTGAATGACTGGCTCAAGCCACTGAAGAACAAAGGAAGGAAATACTCTGAACTTTTAAGACACATTCCAGTTGCACAGCTGTGAATTTAAAGAAGACATTGGTCTTTGGTTTCTTGATTAATAATTAATTTGATTACCATTCAATCCTTTCTAGGACCTTGACACATCTTCTCTCCATTCTCAAATAGCCTTTTTAAAAAGTAGCAACCCTCCCCAGTTACAAGCAGAACTCAATGCTTGCCACACAAATGGCACTAAAAGATACACATAACTTCCTCCTCTTCCATCAAAGAGCAAACTTAGTTGTGGCCAAAAAAGTAGATTCACATATTCCGATTAAGCTACTGTACATTTAAACATCTTTCCTTTCTAGGTTAAAAACTCTGTAAATAGAATCTTTTTTTATATATGAGTCATATTTGCCTATCTCTAGATATTTATACTTGTTGACAAGTGAAACACTTTATTTGAGTGGGCTCAATTGACTAAAGTAATCTACAATACTTAGGTGACTGCCTTGTCATAAAATTGTAAATCCATTTTAAGCCAATATGATTTTAATCCTATTTTACTCTTGACAAAAATCAAAGAAGCCTTGACTTGGAAATTAACTATTTGAACATCGCTTGGATTCCAATTTCTTCTATAAAAGTTAACTTTCATTAGCCACCTAAAACATTACTGCTGTACACCTCTGATCTCCAAAATCAAGTCCAAAAACTCCAGAAGTACTTGACTATCCACTGGGAAGGGAGAGGGGGCAAGGAGAGCCCCCTAAACCAGTTATGTGGATTTATGGATTGTACCATTTAATTTTCATTCAAATACTTTAGTCCACTATGTTTATGTACATAATGTCCAGAAAGTTTTTAAAGCTGACAGATCTGACTTCCTCTACAATGATAAAAATATTAGGATAAAAGGATAAAAATATTAGAATAAAGAAATCATGACTAGTAGATTAAACTGTATCCGCCAAAGCACTCTTAAATAAAGAAAATAATAAGTTATTTCTGCTTTGGAACAATTAACCATCTGGGTCATTGTCTTTTTCAAGAACTTCATCACTAAACCTGATTTAGCCTTGAGACTGCATGTTGTTCACTCCAGTTATCTAGAGCAACATACATGACTAGTACAAACACACATTTGTTTCTAAGGAAAAAACTCCATCTATTTGCTTTGACACAGATATTACATCATAACTTCAATTATTGTATGTGTGTGTACTCATTCAAGAAAAAATAACTTGATAAATAGGCAGCAGAGATAGCTAAAGGAATATGCAACCCACAGGTCAGTGGCAATACCACTTGCATTCAACCTCATCTATCACTGACTTAATTCTGAGCTGTATCTTGGCAAAATATCTCTATACAATACAATCTAAATTGGTAAAGCTATTAAGCTAGTAAGTAGCTTTCCAGTGTTTTTCAGTTTCTTGTAATATCGATTTCCTTTTAGAGATTTTTCTAAACCAGTCAAGAAACAGACTGATGGTATCTGCATTATATCCTGTTGCTTAGAGTCTGTTAAATCAGACACATAAATGCCAGTAAAATATACAAGACTGCTCTTGCAGATCATGGTGTTGTGTATTCAGCTTCCTATACCCCACCGCCTTTTATCTGCAGTCCTAGTTTTCTTACGTGGCAATCCATTGGACACAAGCCAAACACTTTAAAAACTAGCTGGAAGATCTGCAGTTACAGTTGTCTTTCACAGCACATTCATACTGGTACTCTTGTCAAGGATACAAATCAACAAACTGCCACAAACGTAAGTATTCCCTAGTTAGTATATGGAATCTGGTTTGAATCCTCTCAAAGGAAGTGATTATAAAACTCAGGGTAGGTGTGTTCTGACTTGAGCCAAAGCAGCATGTGCAGAAGGTCAGTCTCTGGACACACAGTACCTTAATGCTACTGAAATCATGATCAGCCGCAAACTATAAAACTCTAAAGGCAGAATGAGACACTACATCACCACATTTAGACTACACCTCTTACCTACAAATATAAGAATATCTTTGCAAAAAGAAGAAGCAGTAATAAAACAATTAGATCTACTTCAAAGGAAAAATTTTCTTTATTTACATTACTAAAACAGAATTAGAGATGCATTTTATTGTAATCTTTACTAAATCAAATATCCATTTATCTAACATTCACTTTGTTCACTGAACTGTCTTCTTTCCACAATTACAGCTATCTATTGTATGCCTCACAACACCCACAATCTCTGAAATCTGTGTGACCTCACAAAACCAGTATACATTTTTGCATATAACCAGGCTTCTTCTGGCCAGTAACTACTGTTTCTCAGAAACATTATCATGTAACTCTATTATGCAGCTGCCATTCTTACCAGATCTCTTGCACTTATTCTACAGGAAGAAATTAATTTAAATTCAGAAAATCCTGTATGCGTCCTTAAGATAAATGCTAGAAAAGGACCGGCATAAAGCAAGAAAACTGCCCACAATGTACTTATAGCTTGTGTTGGACTACACCTAAAAAATAAATTAGGTATTATCATCATTGTTTATTCACATAAACATAAATACTAGCATATTCACATTAACAGCTGTGCAGCTCAGCCTTCATATTAAAGCAAGCATATCAGCAGCAAAAAATCAAAACTGAGTAACAGTTTTCCCCAAACAACTCACAACATAACCATAGCAGTCATCAGTACACAGATTAAAAGTGTTTATGAATAGATTCCTCTTCAGTCAAGAGATTCAATATTTGATTCAGTTTAAGTGCTCTAACACTACATTCTGAAATTAAGCTTAGAGCTTTATTTTCTAAGATCACCTGCATGTTTGGGGTTTTTTTACTTAATAGTGATTACCAGCCACTTCAACTAACTGCTTATTGTTTATTCCCCAGCATAATAATGCCAGTCAAATTAGAACAGAAGTAATAAAGCAGGACAGCATGACTTAAAATTAAAGAAACAGCCGTCAATTTAAGAGCAAATTCTCAGCTACCTATCTAGAAGTATAGTTCCAAGCAATATTAATGCGAAGTTACTAATAAAAGTCACTTTGCATTTATACTGAATGATGGCTAGCAAGGTGTATAAAAAGGATATGAAGTGAGACAACTCAGACATATCTGTAAGAATGGATTAAATGTTATTTAGATATGTAAACTACGACTACTATGAACTTACTGACTTGCTAACTCTGTAGTTTACAGCTTGACATTTTGTCTTCAATATACACTGTCCTTGACCATTAGAAACATAACACCCTTGGTTTATAAATTAAATAATACTCTAAAATCTGAAGCTCCAGTAAATTACTGCTGCTTTAACTAAGTAGTGGAAACATTTAATTAATATAGCTGCACACGTCACATTCAAATATTCTCGTAAAATTTTCTTTTCAAAGTCACTTCAAACCTTCATAACTTTTATAATGTTTATCCTATAATAGCAGCAAAACATCAATCCCAAAATATTTTGGAAAAAAAAATGAGATAGGTAATTTGAAATTTTTTCTAGCAGATCCATGAACAAAAATAATCACCTGACACAATAATCTAGCTGTAGTGCTTTGTTTCTAGCACTACATTCAAGAAGACTTGCTATTGAGACACTTCCTTATGCTATATAGAATATCAATTTAGTAAAGTATGTAACAGGCTACTGAGAAAGAAATTAAGAAATTATTATACTGAAATTTTTGTCTTGGGAAGACTTATAGCAGAACACAGACACTCATACACCACGATGAAATTATGCTGGGCTGCCTTTTCTCCCAGAGGCTAAAGTGGAAGGCAAGGTGGCTATGGCCCAGGGGATGAACTAGAGATGGTATCACAAGCAATCTGAGATCCCACTGCCTTCTCCCACTGGTTCACAGTAACAGTGAAAGTCACCTGTAATTACCTTAAATACAAAAGATAGCTTGTCTTTCACCGGCAGCATCTGCTTTACGGATTCCATGCCCGTAACAGAGTTGTACAAAATAAATTAACAGCTGTCACTGAACACTCAGATCTCACACACATGAGCTAAAGTTGGCCTGAACTGAAATTAAATGAAGCAATGTATTTTCTTACCTTAAATATTCTTCTCTTTACCTAGAGGAAAAAACACTAAACACTGAAGTACTGAACCTCATTCTTGGCCTTGAGCCCATCAAACACATTTCCAACACAAAAAAGAAAACTATAAGCAGCAATGTCTAACCTACCAGCTCACATTAAACTGTGTATAAGGCACGCATAAGAAAGAAGTGTTCTCGCCTTAAGGTACTCTGCCCCCCTCAAAATCAGAAATTCAAACTCACTGCATTCCCAAACCAAAATGTAATCATCAATCCAGCGAATCCTGACATGCTCTAAGTGCTAAAATAAATATTCCTCCGAGCTTGACTACAAAATGGTGAGCAGACTCCACTTATTGTGGATTAAGATTTCTATATCTTTCAAAACCACATTATGCCCATGGTGAAACCTTCCTGAATCACTAATCCAACAGTAACTGTCATTACAGTTGCTCAAATACTATGATTCTATTGTGTCAAAGGCGGGTTCACGTGATCTCAAAACCAAAAACTGTATTTTTAGATATCAGTACAGAGCAGATCACATGAATGTTAGTACCAAATCACAATGATTCAGGTACAGGATGCAATACTTAGCACTCATTTCACAATGGCAATGACCTTCTTAAATACAACACCTTTTTCCACTGTAGGCAAATATATCCTATACATTGACTGGTCAATAGTAGTTACTCTGTAAGTGTTTGGGTTCTAGTTTTTCAAGTGGAAATGTTAACTACATTTCAGCTAAAAAAACATATGTATGAAAGCTAAGAAAAGTAAAACCCGATTTACAATACTGAGCATCTGCCTTGTCTGAAATATTAATACAGTAGTTTCACTAGTAGGATAATCCACCACTGAACAGATCTGTGACCTGTTTTGAGATGTGTGACCTCAAAAACGACCTCAAATGAAAAAACAAAACTGCTGCTAAAAACAAGAACTTTTCTAAGTCCGTTCTAGCAGCAGCATTACAAACAGGAGATCTACTAAGTCACTTTAAGCATCAGAAGCTGCTTGCCATTCTCCTCCTCCACCTGTCAGGTAAGTAACAACAAGAGTTCTCATTCACTTGCAAAGGCTTGTAGTCATTATGGTAATGACCCATTTATTAAGAGAGGTTAAAAAAATCAGACAATGAAAGCTGAATAGTTTTTACATTCTTCAACACATAACAACACATAATTTCTTTCATTTATAGGCTCCTTTCTTCTAAAGGAAACTGAACATACTGTAAATACCTGTCAGTTACATTACAGCATAGTGCATGAAATACACCTACACCTTATCTTCTAATCATGCAAAGAAAGGCTGATAGCATAAAAAAAATACAAAACTGTTTTCTATTAATTTCAAAAGCCTTAGTGCAATTTCACATAAAAATTCAGCAATCATTGTATTTGGAGTACTGCACTTAAGATAGTATAGCAGTTCTTCTTATAACTCATACTTGCATATTAAGAAAAAAGACATTAAACATAATTTATTAGAAGCAAAGATATTCTAAATTTCATCCATATTTTCCTCATTCAACTGACTATGAACTTCTGCATACTGACTATTGATCTCAAATGATCTGAGGAAAACACCCTCAGTTACTGAATGATAAAATTATCACAGAAAAGAGAAAGCAATTTGTATAAAAATCTCTATTCATACATAAAACCTAAATGAAAGCTAAATAATGATGAGACTAAAATAAGCCACATCTTTATTTTTAAAAGCTGTTCTTAATAAGTTTGAAGTCCATTTCCCTAAAAAACTAAAAATATTTCAAAAAGCTCAACACACTGAAAGTATTTCCTCTTTAAGAAAGATTCTTCACATTTTTTTCCTGACAAACACCTACATGTTACTACACATTCAGGGGCATTTCAAAGAGCATATTTAAGAGTAAAGTTACAGTTAGGCCTTCTTTATGAGCAGATCCTCTCCAAAGGAATACAGTTTTAAAATGTTAATTCTTATTCATGCAAGAAAAAAACACTTTTTTTTTAAATACAAAGAATTAATACTCTCAGTTCCAAAGTTCTGTGTATAAAAACTGCACATCTATCATACTTCATGCCTATTTTGTCCTTATTCTCTCAGTGAGTAGAACTATAAAAGAACCCTCTGATCTTTTTTTCAGTCAAGACTGTCTTCCACCTTCATGGCATTTAAGACACAAAACAGCATGACTTAGCACAGACATTAATAATAAAATATATATTTTAAAAAAACCCCAAGCTACAGGGTCATTAGAAAAGCAAGAGAAAGGGATGTTATAAAAATAAATAAATAGCTTTAGTTGATAAATACTGTCTGCAGATAAGAAAATACCAAGAAAGTATACAATTTCAAAATGCTACTTCTTTCATCAAGGATGCTAGCAAGATCAGAGGAAGTACAAAGACGCTTTGTTAAAAGGGGTTTGCAGGTAAAATAATCTGTTACCACAATAACCTTTTCTTTACTTGCTTTCAGGACGATATTGCCAGAAAATAATCCAATTTTCTTCTAGAAGTATTCATTCACATGTTAATGCCTCTCCCTCTTCCTGCCATCTCCAAGTCAAGTGGGATTTCACAGGGCCTACAAGATTTTATCCCTTAAGCTTCAGGTTATTTCACACCAAGCATAAGCCAATTTGTAGCATAAACTGTGGAATTTGTAGTTCTTATTTGTGAAAATCATGGGGTTTTTATAAAAAATAATGGCTCCGCTTCCAAGACAGGGAAGGAGTACTGAGAGTACAATTCCCTTTTCACCAATTGCTTCTGAAACCATAGTTGAGTAAGTCACTCGCTATTAATACACAAGTATACACGTAAACATGAGGAGAACAAGAGGAAGTGCAATTTAGTACAATTAAATGCAAAATACACAGTCCACACAGTTATAAAGCTATCAGCCAGATTACTACAAGTTTGTGTGAATAAACAAAAACAGCTAAGGAAAATACTACTTCATCGTACGAAAGCCTGCAAATGTGGATTTTTAGAAGCTTAAAAGATGGAAAGCTTCAGATAGTTTTAACTCCTAGTGTGATGCGTAGCTGTGTATCAGCCTTCTATCTTCACAATTACTGTATTTCAAATTTCTTTCAGCAATGGCAGCTATTTTTATATCTCCTAGGACAGACTCTTCCGCAACTTGTATATTGAAGATCGCTTCCTTCAATCTATTCTCTCTGATCAAAGTACAACCACTGCCCATAAAGCAATACTTTCTATATGGATAGAACTGGCTTAAGTTTAATTTAATCTCCTGTTTTACATAATAGATTTACATAGCTGCTTCCTGAATTTATCACTTGGTGGATCAACTTTCCAACACTATGTTTTCAACTGTTCACGAGATAAAACTACTTAAATCTATGCTTGACAGTAAACATGCATGTCACAAAAAACTAATAAACTAAAACCAACTGTCACAGATTACATGAGAATAATACTGCAACTTTTTTCTGAAAATCACAGGCCACATAACTGCCTCAGCTTGAGGGCCCAAGTCCTACAATTTTAGAAAAAGAGACTGCTGCCAGAAGATAAGGAATCAGCAATCTTTAACTTCTATGTAGATAGGAAGAAGAAAATTACTTTCTTCATTATGAGCCTTTGCCACAAAAGCTGTTAAAATAAGCCTCAAGTGGAGCATCTGAGAAAGGCTCACAAAGGAGCTTTCAAGGTTCTGTGCTGGGAGAGGCTTTCACTTTTGAATAAAAGCAGGTTATTGCAAAAACAAAGGAGGTCTATAACAAAGCTCTTCATAAATATTGATGACGCTCAGTAAATCACCAGCTCTATTTTTTGTGTTTTCATCCTAAAGGTCACCTCATCTTCATGCAAAGAATGAGAGAGGTGACTCTCCCTTTCAGTACTTCAACAAGGCATCAGAGAAAGCGATAACAGTTGTTGCAGCAAATAGGGTAAAGAAGATTGAAGAATATCTGAAGGAAAGTGGAATAACTTTGACTTAATACACTAAACACAGTTCCCAGTCTTATTCAGTAAATACAAAAGGTAAACACAGTTACACTCACTAAGACATTTTCCCAAGAAATACTCCTATAAGGGTTCCCACCTCTGAGAAGCACTGCCTAACTTTTGCAGTCTGAACTAGAAATTACAGCTTTATTCTTACCTTCGCTACACAGCTCCTTTCCAATTTTAAATCGTTACACCTCTCTACTCACAGACAGGTAATGTACCTAACTTGTAGATTGTCATGCCCCATTAGTTAAGCACTTACGATCTTGGCTTTCTACTCATCAGCTATTTCACAATGCTAGTGTACGGTATGCTGACAATTTATAACTAGTTACAAAAAAGCCACACATAACACCATATTCTGATGACTTTCTCCAAACAGCAAGCATATAGATTCAGGATTTTGACTACCTATCTACAACTTGATTTTCCATCTAGGAAGAGAAAATGTTGCCTTTACTTTCATTTTGCCAAAAGTAATCTCCAAAAATTCCTGGTTGCAAAGCATTCATAATAAAACAGCAAAAAAAAGGGTCTATTAATTGAACATACTACAAACTTTGCTTCACTAGATATAGTTTTTAAAAGTAGCAGGAAATTTTGAAAGCTACCTGAGAAACACTATCTAGTCAGTGCAGAAATGAGCATACAATCCTGAATTTTAATGAAAAAGGCGAAAATAGTAATTAAAAAGTATTAAAATTCATCATGACACACACACTCAAGGTAACAAAATCAAAGCGGTACGGGCATGTTCATCGTGTATTTTCTTTCAGAGGCAACTTTTCACACTAAGTAGGATTTGATTCTAGTTCAAACACAACTAAAATCACTGTTACAAATTCCAGGCTGCCTTTGCTGAAAGGCCCCCAAACACACATGTAGAAAACCACTGTTAGTAGTCCACTCATAAAATAGACTTCTACATTAGTAAAAAAATGGGGAAAATAGTTATTAACATGACCTACTCTAGGAATAATTTCAAGGAAAAGTTGTCAGAATATTTCTTTTTCCTAAGTTATAGCTGATTTAGAGAATATCTGTACTCACTTTACTAGGGTAAGAAACTTCACATCTTCCTAACTGATTATATGCAGTTTTGTGAAAGGCACAAAAATATGTGAGAAGTTTTAGGTATCGCTCACCTATAAAAACAAAAGATGACAATTGGATCATTCAGGTGACCACCATAAGAGTATTTCTGGGTATAAAAGCACCAAGGGGAGTGAAATAAGGTCAAATATTAACTGCATTTAAAGTTTTCCTAGAGGTATTTAAGACGTTCAAAACTAGTAAGCAGCAATGCATACTGTATCAATAAAAGTGAAGAAAAGTAAGCTATCTAAATATCCCATCAACTTTAAATCAAAATACATGATTAGTAGATAAGCAGATTGGAGATCTACAGTATTTTTTCAAAGACTTGTACTGGGAATAGTCTAAGATTACTTAGTTTAAGGTACACCTGTATGCAGAAAAATGCTGCAATAAGTAGGATTTATTAAATAGTCAAAATTTCATAGACACACTATAGAGTAGAAAAAAAAATGTTAGAATACTGGAATTTATACATTAATCCACTAACTCCTGTGGCTTTTTTTCTGCTTTGAGTAGTTCAGAACACTTTATTAAATAGATGTATACCTCTAAACCAGAAAACTTCAACCAAAAATTGACCCTGGATTACATCACAGTAAAATGCATTACACTGCTTTTTACCTCCAGATCCTAGCTGCTTGTAGAATCTGTATTCCAAATGTAGCTGTGGTGCTCTCGACTTCATTGGCTCCTGATTTGAAAACAAAAACAACATTTAAAACAAAGCCTAAAAACTAATACACTAACCTACTACCAACCAAACTAGCCCTACTGCTTCCAAGCCACACAGGAAGGTTGAATGCTTCTTCTGAAATGACTGGCAATTAAGATACAGAGAAAACTAAACCTCCCCTCAGGTGAGACTAGCACATACGGGGATATTTACATCTTGTATTGCTCCACTGGACCAGAGTTCAACATGCAAACCAAATAACAGACACATGATCAAATAGCTAAAATATAGCATGTTACTTCAAAGCATGTGGGTGGTATGTCCTACGTTTCTCAGAAAGTGGTATCAATGTGCAGCTTAACAGATTGAAAACAACCTCCAAATACCTAATACTCGACCGATGTATCTTTGTAAAAATGAAGTCTTATCCTAGGATCTTAACAAAAAATACCAAAACCTTCCACCAAACAGTAACAGCTTAGCAGAAATCAAGTATCACCATTCCAAACGATAAACCCAAAACAAGCAAAAAAACAAGCAAAAAATTTATTATCCTCAGAGTAAGTTTGTGGTTCATGCCCATTAATGAAATCTTATTTCTGTGTTCAACATGCCAGTGTACCAGGGTCTCACAGAACGAAATTAAATTACATGCTCATTAAGCAAAGGAACACATACAGAGCCTAAAAGGAAACCCAAATTTCTTGACTATCTCCCTTTGCAAAGAAAAGATTCTTGAAGTAATTTCCTAGGGCATATTTTAGAAGATATGCCTTGTTTCTCATGATACATAACATGAACTTAAGATTAAGCTCAACCAGAGGAGGTTCAGGTTGGACATTAGGAGGAACTTCTTCGCAGAAAGGGTACTTAGACAATGGACTGCCCAGGGAGATGGTGGAGTCACCATCCCTGGAGGTGTTTAAGGAAAGACTGGCCACAGCACTGAGCAACACGCTGACGTGGTGGTCTTCAGTCAGTGGTTGTACTAAACGCTGAGGTCTATTCCAGCCTAATTCATTTTGTGATCCTCCAAGGCATCAGCGACAATTTGGAAACTAATTCTACTACTAGCAGAACTGCAGCATAGTAAGTAACTGTTAATACAGTTGTCAATACCTGATACTGCTGAACATCAATTTTCAGGAAAAGTTTGGGTGAAGTGCTCATCTTTTTCCTCACACAATCATCTTCAGAAACTACAAGTTTATAAACCTGTGTTGTTTCTCAGTGTCACATTCAAGGCATAAAAACGTGACTAAATGTGCAAGAATAAGAAATTTAGTCTTCTTCCTCAACCCCATTTCCCTCCAAGAGTTAGTTGTTTCCAATTGCTGCCAAAGTCCCTGACAGTGTACATTTACCCATTTGATTTTGCCAGAATGCCAAAGGTGGATGCTTAAAAGTAAAGAAGAACTAATGTAACAGTTTCTGAAAAAAACAAATAGAATTTACTGTATGTTCTTTATGCTCCAGAGTAACCAGCATAATGGTACATTGTAATCTTTTCAAAAAAGTGAGAAGTGAGCAAGAACTTCCTAAAATAAGCAATTATTTTTTGTTATATATTTTTGTTATAATTATTATTCAAAAAATTAATTACTAACTAAGACCAAATGGGCCACCAAAGGCCTAGTTACAGTTTATGAGAAGGACAAATGAAATTTATGGTAAAGTATTGAGGTGAGATAATTCCTTAAAAAAACACTTCTTTGTAAACGTGAGTCAAAGCAAATCAGTGCAACTATCAACCTTTAGTACTCAGCTTTCAGAGGTATGATGAAACCCACTACAAAGAATTTGAAATATTTTAACCTTTCAGGAGACAACATAAATTTAGTAACTAGTTTGCTTGTAGTATACAAGTCTGTTAGTTACAAAATACACCACACTCTACATAATGCCTAATTAAAACTTATGGTTCTGCTGGCTAAGAAGAAAATATTTTAGTCCACAAAACTCTGCAGTCTGCTGCTTTTACTAACACAAGACCCTGGCTTATAGGAAGTTATATTTTGTTCAGTTACACAGTTTTGTCTCAATTGATGGTACCTTACCAACCCCTCGTGGTTGCAACATGGTCCCATTTAAAAGGACGAAAAATAGGTTATATGTATTAAATTTACAAGAATAGATTTTAAAAAATCTAAGTAAAATAAATAGCTTCCAAATTCTGACACACACACCTTCTTTTTCATGAATGCTGCTTGTCCCAGCTGTCAGAAGAAAACAGTCCTGATAAATTTCCAGAAGGCAACATTCTTAAACAGTTAAACACATCTGCTAACTACTACACAGAACCAAAGACCAAAGCTAAACCTTTTCCAACAGAGAGACAAACACTTTTATCCCTTCCAGTAAAAGTGAAAAAAATATGGCAATATGTATTTGTAGTTCATTTACTGAATGACAGCCTTTAGGAATTTCCTTATTTTTATAAGAAGGCTTAGGTATCTTCCTGTCATACTAAACATGCAAAAGAAACACAATGTTCAACAAAACTTGTAGAAGGGCAAGCACAATAACCTCTTCACATACAATTATTTTATTTCTGCACATCCCACTCTGCAGTATGCAATAGCTACACATAAATGAGAAAGGACAGAAAAACATAAATCAAGACAAAAGCTAAATGCAATCTTTCACCATAACACACAAGTGAAGAATACACTACTGTATTTACAAGTCTAAAAAGAAAATTCAGTAACAAAAATGAAATGGCAAATCAGTTCTTTGGTTTAACTAGTGTTTCAGTACATTTCACCATCTAAAACTAAGCATGTTCAATCTCAAATCGTGTTAATCCTAGAATGCCTTAAAGCCAACTTCTCCTCTTAACAAAAGAAACTTAGTATATTTACTTAAATAAACCCAGGTCTTCACTGAAGCATCTTGAAAGAATTGTTCTGGGATCTGCAAAGTTCTGTATACAACCCTCCCCTATACTGCTTTGACATTCACATCTAATTATTCCGAAGCTTCATTAATAAAACAGACAAATTCTTTTCCCTGCAAAAGACCATTTCTCTCTAAATGAGGAACATGGGAAAAAACTAATGTGCAGCTTATTGAACCCCAGTTACCTGAGTGAGAGAAACAACTGCTCCTTAGTTTATCAGACGTTTTTAACCACTCTTTTTTCTTCTGTGGCATGCTTATACATTCAAACAAAACAATAAAGACACCTGAAATGTGACAATCTTTCAAGTTCATTATAAATTCTTTTTACAATTATTTCTGTCCCAAATAGATGGAATGCACTAATATTCAATTTTCATGTTATTTCCCATTAAAGGAGCTTTGAAAAAGCAGTTTATTTGAACTGTAAGGTTAGAAATGTTCAAGAAGTCTACTAAACCAAAGCACAGTATAAATATCCAGCTATTATCTACTTTTCTGGTTTTAGTAATTCGGTGAGAACTTACTTTATGTTCTGTGTCTGCTTTACACATATGTAAGCAATGGCAAACAAAAGCCATTTTCAGAAAAAACTCTTTAAGAGGTAGGCTCTTCTTACAGGAAAAGACCAGTCTATTAAACAGACTTGCACTAGAGTTGAATTTACTGCATGTCCTGGAGGGATTCTGAAAAAGTGTGACACTAGACCATGATTATTCCTTAAAACTAAAAATGGAGAAAAAACATTATGACCTTGAAAAGAAGCACAACTTTCTTTCCACATACACCCCTCATTTATAATTTCAGCAATTCAGATCTTCAGAGTGGACTAGTGAATTGGTGAATTAAAGATTATAGTTTAAAAGGCAGTGATGACTACTTTGTAACTTCCTATCTTTTACCCAAAGAAAGAAAAATTTATTTATTTCCAGCAGTTCTGTGGAGTTCTGTTTTGTCTCAAATATTCTTACTGTTATGACAGGAAAAGTGTGATCGAAACAAAGGGTCCCATGGAGATGGAGTAGCACTGTTCTGAGCCAGATTCCTGCTCCTGCTCAGTCCCCCCACAACTGACTTCCCAGAGAAAGGCTCAAAGAGCTGCCTGTGGATGTGCAAGCAAAACAGAATGAAAAGTCTCATCTACATGAGAGGCTGTACTAAGTTAACTATACAAGGAAGTGAATGCATTGGGCCCCCTTGCTCACTTTTTCCTTATCTCTCCCAGCTCTGGACCATCCGTGTAGCAGGATCAACTGCAGGAATCTACAGATGGTGAACTTGTTTGTTCTCTCTCTCTTTTCCACCTTACTTTCTCTCATCCCTTGCTTTGCCTGGGCAAAGAATGGCTGTTATTTTCCCCCTACTGTACAAAATGAAGAGCTTGTTAGCCAACACCTTTTGAATCTATTAGTGGGGCTTGCCAGAATTATAACAATAGTACAATAAAGCACAAGATCTCCCCAGCATGTGATCTGGTGATGCTGTTTAGGCTGGTAAGAATTTACAATAAACATCACACTCCTACAAATGGCTTGAAACAATAAATTGGCATCACAGACAGGACTTATGAGGCTGAGAGGGACTGAACAACTCTTGAGCTATTTTTAGCTGGGATGGGCTCAGATATCTCCATCTATTACTGGGGTACAGGATGGATCAGGATCAGGTAGAAGTAGGACATGACAGCACAGGAAATGCCAAGCATGGACCCCTTTCCCATTATGATAAAGTATGATCTATACTCATCTTCATATGTGGAGTACTGTGTGTCACGCTGATGGAGACGTAAAAGGATAAAAAAATCAATGACTCCTTACTAAAATGCCTAGATAGAGAGCAAAAAGAAAGAGACATTTCTATAAAATTTGGTTGACTCTTTACAAAAATGTTCATACGGAGAGCAAGATGAGACAGACTATTTTTTTATTGAAATGTTTAGATAGCAAAAGAGAGAGACTAATTACTACAAAATTTGGTTGCAAAACATTCGAATGTCTTCGTTGAGTCTTTATAAAAACATCCATAAGATTTGGCTGAGATCTGTAAATCAGTTACAGAGATGTTTGGATAGAGAGAAAAATGAAAGAGCAAAATTGGAATCTTTGCTGCATATAGAAAGTGACCTTACCCAATTACTACACCTTGAGCTTTGCAAGGGCACAGAGCAGGAGAAAGTACTGAGAGATGCATTGGGTACCATGGTAGGGATGAGAAGTTGGCCTTGGGAGTACAAGGACTTAACACAAGTGCTCACAAAAGAAACTAATGTGTGAAATGAAGAGGCAAAATTAGGCTGCTGGATTTTTAGAAACAAAGAGAGTGACTCACCCAGTAAAGGAATCAAATGTAGTGAGGAATGAGGATGAGGAGAAGGAAAGAACCACAGGAGTGTTGGGCAGGGTGACAAAGGCAGCTGTGGAAGACACTGAAGCCAGAGAAGTGGCTATAGGAAAAAAAGCAGCAGCTGCTGTAGGGTACAAAGAAGTTGCAGAAGGCGATGCCAAAGAATAATGAGAATCTGAGGTTTTCACACAGGTAAATGGTCCTCATCCGGTGGGCTGCCTACAGGTCAAGGGGCTTAGGTTTCCTGGAGAGGGACAGCAGACCTCAGGAGACGGAGCTGCTTGCTGCTGAGAGCGATCAGGAAAAGAGGCTGAGGGCAAAGGGGGCGTGTGTGCTGTTGAGCATGGTCATATTAGCAGGCTTCACGCACAGCTTCAGGATGTGTATGAGAGCATCTTTCATGAGGAGTTGCAGGATACAGAATCTGGATTCTGGATCACTAGTTAAAACTGAAACCAGAGATGAGGGACGGGGTCAGCAAACTGCTACAAAATAGTGCTGTACATGGTAACCAAAATATCAAAATTATTGCAGGGTAAGTTAAATGAGGAGAAGGAAGACACTGTATGTATTCCCACCTCAAACATGGAGGTTTGGACTAACCCAAGGGGAAGTTGTTAGTCAAGGCACAGGCCAAAGCACATAGTTTTAAAGCAGTGGTTTAGGTATTTACCCAAGCCCAATTCCATCCAGTAAGACAATGGCAGTCACTTTACTGCTGTCCAGTGGAGCAGTCCAGTGGTACAGGAATGGGTCATGGGAAACAGAATCCATTTTATCTTTCACAAAAGGAAAGATAAAAACCAAATTAAACTTAAGCAGTGCCCACAACCATCAGTTTTAGCAGATTTTTTCAGCCTTGAAGTGACTTAAGAAGCCTTTCAACAGCTATTTGTGGATAGCTACCAATGCCCACGATAAAGAGCATTGCATTCACACCAGTAGATGTGTGAACGCAATGCTCTTTTTCCTTTTTCTTTTCCTACAAGAATTATGACAAAGCAATAACTGATGTTAACATCAAGGATTTTGACTGCATGTGGCTGCTGTCTTATAATCTGTACCTAGCACTACTGACCTGAGATGTTTCAGCAATATGTCCTTTTACCTTCATCCTGTTAAACAAGAATTATTGTAGTAAGAATCCAACTTACCTTGGGAGCTAATACAAGAATTTGTAAGAATACAGACAGCCAAGGGCTTTGTCTTGCCATGATACCCTGCTTCACACAGGAGGAAATTAAGATTCTTTCTGCTGCCTGTAGGTTTGTCTGGTGTGATGTTTACTACTTGTGACATCTGACCTGAAGACCTCCTCTGAAACAGGGTTCATACTTGGAATTAGAACTTTGAATAGATGTACTTGTACTTGCTACAATTGTAATAGGACCAACAGCCCCTACACACTTTTTAGTGTAGTACCTGATGGCAGGAATTAGCCTGCTACAGAGCCACAAATAATGATCCTAAATCTTACTGACACTTATAATTGAAGAATGATGAAATATACAGCCCCTTTGGGGTTGGCTTGGAGGAGTTCAGATAAAAAATCATACTCCTGACAGTAGAATACCATGCTGGATGGAAATGTGGTGTCTGAATTCCTTCCCTGCATCCTATCAATGCTCAATTCGACAACCCCTTGCAGATGGACGTATACCCACTACCCCACCCATTACTGAACAAGCACTATGTGCAATGCTCAGCCGCACTGAAGGGGAGTGCTCTGTCACCATGCACAATGCTACAAGTTCAACTAAAGAGGCCTGAGCAAAGATAAAGGAAGCTTCTGACCAGATTGCTGAGCAATTCCAAACACTACAACCAAAGAACTGGTTCAATGAATCAAGCCTTGAGGACTTTTTTTTTTTTTAAATCATGGGGTGGAGAAAGTTTGACACAAACTGGGATTGTAATATTGGTGGGATTTCTGGTTTTAATGATGAGCACAGACCTTATTTGCAACTATGATTAGCTGCATGCTGTGTTCTGTTTCCTCCCTCTTCTAACCCTCTGTCCAATACACAGAGATCACCACAGCCAAAGTTGAACCACCTGCCCAACCAACAGTAAGGAATGTTTGAACCACTGGGTGGTGTGAAGGACCTTGCGAAGCGTGTCTTGTCTCAAACTTTTTTTTTCCTGTTCTGACAGGAAAGCTGTGATTGGAAGAGTATCTTGCTAAGGTGGGGCAGCGCAGTGCTGAGCCAACTTGCTGCACCACCTGGACACTTGTGCTCACTTCCTGACCCTGCACTCACTCCCTGGTGCAGGGCTCCAAAGGCTGGCTATGCATCCAAGAACAAAACAGCACAAAAAAGCTCATTCATGTAAGCAGCTGCAGCAGGTTAACTGTGAAAGGAAGCCGACTGGGCTCCCCTGCTCTGTTTTTCCTCTTTCTCTCTCACTGTGTCACACAATTCCAGCTCTGGACCAGCCACACAGTGAGACCAAGTCAGGACCTAAGGACTGATGATATTCTTTATTCTCTTCCTTTTCTGCTTTTATTTCTCTTCTCCCTCACTCTGTCTGGGCAAAGCATGGCTATCACTTTCTATTACACACTCCATACTGAAGTTTGTGGGAATGGGGAGTTGTGGAAACATTGTGGTTTGTGAGCCCTCACCTTTGAGTAGTCTGCTGACAGAGTTGAGACTTTATTAAGTGTACTGTAAAAATTACAGGCTCGCTACCCAGCACTTGTGGAGGTCTTCAAATGTAAGGGCTTGTTTAGCCAATACCTTTTAAGTATAAATAGTGGGTGGGTTGCTGGAAACAAGGTGACTACACAAAAAAGTACAAGAACTCTCTAAAGTATGTCCAGTGTCTTTATTGCATCTTGATGAGAATTTACAATGACCATCATGACCCTTACTGATGGGTCATGACATGCTCAAGCAGAAATTCCTTTAGTCTTTTGGTAGTGGTTAAGCATCTGCAGAACAGGTAAGTTTGAGCAGTGAAGAAATATGTCAAAGGAAAATGGAAAAATAATGAAGAAGGAAAAGCTGAATAGTGAACAGGAGGTTTAAGTCAAGTACAGGGTCATGTAATGCAAGTAGTAAATCTAACAGTAAGAAGAGGTGAGCAGGAAAGGTAGAGCTTTTACACATCAAATACTTCTTGCTAAAGAACAATCTGATCACAAGAAATCAGTGTGTGTATACTAAAAGACCAGCAGAAACATAAAAACACCACTACACAGCACTGAACTGGTAAAAGCCCAGTTCTTAAGAGTTTCGTTATAGTTCTTAACAAAGTCTATTCTGACCTCTCAAACTGGAGTATGTCCCCAGCCAGGACAGGTGATAATGAACTAAGACAGATTAAGAGGAAGATTCTGGAACTGTAGCCATTCTACCAAAATAAATGTGCATTTACATATAAACATTATACTTTAAAATGCATATGCTGTATGATCCTCACACCTCACATAGAAAAATTGTTCAAGTTATTTTTTTTCACAAGTCCTGAAGCTGCCCTAAGCACCTTAACAGGAACATGCTTATATAATTTTGTCCTCATTAATTCAAAACAATTAAAAAGTTTGAGTCAAAAGAGCACTTGTAAAAACACTTACTTTTAACATCAGAAGCATTCCTGAAAGTTGCTGTATAAACACAGCCAGTCATTACACTTGAGACACCCACACAGTCCTCCTGCACTATATGGTTACCATTGATACACAAAACATCTGGCATAGGAGATGTCTCATCTCATACAGATCTCTCATAGGAGATGCATATAAGACAACAGTAGGTCAGCAATGGAATGCTACTATGAGGAATGCAAATACATTAGGAAATTTTAGAATACTACTGGAGAGATTACAACAACCACACCTGGCAAGGGTAATTGCTTAAACTATAACATAAACTTAATTCAAGTAACCCCATTCAGGAAGAGTAAACTTGAACTACAACAGGTGCAAAACAGAGCGCAAGTTAAGAGTGTTTAATTTATAACAACAAAATGAGGGCTAAGCATAGGCCTAATGAGTGCTCTGAAAGCACAAACGTAAAAGTGCCAGAGAAAACAAAAGCTTACATTTAAAAAGGAAAAGGATGATATGCAACTGTTTCTATAACTGTTAGGAGAAAGTCCTGGCACTGTTTCAAATGAGAGAAGAACAGAAAAAAAATACTAAATCCAAATAAATTCTACAGTTTGATGCAGTTGCTTTTAGCAGACTGAACTTTGTGACTCAAATCCCTTCTAATTTGGAAATAAGTATGTATCTGAAATACTGAAATAAAAAAGAGAGAACCATATTAAAAGAATCCACCAATTCTACCTGCTAATGAATGTATTTTTATTTTACTATGATGATGCAAGCTTCAGTGTTGATTTTCATTATGAGTCCTTCATCTGTTTCTCATTGCAAAGACATTATAGCTTTTCATGGTACTAATGTAAGAGCACAAATGGAAAAGTCCACTACAAATTCAGAGTTCTTTCAGCACTAGTAGTAAATTACTGATATACTTAACTATATTGGTTCTGTGCTAACTTCCAACTAAGTTCCTCAATACTTACTTCAGGCTTTTCACTCAGCTGGGAACAAGCAGCTCTACAATTGAGATATTTGGAAACCAAAAAAGTAAATGTTGCTAATGAACAGTATCACCTGTGACAGCTGAAATGGGTTGAAATGGTAGACAAGCTTGCTAAGTTGCATGTGTAATAAAAACACTTTTACCAAAACTGATCAGATAAAAACATTCTTTTGCTCTACACAATCAAGTAACTAGTGCTTAAAAAAAATGAACACTATCTTGCAGTGTATTTCTACATGTGCTTTACAGCCTTTAACTAGAAGAATTCTCCAACTATTTTCAACTTTCACCGGACATACAGAATAAGTTCAAGATACATTAAAACAAAATGAGTGTAAATCTGATTTAACACACAATAACCCTAAAAACTGTGCCCAATGTTGCTCACTCAAGCCATAACCTGCATGTTTTAAAAACTTCTACTACTCCCAAAATAAATATTATCCAAAGCAAAGAGAATGATACCAGTATTTTTCAGGTGCTTCTTATATGTTTGTAATGCTTTTCAGATTTCTTATCTAAAGCCATACATTTCTGTTCCCTCAGTTAAGCTTTCACTTTCCTACACTATGTAAAAAGTTCTGTGCTACTGCAGCAACAAGAAATTAACTGGAGTCCTGTAAGTCCTTCAACAATAAAAAGTAATCAAGTAATTTCATAATGAAAGACTTCAGTCATTTACCAAGAAGTTAAAAAAATCCAGAAGCAAATTATGGTGTTACCAAAGTAGTTCTGATGACTGAGAAAAGGCCAAACAATGACATATTAACACAATACCCAAAAGTATCACGTTTGCAAGAGAAGTAAACATATTACACAGAATTGCAAATAAAACGCGTCTACCAAAGTAATGTGTAAATACCAGCAGTTAGAGATGAAAGATACTTGGCGGCAGGAGTGTGGACATTAAAACACATGCAGTCTCAAGAATTTCTGGAGTTTCTCTGTAGGTACCTGATGTTAAGATTCACAGTAAATTTGCTGTTCCTCTGCTTGTTGGACAACAAAAGAATCTACTAAGATAACTGCTGCAGAGCACGTTCTTGAAGCAGCATTGAACCATCACTGACTTTGCAAACACAGATTTAGCCTTGAAAACAGTGACAACAATTAAAAACTAGTTGTACTCAATGTGACCACACTATACAAGTACCTCTATCACTAATTGCATTTATCTAATTCAATGAAATCATACAAAAGTATTATAGGTTTCAATTAAAGAAATCAAACCATTAACATCTGAAAGGAAAAATCCAATTAGTTTCTCATCCCAAATCCTTTAAAAAAATATTAACTTACCAGCTTAATTGCCACATAGTCATTTGTGTATAAATTTTTTCCTTGAAAAAAAATAAAAACAAGAATGTGAGACACTGGCTTTTCTGTTCAAAGTAAATGTCATTTAAACATCAAGAAAGTCTTAAAACATTTTTCATCCAAGGTGCTAGCTGTTCTGGCAGTGACTTAGGCACTGTTCAATACTTATTTTAAGAAGAATTTTTCATTGCATAGTGTAAGAGGTGGAAATTTCACAGAGAGTTTCAGATATTTCACCAAGTTTGTGATATTTTTATGTAATAAAAAAGCTTGAAAATGGGTAAATCACAATAACCAGAATGTGACAGTCTACGTTTTCATAATTATTGCTGAAAGCTATTTTAAATTTAGTTTTAAATTACTACATAATTTTGAAACATCAGCCACTAAATAAAACTAGAATTAACTAGTTAATTAATTAATTAATTGAGGACTTTTTACAACCTACTAAGCTAAAAGTTAGGACAGGACAATGACATTACTGATAGGCTTACACCACTTGGAAAATGCATCTGCTGCTTTAAAAGGGATACATGTAACTGGATAAGAACTTTTCAATAAGTATCACTTCAAACTGTATGCAATGACTAAAATGTTAAACAAGTTTTATAGGTGTAAAATTTAAAAATGGCAGATAAAGGATAAATTGTCACTTCCAACACTTTGTTTCTTTACAATCCTCAAATGCATTTAGTGTATATTATTCCTGATGATAATCCTTCTTTTTTTCTCTGTAGTATTACTCAGGTCTGAATTTCCTATGTTTTGCTCCATTTTGTTAAAGAAATCAAATGGAGAAAAGAGATGGACCAAGACTAAAAAGTTCCTGGTGAAGACAGTTACACAGAATCATAGAATATTCTGATTTGGAAGGGAGCCACAAGGATCACTGAGTCCAAATCTTTAGTTAATATCCCACATAGGGATTGAACCCACAACCATTTTTTCATCAAGTGACACCAACAGTCGAAGACAGAAGTGCTAATGATTCTTTTAAAAACTAGAGTACTCTTCTAAAGCTGAAACAAGATGCATTAATAGCTTGCATCTCCTAGTGGATCAACTTCACAAAAGAACCTGAAGGCTTCACAACAACAAACACATAATCAATATGAGCAGCATGCCACAATCTGACCCACAAAAGGAAGCATACTCCAAGACCTATGTAGGGACTAGAGCGGATATCCAGGCAGCCTAAGTACTTCTTATCTGATGATCACATGAGTTACATTTTTGATAAAAAGTGTACTTTGTTTGAACTTGTTTCCGTGTCTTTGCATGGTATTACAATTTACAAGACGCTAAGAGAAACTCCTGCAGGAGCCCTGCTCATTCCATCTCTATGCTGAGTAAGTAACAAAGCCCCTTACTGTTAAGTAACTGGATATTGAGTTACAAAAGCTGTAGTGACATGCTTATTCTGAAGTAGTGTCAGAAGGAACACTGATCTTCAGCACAGGAAAGTCAAGACAATTGTCTCTTTAAAATACAGCAGACACACATATATGACACCAGTGTCGATCTGTCCGTGAACACACCACAGATATTGAGTAATATCACTTGCAATTGCAACAAAGTCTTCTCTCTTACTATCTTACTGGTTTATCTTAACTGTATCAGTTTAATCTAACTATAACAGTTTTAAAATGAACAGGTCCATATCCAAACCAATTTAGTCCTTTGCAAGCTAATGGCTGCACATCACAGACAGTAATTTGCTACACACAGCCAATTTCCCATTTGATCGACAAGCCACTACTGAAGTTGGACCATCACGTTGTTCTCAGGTGGAAGAGGAACAGCTCCTGATACATAACTGAATTTTTATCTTCTGAGCACAACTTCATCACTCTACAACTTTATTCCCCTTTAAGTCCCTCAGGTCTAACCTTAGGACACATGCTCAAAATATGTTCCCATTTTCAGAAGCACATATAAAAAACTAAGTGCCTGTGTACATCTTTGTAGAAAGGGCACACACTAAGTACTTGCTACTGCAGCAAAGGAAATAAAAATAAAATTAAATCAGAATCTATAACAGCAATATTAACTCTTGCTTTCAGTAACTTACATTTAAAACATTTTACCTCACCTAAAACAATAAATAGGGATTTGAATAAGCAAAACCTACAGATACTAAAATGAGAAACATTTTAATAAAACTGCTGCACTTGTCCTGGTGACTGCTGCAGGACAGTACACTGCCCCATAATCTTCCTTCTTTTTCTTTTACTTCTGTTTTATTCCAGTACTATCAAACTAGAAGTCTTAACCAATTTAATACTGTATTTAAAATAAAATACATTGTTTCAATGTAATAGCTGCAAGTAAATGAATTAATGAGATAAAAGTTTTAATCAGCTCTGTACTTTGTGATCACAATAACAGACAAAAAATTAACTTTACTAGTTTGCAGTTGTCTTTATGTAAAATTAATCTTGCTGGTTTGATTTAGTTTATTGAGAAGTTTGAAACAAAAAATTCAGATTTGAAGGCAACACGCAAAAGTTGGGGAAGTGAGGCAGAGCAATTTTTCAGCTTGATTCGTGGACTGCAAAGGCAAGGATGCCACACTGTAAGTGTCAAAATGTATCAATTTTAACTATTAATATTAATAGCAAGAGTACCTATTACTGAGACTGCAAAATTCAGTGTCCTGAGTCAGAGCTGCAGCAATATTGTCTTTAATCCCTCTACAGTATCAACTTGTTAAGCTTGTTTACATTCTGACAAATGTAAAATGTGCCAAGAAGGCACTATATTAAAACATACTATATTTTTTATATTTTATTTAAGCAGTATATCACAAATATTGTCTGAAGGGCAATGAGTATTAGTTCTACCATAGGCAAAGATCAACAGAAACAACACCATACTTTTAAATAACTAGCTTAGAACTCATCTCTATTTAATGCATGAAGCACTTTAACTCAAGCCTTCTAACAATACTAGCATAAATTCTTGCCATTAAGTGTCCAGTTGTATTTATTAACACATACTTGAACTTACATACTTTGAAAACCCTGGCTCATCATGCTGTCCATCCTGGAAATACAAGTCCCCAAAACTAAACATATAGTCTTCCAAAAGCACATTTCCCGCTTTGCTGCCCAAGTTCTTCAAAACTCTATAGGGTCCTTCTCAGTCTGTGCCTTCTCCACCATCTGATTTTCAGCCATCTGTTCAGCAGAGAACTAGAGTGACTGAATTATCCCAAATTTTCTCTACAGATGGATTCTCGCTGCCCTGTTTAACACCAACTCAATATTTAGGCTCACTACATGAGAAAAGAAACCAAGGAATTTCCATGCTCCTGGTATTAAAAATGCTGCAGTACTTGGTTACAGTATCTCCAACAGATCTGCCAGACCTACAGGATAGGGATGTGTCTCATACATTTAGCCCTAAATATACCCAATAAAGTGCTTCAGGAAGTCAGACAAGACTGCTACAGTAACCATATGTAACTGCCAGCATCCTGGAAGAGAAAACTGACTGAATTTAGGAGAGCACTGCACGTAGTTAGAAAACATTTTAGTCCCAGAAAGTATCCTGCTATACAGATTCTTCATGTCATCAAGCCTGCACTGGGTGGGGTAAAGCCACAAAGATGGGTTCAATATACCTTGCACATCTGAATCTTTAAGGCAGTTTGAAGAGCTACACGGTATTCATAGAGAAATTTTCTTGCCTAGACTGCATAAAAATGGCCTTGAATAAGGTAAAGTGAAATAAAGAAAGGAGGATCTTACCTAACCGTAGTTCTCCAAAATTACCACATCCAATTTTTTTACCAACTCTGAAGTTAGGGCCAACCATTAACACTCCAGAATTTGAAGAACCAGTTCCACGTGGATTATGGCCTGATCTCCCACTAGGCCGTGCCATTCTTTCATCTGGTTTGTCTTTGTCTTTCTTTTTATTTTCCATGTCAAGTTTACGGTACTCCACTTTGATTTATTCCTCTTTTTAAAAATCAGTATAAGCAAATTCCAGCTGGACAACGTGCGAGTGAAGACATCATGAGTGAAGTGCCCAGCTGGTTATTGTCAGTAAGCAGTCAACAGCAGCGTGTTCATCCTGTTCATAAAGGCCTGGTGGTATCTGTAGTTAAAACGTATTTCCAGAATGCATGACACCAGCAGTATTTCCTAGGCTTTAGAGGAATTCTGTTAAAAGAGAAACAAAGTTATTCGAGACACTAAGATGCTTGTACAAAATTACCTTTCCCTTCAACTAGTCACATTATTAAGCTATAATTAATTATATTTGCCTTACAGATCTATTCAATTTCTAGAGTGTAACAGCAAGAGATATTGGCGTGACTCAAGTGTGCCAAAAATTCAAGCAATTTGAAGTGTGCCACTTCAAGCAATAGTTACTTTTTAAAAAGCAACAAAAAAGCCCTATAAAACTTCTTCCTGAATAATCACACTTAAAATTGACACTTTGACACACTCGCTTCATCTTATGCTCTTCAAAAAAAGCATTTTATTTATTTTCCCTCAAATAGTATCTGTTGTTTTAAGCAAATGCCCAAGCTGCACAGTTAATGAAGCTATAGAAATGTATTTTATTTTCTCAATTGTAATTTCTGAGATGCACAAATTATAAACTCATGGCAAGGACATTTGTCTTCTTTCAGTAACTCCTAGAATCTAAAACTGTATTTACTTACTCTCCTCTACTATACTTCTGTCATAAATCTGTTTCCAAGCTCCTCCCTTTTTTAGCACCATTGCCCAGACACTAATTCGTACACGGGTTTCAGCAAAAACAATGTTATTTTACTACTGAAATAAAAACACACACGAAAGGTTTTGTTTTTAAATCTCAGCTATAAGAACACTGGATATTGTTTTCAATTTGACAACAGCGACGTAAAATCCTGTCATTTAGAAGGTTCTACACCGGCAAAATTCCACAATGAGTTAAATACTTGTCCAAAATCATTTTCCTACATTTGCTTCAATGTTGGGAATACACTGCAGTAATGGAGAACATCCTCTGGAAAAATGTATTTCATGCGCTACAGCCTACTTTAAAGGCAACCACCAGGAGCTTATTTTTAACGTTCTGAGCTGAAGACACTTGCATTTTGTAAACCAATTTCTCACAAAGCAAAACTGCTACTCACATCACAGTTTACCATAAAATTTCAAAACTTGAAGAGGTAGTAGTGGAAAATATACCAAATAAAATGAACAGTCACATAAACAGTAGCATCAGCTAAATCATACACAATTATAGCATAGTTATAACTAGATTGATATTTAAAAATCATTAATCAACAGCTGACTAACCTATTACCTGAACAATAAAGTACATAGAAATTTGTCTGGCAAAGAAACATGATCACAATACTGTGGAAGGGGGAATGAAAGGCATGTTCTGAAAGCAATCAAAAAACACAAATGCAGATTACAATCCAAGATGACTTGCTTAATGCCAGAGAAAAAGACTTCAGCAGTGAGTAATGAAAGCTGTGGTGTTTTACGGTATAGACAGAAGTGTTCTTGAGAAAAAGACAGGCACATTACTACATAATATTGCAGGTTTTCAAGCACCACCAGCAGATACCCTAAACCTTCTAAACCACAGATTTCAAAGGAACTGACTCAATGGGAAGCAATAGGTAATTTTCCCCCACCCACTATGCTACAAAAGCTAGGGAAGAAATAAGAAATCTAGACATTAAGTGCGTAGAAGCAGAACTTCAAGGTCACCATTCAGTTCTTAGAAAGAAGGTCAGCATATTTGATGCAACAGAATGCAACTAAATATTTTAGGTACCAAAGAAAGAAGACTTATGTTCCGTATCTTACTGGCTTCCTCATAAAGAACAATAAATAATTCTAGAATTTTTAGTGTACCAAATACGTTACAAGCAACATCAATTTTGATTTCCAGAAATGCGTCTATTATATGGACAAATCTATTACACAATAATTTATGTCCTCCCCTTTCCTCCTGTTGAACTAACAGATACTCTAGTTGCATTACAGGTAAGCTTTCTTACATAAACTGAAATTAGTACCCTTTTATAATACTTGCTAAATAAACAACACAAGTCTCACACATTTTTCCCACACTACATATCAAAAGGAAGACATGCAAGCATTCCTGTCACAGTTTCTCCAGGATACAAGTGTTCTCTTACATTTTCCTAATAAAATAATCTACAACTAACTCAAAATAAGGTTAGCACTTATGACTTTCTTCATTTTTAAGTTCCTGTAAAATATTTTATGATGTATTTACCTTAAAAACATGAAATTTTTTATATTTATTTGTATTGCACTTACCTACGACAGTGTTACAATGTTGATGGCAATATCTTTTCTTCACCATAATGCTCACATTCTACAGGAAAAGCATCAAAAGGCAAAGACATATTTATGTAGTATTTGCAATTACTTAGCATGTAGAAAATTCTGATACAGAATGAAAGTACAGTTTTTGGAACTGCATTCGTTTTCTTAAACTGTTAAGGCAGATGCAGCAGATTTGTCTCAAAGACTCAACATAGTTTTTAAGGCTCAGAAATCAGATATCATTCAAAGGTGCGCATCATCTTAAGTGTAAAAGAAATGCATACAGTGTAAGCATTCTAAATAATTCGCAAAATCATTTTCTTGCTATATGATAGTTATAGGCAATCTGTCTGAAAAACATGCCAACCTCATTTCACACCTTGATTTTTGTTTAATTTTCATTTTTTCATTTCTGCCTACATAAAGAAGCACACTTAAAACATAAACTTCAGCCAAACATCAGGGAATATTCCTAGGATTTAAATAATTGTTCTTAATTTAAAAAAATATATGACTAAATATCAGGACAATGAAAAACACGCCATCAAAGCCAAGTTGATAAAGCAATACCATAGGAGTGAAATGACTTATGTTCAAGTATGAAGAGAAATAGAAAGCAAAAGAATCTATCAAAAAAACAAAGGTCAAATGGTATTACATGAAAGAAAAAGTAATTACATCTCAATTATAAACTAAATCTATAATCTGTATAGACCAAAGATAAAACAAGATTGGAAGGAAGCAAGTAACTTCAGAGTAGCTGACATGCACAATTAACAATAGCTACCAGAGGTTTCAGGGGTGGTTTTTTTGGTGTAATCTGGTACTTGTCCAAGCACTGTAGAGAGACTGTGTGAAAAGTAAGGAGATGCACAGTGAAGACAAGTAAGAAAAATGACAATAGGGTTTCAATTGACTGACAAGTCACACACCTAACACCCGCAAAAGTATCTCTAGATTAGAGCGATAAATTTACACATCTCTCTGAATCTCTGCTTGAAAATGTCCCAGTTGACACTACTGAACACTATATGCCACATAAGAGCCTTATTCTGTAGCAACAACAACTCACAAGGACACTACACAAGGCAGAATAAAAGAATAGCTCATTTAAGCATCTTCTTTATTTATACATTTCTCAAATGCCTGATCCTACAGCAGCAGGAACACCACCATAATTATATGCAAGCTTACATGTGCCAAAGCGTTGCCATGACAATGTTCATACTCAAGTCACCTTTTTAAAAAAACCTTACTATCTACCTCTTTAATTTTCAAGATTTACTCCTAAATAAAGTAATTAAGAGAACATTTAAGTAGCTAAATAGAACATTCCACTGCCCAGGAATGACAAACTAAAATGAAACATGCAACCATAACTGCTCCCTTAGGTAACACAGGCATTACCCTTCACATTGTAATTACAAGATCATACATAACTGCTAGTATCGGTACACTAACATTTTCCTCTGCTTTTAAGAGACGCATACAGTAGCAGAAGAGCTACAGAGGAAAATAAATTGATAGAGGCTTAAACTACATTGAAGAAGGAAAAAGACATTAACAGGTTTGACAGTGATAAGCAATGGGATGGTATGCCAAAACTCAAGGAACTGAGTGCTAGTGGGATCCTTAAACTGGTCCATGAGGCATCAGCTTCAAGGGATCACAGCCAAAATGTTTCTACACCAACACACACAGCATGAGCATCATCACTGGAATAAGTGAAACCTGGTAGGATAAGCCCCTTGACTGGAGTGCCATGCTGGATTGGCCACAAGCTCTCCAGGAGGGACAGGCAGAGCTGGAAGGGCTGGAATGTAGCCTGAAGTCAGTGATGGCAGGCTGACAATCTCTGAGTAAGGATTAAGGGACAAAAAAATAATGTCGATGTCATCCTAGGAGTCAACTATAGGCCACCTAGTCAGGACAATGATTCCAGAGAATCACTCTTTGAGGAACTAAGGGACACCTTCAAAACAACAACCCTTGTCTTTACAGGAACATCAACTTGTCACATGTTAACTGGCAGCATCACACAGCTGGCACAGATCGGTCCATAACAGTCCTAAATCTGGATAGCTTTATAATACGGCTACTGATGGAGCCAGCAACGAAAGGTGCCCTCCTTGATTTGCTTATTAAAAGGGAGGATCTCATAAACAAAGTGGTGACTGTGGCCACCTTGACCACAGTGGCCATAAAGCGACTGAGTTTAAAACCTCCATTATCAGGAGGAAAAGTGACAGCAGAATTTCAGTCCTGGGCAGGTCAAGAGCTGACTTCAGGCTGTTAAGGGAACCAGTAAGACGCCCTGAGAAAATGCTTTTGAGTGTGCTGGGATCCATCAGGTGTGGTCACTTTTTAAGCACCACCTCACAGGGGCACAGGAACAGGCAGTTCCAAACTGTCAGAAGTCATGCAGAGGAGGAAGAAGGCCAGCTCGGCTGAGCAGGAATCTTCTCTTGGAAACAAGGCCAAGAAGTCAGATGTATGCCCACTGGAAGCAAGGTCTGGTGAATGGAAGCATTACAGAGATGCTGCAAGTGTCAGGGGGGATTTAGCTTGGCTGTTAGGAAAAGTCCTTCCCCCAGAGGGCGGCTGGGCACTCCAGGGATGTGGTCACAGCACCAGCCTGAGAGAGCTCAAGAAGTGTTGGGGCAATGCTCTCAGGCACAGGGTGTGACTTCTGGGGTGTCAGGCCAAGTGCAGGGCCAGGGGTCAGATGCAATGATTCTTGTGGGCCCTTCCAACACAGGTTATTTTATTATTTTATGAAACACAGTAAAGAAACAGTCCTGGTTTCAGCACAAGGCATTTAAAATTCAGTCACTCAGCCTTCTGGCATTTTCATACCTCTGCAGTTTCTTACCTCTCTGTTCACATGCTTCTAATCCCCACAGCTCATGATTTTTGGCAATGACAGTAATTTAGCAACACAGCTTCTCCTCACATCTTCTAGAATACAGAGGAAGTTTCTGATGCCTCTGCCACGGATTTTCAAGAGACTTTCTCTAACATTACATGTACTTTTTATGGGATACTTCACCTACTACAGTCTTCATCTGAGATGGAAAACAGTCATATTCACCTTCCAATGACCATTTCAATGTTAGAAATACACTTGTACTGCAGAAAAAATAATACAAGATTCTACCCAACAAAACTCCTTTAGAAATACTTAAGAGTAGACAATCTGAATTCATACTACAAATCTGAAACCATGCAGGAGCTTCATTGTGAGACCATAATACAAAATTTAAATATCTAACCAACTATTTCAGTTATTTTTGTATGCTTCATGTAAAGCTCAAGCTGTTCTTTCTAGATTAGTTATTACTGCATCATTTTTTTCACTTTTATATCCATGTCTCTATGCAACAGAGGAAAGCTAAGAAATTCCAAATTCACAGCAAATAGGCTCATAATTGAAGACCCCTTGAAAGTTTAGGACAGCAGTTTCTTAACTGCGAAAAAGTTTTCAGACAGATTCTGAATTGGAAAATATTTCTAGAATTATATAAAATTTAGTTAGGTTGTTTATTTAAAATGAAAAATAAACATTTAATGATTGAAGAGTGGATTTCATTATTTTCACTCTAGACCAATAAGAGAAATTCAGGCATTCACATGACTTTCATGCGACCCAAAGGAGCTGAGTTGCTATTCCAATGACTTATATTACAAATAGATATGTCTATAGTTTTTTTTTTTTTGCGTAATATTTTCTTAAGCAAATTCTAACATAAAAAGTTGTTAAATGATCCACTGCATAACTCAAATAAAGGTAACCAAATTGTTACATCCTAATTCTTCAGATTTCCAAAGCAGAAAAAATATGCAAAATCATTATCACTTTAGTCAAAACTAAAGACGAAACGAGTGCGCTGAAATATTCAGTACATAAAACTTCCACAGGTGGTACAGTCTCATGATGTCAGCTTTGAAAAACAAAGAACATTTCCAAACAAATTTCTCCTCACACTACTTCTCTCTCCAGCTATCAATAACCTGTATGAAAATCACGCATTACTGAATCATTTTACAAGTCTTAGATGGTGTTCTTCATATGTGACCTGAACATAATGAAAACAATGTTACTCATCAATAACTCATTTTGCTCTCAGCAATGTAATCTACTTCATACACCTGGGAATTCCACAATTAATGGCAACCAGTTTTATAGCTTTTTGAAAAAATTTAACATAAAAACAAAATACAGCTTGGTACTATCTGTTCTTCATATTTTCAGAAGTTGGTTAATTCATCAAATACTATTTTATTCTCCCATTCCTTAGGTACTTATTCTGACTTCAATTAGGTAAACAATTACCTTGGAAGCACTGGAAAAAGAATATGCAAATCCTCCAAAACAGAATTATGCAAATCCTCTTTCTCCCTAAAAAAACCAGTATTTTGTAGCAGATGTGAACTAACCCAAGAAATAAGGATGGTCTTTTTCAGCTTTATATGGGAGGACTCCTGTCTCCAGAATAATAAAATAAGAAACATATATACACATATAGAAGAAGTGACAATGCACCTAAATAAGATCTTCAGCAGGCTCAACATTCAAGCCAAAAATCACTGTCACATCCTTTCCCTGCCAGTCTGCCTTTCAAAACATTGCTACACATTTGCTACATTTCTTTCACAGAGAAAAATTACATAGTATACCAATGTCCTGGGGTGACTTTGTGGTGCTTGTATCCCCAATCATCTGTTCTGTTCCTGCTGTATATTAAATTCTGTACATTTAAAGCTGGTTCTTTGTTTTGAGAAAACCGCCTGACTCCTCTGCATTCTCGCTCTGGCAGTGTTCAACTGAGGCACGGACAGTGGTGGGGCAGAGATCTCCTGTGCTTTTAGTTAGTTTTAGCTACCTGAGGCAGAGAAGTTCCCTGGACTGGTTTTTTTTTCCTTTTCTTGGGACTGTTTAAATCTCCTCAGCACGCAGAAGAGCACCGAGGGCTGGCACCTGCATCCCACTGGGGGCTGGACCTCCAGAGGGACTGGGACTGAGACTGATAAAAGACTGAGTGAGCTGAGCTACACCCACAGCCAGGACTTTCTCAGTTTTGCCATCTCTCTTTGGAGCAATGAGACATTTTATTGTTTTATATTATTCATTCTTGGAACTTGTGGGTATTTTGTTTGTCAAATAAGTAGCTTTTTCCACTTTTCTCGGAAGAAGTTTTTTCCAAGCCAGCTGAAGGAGGCGCCATTTTGGGTTTGCTTTCCCTTTAGAAACCCCCTTTGGAGGTTTCCTCCCCTCCCAAATTTGCCCGAAACCAAAACAACCAGTAAGTTTGAAATCCTTTCTAGAGTTTCATCAGCAACGAGGGAAAACACACAAAGCAACTGCTGCTCCTTGTTCACATAAAATTTTTCACACTTCAGAAGACATGGGTGTTTATTTAAGAAGGCAAATATAAGAACCTAATTTCAAAGGCAAATGAAATCTCTTAATAACAGATCATGCAGGAGCTCAACACTGCAGTTTATTTCTCAGTGTGCATGGTCTCAAAACACTTTTGATTCACACTCTTCAGCACTCCAAAGCAACTGACAGATCACAAGTGCACATAAATTTTGTTTGCATTACCAGGACTTGCAACAATACAGTGTTCGTATCTCAAGGACCTTCTACATTACCATTCCTTTTTTACTTAAAAGTCTCAGTTTTTCTTATTTTCACTTTCTAAATCTCAGACAACAGTACTGTTCTCGCAGCATTCAGTCTTTTTCCACATCTGCCTTCTGTAATACCAACCTATCCCAGAATCAGCTAAGTTTTGCAAAACCAAGAAAACCAGAATGTATTAATTCTGGTGTACAAATTAGACATCAGCATTTCTAAAAAATGACTGTTTTAAGATGTGTATTTGCTTACTCTTACAGATATGTATGATTTTCCTTAGAAAACAAGGGTTTGGTAACTGAATCTAAGTCTATATACACACAGTCTCAATCTACAAACGCATATGAGTGAGATGCACTCAAAGAAGCAGCCTAATTGAAAGTGTCATGGTAAATCCAAGTATCTTTCTTATTAGCAAAAATTTACATAACCAAGCCTTCTAAAAAGACTTGTTTTCATCTCCAGTGGTAAATATATTAAATAACAAATTACATTTTTCTCCAACCGTATCAACTGCCACACACTATTTTGAACAAAAATAATTAATTTAAGATTCTAGAATAAGCACTTCAATTTTCATGTATATAGGCATGAACTTTCCCCAGGGAAAGTTCATCAACAAACCACATATGGCCACACATAATCCTCCTTTAATGCACAAAATCTATCAGAGGAACAGCATTACATCAACCATTTGTCTACAAGAACTAACCAAAAACCTACCTCATCTTTACCGAAGCTTATTTAAGAAGTCTATTCTAGTTAAACTAGTGTAATTTTTCTTGTAACAAAGTTCAAAGAAGCATGAACAAATCTGAGGGCTGCCAATATCCAAAATTCAGTATCTGTTCTGTACACTTAATTTTATCATTTGAAAGTCTACTACCTAATGAACAATAATGTATCCTTCTGCACCACCAACTGCTAGTTCTGGACAAAATGCTGTCACATCAGAAGACATGTACACTACTAGGGGTCACCCTAACTCAGTACGATTTTCCCACAAATGACAGGCTGGACAAACTATGTAGCAATTAAGATCTCCAAGCAATCTCTTAATCTGTTAACTCTAAACAAACATCAGCTGAGATGGCTATCTCTCACTGCATGAACATTTTTATTTTCTCATTGATCTAGAAGGCAAGATTGGTCCTAATCTATGAATTACACTTCATCATAGGGTTTCACCACAAAATCCTACCAAGTTCACTTCAGGATTCCATATAAGTGCAGGCAGTTACTCGGTTAAAACTTCTGTGCATGCATTCTTCTTGCACTTTTATATAATAATAACAACTTCAGAATAAAAGCTGAAAGTCAGTTTTCAGAAAGAAGAGACATAACACAAGGAATAGTTTTTATAAGTCTAATAATGCCACTATTAAAACTGGTTTACTAAGAAGAGCACAGAAGGGACAAAACTGATGGTTAAGCAATATTTCAATCATTTGTTTNNATATTTCAATCATTTGTTTCTTAACTTTTCCACCTCAATCATACAGACTTAAATGGGCTATATTGTCTACAGCTGACAGAAAGCTAATGCTGAGCTAGCTAATACTACATAATGGAGGCTTCAATTTTCTACATGAATAATTGTACCATGGCATGCAACTGTTATAGCAACAGAAGGTTCAACAACAGAAAGGTTCAGATTAGCCTAAAGCTAAGCCAGAGAAACTGTGAAGTTAATACATCTAAAAAATCAATACATCTTTTGTTAGAGAACAAAGCAACAGAATACTACATTTCATCTAACACTGTAACTACATCTGAAGATAAAATTAAGCACCATGGTGAAGCACTCCAGTGCTACACGGAAAAAAAAAAAAAAAAAAAAAAACAGAACATTTGAGAGTCCAAAACACATTACTTTTGTTTTCAGGTTAGATTTTGCATAGGCTAAAATATGTAATGTGCTCTAGAATTCCACAGTGATTGTAAAGATCAGTTTTCAAATTAAAAGTATTTTTAGTTCTCTGACACAATTCCTTCTGTCATTTAACTTTAATTACATGGTCAGATCCTACTTCAAGAATTTAAGACAGGAGACAAGTACAAATACGAGGAAAGGGATAACTCACAGTAGAGGAAAATGTCTCCAGACTGAGTTTTGCAACTATGAATCTGTCATGGCTTTCTAACAGTAACAAACTACATAGCAATCAAATGATTCTGCTGTGTTAATAGTCTCCATAAAGTAGACAGGTACCTTCTACAGCAGTTCCAAGTATTTTATTACAACATACACTTGCAAATCTCCTCTCACTTGCATGGCTTTCACTGGAGTGTATACCTAAAACATTTCATTAAATTGAAAGTACAGTTCTACAGTCTTCAAAAGGCTATAAAGCTTTTTTCTTGAGTTATAAGTTTAATATGGAATTAAATGGTATAGATAAAGTCTCAGACACCACACCAAATGGAATTATGCTTCACACCTTCATATTGAAAGCATAAGATGCATAGTGACACAAATTCAAGGAAAAACACTAGTTATGATCTTGGATTCATCATTAGTGATGTAACACGAAACATATTTAAACCAATGCCTCCCTATGGAACTCAGAGGAAAAAACAAGTCTCCCAGTGTTTTACACAAATTCAAACAACACTGAGTATGAAATCATCTGACGTAAATTAAAAGTTCTGAGAACACAATAACCTGATGATGTTGACATCAGTTTTGTCAAGGTCTGATGGCAGTTACTTCACTATATTGATTTTAAATCAAAACAAAATTCTCAAACACTAAAATGAGAAAATGTCAGTATGTTGATGTGGGCACTTGTGTGTAGTAAACCCTTGATGTACTGCTTAGGAAGATTAAGATACCGTCATTCCTCAAAAGCATCAAAGTTAGGTAAACTTAGCTGTCTACAGTTTAGTGTTCAACACCCACACAGCCCCACTGTAGTAACTTCACCTTGCTGGATATCTTCCACATTTCCACAGAATTCCCAGGCCACCCTCTGATACACCTTCAGCTCTCTTTCTTGACAAAATCCCTTCTTTCTTCCTACATTAAAATGTTCCCTTCTTGCTCAGTGAAGAGAGATGTTCTATTGCTTCCCTAGTACTACAGGTTGCAAGCTGAACAGCTCTCAAGCGACTACCAAACAAAACATGTAACATCCTTCCTTCACCATGGCTACATTTCTACAGGCAGCAGATGAGAGAGCTGCAGATCAAAAATTCCTTATTTCCTTAAAAAACAAACCTTTTTTCAGGAGAAAATTCAAAGTACAATCAACAGAATATACTTAAAGGTCTCACGATGTTTTACATAAAAAAACGAAGAATAGTGAAAGCTGTTGGAAAAATTAAAAGCAAAGACAAGAGCATTTCGGTAAAGATACTTATCTCTCAGTCTGACAAAGGCTTAAGAGCAAATTTAGTTATTCTGTCTTCCTCTTGTCTGTTGGAAAAATTCTGCCCTCCCTCTTTACTGTTAACAATAAATTCAAGTTTCATCATTTTTTTATTTCTCCAGATTTAGAGATCCCTCAGCCTACCATCAGCAAATGTCACACAGAAACTTTAATAGCCTGATACACTGAACAACCTGCTCCTGGAACACTGCAAGCAATGAATGAGTGCCAACTGAGGTGATCTTTCACAGAAAGTAAAAAACACTCTACACTGAACTTCTCTGTTCAGTAAGAAGAAAGCATTTGCAAGGTGTAACTAAGAAAATACTAGTTGTTCAGGTTACAAGTGCAACATATCTCCCAAGACCCTTAAAGCAATCAGGTCCCTGACTTCATCCTCTACAGTGTTACTTAACTTCCCAAGATTACTGCACAATTACTTAAAATTAAAAAAGCTGTGTTTTATGGACATTATCTACACTTAAACTGACATCAAAAGTATCAATACTGCACGAAATTAAATATGTTCGTCATTATAAGCTAGCAGAACTCCTCTAAAGCAACACTGAACACCTTTAAAGATTGCTTTATATCATTACATTAAAAAGCTGTTGAAACATGCTAACAGTCAAGTTAACTATTTCATTTAAGTTCAAATATAAAGACATAAAATGGAAAATGTTTAGTGCCTTAAATAAAGAAAGACAGTCATTGGATTCTTCTACACATACCAATACAGTTTTTAAATAGTACTTTCTTCTTGGCTGCAGACATGCGTCCTATCCTGGACCAACTCACACCTCCCAGCATCACAAAGGGAACCTGCCAAGAAGCCCATGCTTTTAGCACATTTTCTACAAAAATGCAGCCAATGCAGCTTTAAAAATTTAACAGATCCAACATTCACTAGGTAATTAGCACCTCCAGCTCAAAGACAAACTGAACCAAAAAGAACAATTTTATGGGAACAACAGAACCTCAGTCCGAAACTTGCAAAATGCAAATGAAAAAGACAAAATGCAATTAGACAACTCTGATGAGTTAGTACAATGGCTCTTCTACTGCATGCAGCACTACCTACTGCTCCCCTTGCTCACCATCAGCACTCCCACACTCAGTGAAGCCATTGCTCACTCAGAGTACCAGAAAGCTCATAAACTCAGTAACTCACTACTGAACAGAACCTGAACCAACCCAGTGGGGGACACAAGAGACAGGACAGAGAGCAAGAGTGGAGCTACAAAACTGCACAGTCAGAAATGGAGCAGGAGAATGCCCCATATTAGAGAGACAGGCCTTTCCAACAGGCAGCACAGCCACAAGGACTGTTTCACCGCCCATCAAGTGCATCCCTACAAGGACATCACACTCCAGGGACCTCCATACATAAACCACCACCCGAATACCTTCAACTCTGCTTCTGCTGTTTTATCTGCATTCTGTTATGGCAGAGGGTTTATTGAATAAAGAGCATGGCAACTCACAAATTACTCAATTAATAATTGCAGAGAGAACAAGAAAGGACAAACCACATACTTCAAATGGAAATCTAGGCTCCGCTTGTCATAAAACATCTGTTTTTCTGGCCTACTGAGGACATCATCCTCCACTGTTATAGCCCACATCCTGTTTTAATCAAAAATAACACCACTGAAACACGTGGTCGATCAAGAGTATAAATTACCACCCAGGGAATCTGGAGGAAAATAAAATCATTTCTAGGAAAATGACATTAAATTTACTTAACTTAGTAATGTAATGACATTAAATTACTAAGTTAAGTAAAACTGTTATTACAAAGTCTTGGTATGTTAAAAGCTAAGATGGCTAGTAAGCTTATAGAGAAGATCCTAAAGCACAGGAAAAAATGGTTGTAGTCATATTAATGATGTTACATACAAAATCAAATTAAGTAATAAACTTACTTGAATATGCAAATCTTACTTGTGTAGGTGTGTCATGGGCTACTATGACCCACAGTTATCTGAGTAAACATTTGGGCAAAGACAGTTCTGATTAATCAGTATGTCTCCTCCCACTCCTTACTCTACAGCACAGGGCAAGAAACCAGACACAAATGACAAAATAACTGTTTTAGCATTTCATACCTACAGAATATACTTATTTTGTACTAAATACCCTTCTTTGAACAGCCAAATGGGCATTTTAATCTGTCTTAAATTCAAAAAGGTTTCCTATACGAAGTCAAAAACACCAGATAAAGGAGGTGGTGAAGAGCGGGAAGTGTAGATGTTAAAAATGTTCTCTGTAAGAGATAAGGAACATGCACTTCAATAAACATCCTAGAAGAATGCACTGGTAAACACACCTTTAACATTCTAAAATGGTTTTATGTTTAATACTATATATTTACCACAAATATTTATATTTTTAACATATATGTATATTTAATATATAAATATTCTCTGCCCCTTTTGTTAGAAACCTTTTCATAATTTTCAGGTTATGAATATATCACCTATTAAACACTAGAACTAAATATAACAGGTGAGCTAAATCTCACCAAAATAAATTATTCCATACTTTACTACTAAGAGTTTCAGAACTTCTTCTGAAAGTACTGCTTTCAGAAAGTAACCACAACTCAAACCAATTCCACAGCCTGGATCCATGTGTGATGTCTCCTCTTCTTCATCCTCTCTATGCCAAAAAGGAGACATTAAATTATAAGTGGCTTGCCTAAGATCACAGGGAGGGTCAGATGTTCTAGTCACTGTCTTTATCTGTGATCATCACCCGAGCTTTTAACTACCTTCTCACTAGTCTGCGTTTATTTAAGCAGCTATTTAGGTTAAACAAACACATTTTCCTTCTCCCAGCTGTTTCAGATGTAGCTTACAAACCTCCAGAGCTCCAGTGACAATGTCTGGGAGGCTACTCAGAATTACACAGAAAAACAAGCACAGCAGCATCAGGCTTGATCTCATAGTGCTGGTTCTGCACCAGCACTGAGGAAGCATTAAAATGCCTGCATAGCATAAAAAAAAAAAAAAAAAAAAAAAAAATTAAAAAAAANAAAAAAAAAAAAATTCAGAAAGTATGCAATTATTTCAAAGTTACTTTTTTACCTTTTAATAGACCAGGGAAACCAATTACATAGAAGTCTCAAAACGTTTTTGAAATAGTGTTAAAGGCCCAGTGTACATTGAAAACATACCATTCCATTTACATTATTAAATGACTCCCAAGTATCATGGTCAGTTTTAGATCATTTAAACACAGACCACATCTGAAAAGAATTGTCCTACTCTTCCCTTAAGCACAGTCAGGTATTTTGTTCACACAACCTCAGTGAGGTATTAAGGGTTGACTGAGAACCCCTGACATTAATTTGTAGTTAAATCAGTGACCTTAAATTGTGAAGAAACAGTATGTCAAACTCCCTTACAACTTTGTTATTCCTGTGGTTTGTGTGTGTTTTTAATTACATTATTACTTTTAAGTACAATGTGGCAAAAAAAAAAACCAAAAAGTAAAAAGAAAAGCCTGAGGAACAAGACTTAAGTATATGTTTTGTTTACAACAGACTGAAAAAAAATGTTCAGCTGGAGAAAAGTTAGATGAAGACACTTAATGCAGCTGATGAGTCCCTTGTTCTTTAGCAAGTTCTTTTTTGTAATTAGAAGACATTGGAGAAAAGTAACCACGGTCACTTCCCTATTCCTCATGTTCCATTTATTGTTGTCTCAAAGGCATAAGTAAACTATATTATTCTTAAACATCTGAAGACTTACCAATCCTTTTCAAACAAATTTTCAAGACAAGAGTCAAAATGTTAGAAATACATGTAATTTTGATACTTCTAATCACAGAACCATTTAGCACAGTAACTAGTGAACCAAGAACAACTCTATTTCCATAGGACAAACTTTGTGGATACAATAGGGACACTAAAATTTGACACTATGCATGAGCTTTAATAATGCAATTAATTTAATTATGAGACTATTAAAAACCAAAAAATTGCAACAGGACGTAAATTCAGTCTTGCTACTTGTACATAAATAGGCTGGACAAGGGAAAAACTTTTCGTAGATTCAGTTACTCTTATTTTTAGGGGAAGAACAACTTCAGAAGGGTTAAGACATGGCCTGTCACACGTTAATTCTCTTAACTAATCTTGAATATTTATCTTGAGCACACAGAAGAAAAAAAAAGCCCTGCAGAAAATGTGATGTATAAAAACTCTAGATTCTTAAATTCATTTACATTTTATAAGCTAATACATCTATTTGATGCAGCATGGCAAGAAAAAAAAGATTAATTTCATTAGCTGAAAGTCATTCTCAGCTGATGTAAATAGTCCACCGTTTGCCAAGTAATTTCTCCATTTCAGGCCAGGAGAACAAAATATCACTTTTTTCCACTGCAAATACTGTTTAACTGTTGAAACGTCTCAATTTAAAAGAAACTGACTAAAGGATATTGAGATTGAGAGAAGACCTCTCCTAAAATAGTTAGTACAGAAACTTCTATCTCATCCTTTCCCTTTAAAGCAAAACTGAATTACTCCCATCTTGGATTTTAATATCCCAATGCAGGTCGAGATAAAATGCATTCACTAGACAAATGCGTTATGGAGAGGTGTGAATCTAAAGAGCAGGTAAACTGTTTATCCTTACAAGCAGTCATAACCCAGGCAACAAGGCTTAATATGCTTAACAGTGTGCTTCACTCATAATCACGCTTAAGGACATGCACAGTATCTATTTCTAACTATGTATGCACTTACAAATGATCTTAACTACAAAATTCAGCAAGAAAAAACTTATTCGATTATATTCCAATTTCTTTTTACACACCGCATGTCACTTCAATACTCACTAAGGGTGTAGCAGTAAAATGAACAAGAATACTTGAAAATAAGGTCTATCCGAGTTCCATGGCGAATCACTGAAATACCACTTTTAGAGATTTTAATTAATCAAACTCAAAGCACGACATTGAGAGCGTGCCTATAAATAACTTCCTAAAAAGCAAAGTTAAAAGTAAGAATGAAAGAGCACTGGCAGCTCAATTTGCCTCTAATCCGCTAATCTGCCAACCCAGCACAATCCACTCCGGCAACCTCCTTCTACAGACCAGGAAAACAAATTCATTTGTTCCTACAAACCCAACTTGGCGCTCGGTCGGACCAAGCACCGCCAGCAGCACCGACACCGGCCGCCAAACAGGGAACCCCACCGCCGCCAAGCAGCACCTACAGGAGAGGGCACTCGGAGGTCTCACGGCTTTTGCCACCCGGGAGCGCAGCCACAGGGAGGCGACGGGCCCTCCCGGCGTCGGCCGAGCCCTGCCCGCACCCGCAGC
>VYXD01005556.1:0-23334 GCA_013397195.1 Hylia prasina | reverse complement strand
CGGCAGCGCCTGGAGGGGCCCGGTGGGAGGCGGTCGAGCCGCGGCTCTGCTGCTCCCCTCATAACTCAGAGATCGGGCTCAGAGGAGGCGGAGGCGTCTGCGCCCCGGCTCAGCTGCGCGCCTCCCGCCTCAAGCCTCTCTTTGTAGAGACAGAGGTACCTGTTTAATATGTGAAGGGCTGGCCTCCTGTGCCCAGCGGCGGTTCAGTCAGTGTCAGACCGCTGCCGTGAGGCGCCTGGATACGCCGCTCTCTTCCGTGCTCTGCTGCGTAACAATCTCTACCGCCTGCAGCCTTCGTCGCCGGGCGGATCGCGCCTGGCAGTGTCACAGAAATGCTGTGCCCGCCTTGTGGCCCCCGCGGTTGTGCAGCTGGCACAACTCTTGTTTCCCGCTGTCGCCACACGTGGATGAGGTTGCCCTGCTCGTCGTACTCGGGCATCCTGCATTCCCTGTCCTGTGTGTCCATGCAGGAAACGGGGAATCAGAACCCTGCTCTCACTTAAAAAGAGCTGCCACGTAATTATTTAAGGAAAAAAAAAATAAACAAAAAAAAACTTACAAGGGCTATGCAATAGACTTTGTGCCAACACTCGTGCAAAAGAAAAGATCTTTAGGCTCTTTTCTAGTTCTCCAGTCTGAAGAGTAGCATTTTAAAAACGTTGAAATTTGGGTATCGTTTAGGCCACTGGGAGTCTAAGGTTTTAAATAAAAGTATTACCCTGTTTATATTTGAATACATAAAAACAACTTTAAAAGCTTGTTAACATCTTGTTTTACAGTCATTATAAATATGGAGGAGAGAGGATGCAAAGGATAAGTGTTGGAGGTTCTGACAGATCATGGAGTATTGTTTGTTCAAAAAAATTTTTAGGTAAAGTTGGCACATTCCGGAACATTCTAGAAATCCTTGTAGAAAAAAAGAAGGAATATAGCTTCCACAAATTTTCAGAGTCATTTGCTCAAGCTTCATTTCCTTGTCTCAATAGACATGGAAATTACTTTTGCCAAAAATCCTCTATAGGCAATGTCTGCTGTTAATCCTATTAAAGAGGATCTTGGTGACATTTAACTGCAATCTTGCAATTTAGGCCCATTGATAATTGCCCTGTTCTCATGCTAAGTATTTTGCAGTGTGCTGGTATATAGGGCAGGCCTCAGGAACTGTCACTGTTGTTCATTCACAGAAATGTGTAACTCCTTGCTTACCCTGTGGAGCACAGATTCACCTTCAGAACTTCTCTCTTCCAGCAATTAATCTCTATTTCTCTAGCATTGTACGTGATACAATCTTAGGACAGGACGGAGAGCTGGTGTTCTGCTCTGACAGTGTTCCCTCTAAACGATGCCTTAATCAAAGAAGAGTGAGCATATACTTAGTTCCAGTTAGTTTTGTAGGATCCTGATGGACAGAAGTATTCCATTCTCACACGCAACTAAGCAGAGACAAAAACAAGTCTTGCATTACTGTGATGCCAAGTTCATCTTGTACAACTGTCCTGAAATTTTCCATCAACTTTAATCAGAAATGGATGCATGTTCACAAGTATTGGTATTGGTTTTCCCAGCCTTTTCTAAATACAGTCTCATAAACCAAAAATAAGTGCGGATTTTTTTTTAATGTAAAAGCTGTAGGAAATTTTTTCAATAATGATTTGTTACTTGAAAAAAAAAATCATTAGCTGTTAGTTCCGCCCAACAAATTACTTAGTAACCTGTAATTCTAAGATTTAGATGATTAACATATGGCAAAAGAGAAAGATGTCTTCCACATGTCAGAATTTACAGAAAGGTGCATCAGATTGGGGTAGTTAGAATTACAGTCAGACTGCAGTACTGAAGAAAGTGGATGATTGCTACATGTAATCTTAATCTTCAGAAGCAACGGAGACATACCATGCTGTATGGAATACATAAAATAGAAAAATCTGTGGCTTAAACTTTATAGTGTTCTCATGGTTTAATCCCAGCCAGCCACCAAGCTCCATGCAGCCACTCACTCCCTACCCCACCAGCAAGATTAGGGAGAGAACTGGAAGATTAAAAGCCAGAAAAATTGTGGGTTGAGATAAATAATAAACCAGTTTAATAGGGAAAGCAAAAGCCATACACAAGCAAAGCAAAACAAGGAATTAATTAATAGTTTCCCACATGCAGACAGGTGTTCAGCCATCTCCAGGAAAGCAGGGCCCCATCACATATAACGGTGACTGGGCAAGACAAACACCATCACTCCAAATATCCTCCATTCTTACTGCTTCGGCCAGATTTATATGCTCAACATGGCACCACATGATAGGGAATATCCCTGTGGTCAGTTGTCCTAGCTGTGTCCCATCCCAGCTCCTTGTGGATCCACAGACTACTAGTGGTGAGAGGCAGGAAGCCAGGCAGCCACGAGCAACAGAGGAGGCTTTGACTCCTTGTAAGCACTCCTCAGCATTAACTATACCCATACTAAATACACCTGTTACCACACATGGTGTTTCTAGCACAAATGTGAAACACAGCCTCATACTAACTACTGTGAAGACAATTTACTCTATCCCCGCCAAATGCACCACGTGAACTTCCCAAAAGGTGATATAGCTTGCTGTGTATATATATGAATGCATTCTAAGTGTTTAATCCTAGACTAAGCAGTAATGCCCTCATGGAATCCTTTGGCAATTCTTGTACCTGCAGCGTAGTAACAGAAGTTGACAGGTACCACGCCTCTTAACTTTCCAAAACTTTTTATCTTTTTTAAAAGTACTTTATAATAAAAGTGACATGATATTTCATTCCCTGTAATATTTCATCTTTCATTTTAATATTCACCAGTTGGCAGTATTTCAACAGCTGTTTCCAGTAGCCTACTCCATTTTATTTATGCTGTATTTCTCTAATGAACTTATTCCCCCCTGCCATGCAGAACTGTTTAATTACTAGATACTAATAAATTAAATTCTTGCACTAGGACACAGGCATAACATCTGGTTTTTAAGTATTATAGTTCTCCTTTCCCTTCACATCTTAAAAGCTCTTCCAGCTTCTTAAGATCTTTGTTCATTTCACACACGTGGAAGAAATAATTGTGATTCCTCTTTCCACCCTGTGTTTCAAGCTCATATCAATTTATAAATATTGGCTTTTTATTCACTGGCATAGGATTTGAGCTAATCAAGCTCATTCAGAATGACTGTTCTCACTGCACTATCTCAAACACAGTCCCTTAAAATTTCTTCCATTCAGGGGGTATTAACTTCATCCATATACCTAAGAAGATCTCAACACCTAAAAATAAAGCTGAACAGGCAGTAATATAACCTGCTGCAGTAAATTAATTATTTTTTATGGACCACCCAAATTCTGTTTAATTACCCGTTAGTATAAGTTCTTTATTCTGGACTAAAAGCTACCAGTGTGTGATAAAAGAAATTACTACAACATAGTAAAGTACATAGTTGTCTTGGTTTAGGAGACAGGTATCCACTAGGGAAAGCTGGAGTTTCCTTAGGATGGAGAATGTTAACCCCTCTCCCTTTCAATTATTATAATTTTACCATTAAGGGCTTTCAGGCAAAGATACAGGAATAACAGTTCTTTTACTAGGAATGTTAGAAATGCAAATGTAATAGTACAAAAAAAAGACAAGTAACAAACAAACAAACAAACAAACCCAGAAAACCCTGACAGAGTCAGGGATACAACCTGACACCCTGTTGGTCGGGGTATTTGGAAGCAGTCCTCGTGGAGAAACAGATGTGGCTCTGTTGGAGTAGATGATCCCATTGAAGAAGGGTCCAGTGATGGTGAGATGAGTCTGATGAGTCTGATCTTCCTCTAGAGTCCAGTGGAAAGCAGGATTGCCTGGTGCTCTGAGTCTCAGTTTTTATCTAGGTAGGGACCCTGGAGCCCCCACCACTGGGTGGAGCATCTCACAATGGGATGATGTAAATGTGTCATGTCATTGGTGAGCCTTAATGGCCCATTAGCAGAAAATATCCCCCTGGAGGGAGGATGGGTGGTGAAAGAGATAAGAAACAGTACCCCACCCAGTTTTAATAGCTGAACCATTATCAGAAAGGCATCCTCCCCCCCTTCCCCCAGAGTAACAAAAAATAAAGACAAAAATTTCCCCAACTGCTTTCAGCAGATGAAAATAGAATACTATTTTTTTTGCTTCCATAACCCAAGACAATAGTCACAAGCCAGCACTCACCAGCTTTTAGGTCTGTGTGGAGAGGCACTGGAGAGAATCTGTTCCTGGGTGCTGCAAATGTGTGCCAACAAACAAAGAAAACAAACAACCCTGGCTACCTTTCATTTCTTCTAAAGTTCATGCAGTTTGGCAGCAATGCCGATGTGAAGGAGAAAGCCATACCTGGCTGGACTTAACAGCATGCATTGTAGACTGGAGTCCATTTGTAGGTTCCAAAATTTTAGGACCTCAAGGAGCATTTTATAGTCCTTACACAAATGCAGAGAGCTCAGTATTTGTTAATACCACATGAGAGAAATGTAAGGCTCGTGCAGTTCATGGTGTAGTGCTGTCATTGTTATATGGTTATATAGGATGGCTGTATGACCAGTTAGAATTCCCTGTACCTCAATCTCGTACATCATATAACAGTAAAAAACTGATAGAATGTCATTACCGTAAATGAAAAACAGTAACTCACTTTGGTTGTTTATGTCATCTGACCCATGTACAAATGTTATACTACTTTCTCTTCACAGTCCTGAAATTGCTGGTTGAGCTAAGTGCTTAGCAGCTTGCTGGTCACCATTTTTCTTCGGAAGAACTCCCTATAACCAAGGAAGACTACTCATACATGAGGGAGAGATGTGGAAAAGTTCGGTGATCTGTAGCGGTGGGTGACTCTTACAGCTAGCCCTGTCGCCTTCTGCCACAGTGCTGCAGGCTGGCAGTTGAAAGCAAGCAGCTCACGTGGGCTCTTTGTCACGGGTTGTATGAAGGGACACGGTTACAGCAAAGAAAGAAGCGAGGACTCTGAACTGCATGTTTATTCTAGGAGGAACGCCCAGAACAAAGCAAGGAACTGAGGTGCAATGGGGTTATAAGGGAGGGAGGATCTCAGGGGCAGGGATAGGATTCAGCCAATGGGAACAGTCCAAAGGTGGGGTTCGGCAGGAATCAATCATGTTGAGGGCCAATGGCAGGGAATGGGAGGAGCAGCCCTTGGGCCTCAGCCAATCCTTCGATGCTCTCCCTAGAACCTTCCAGAGGGTAGGGAGAGGCCTGAGCAGGATTGACAGGGCCAGGGAGTAGGGGTTGCAAAGACAGACAAGTGGAAGGGGGTGGGATAAACCAACTGGGGAAAAATGAAGGGGTACATAGAATAAGCCAGCTTTATAACTACCAAATCATACCAACATATAAAAACCACCACAGTGATCAGGCTGATCTCCTCCATGCTAATGAGCTTTTAAAAGCTGGTGGAAATCAGAGTCGCACCAAAAACAACAACAACAAAAAAAAACCACCAAAAAAGAAAAAAGGACATGAGGACATGTAGAACTTCATTGGTGATATGCCTCAACTGCATCTAAATCTGTTTCCATACAACTGGTTAATTATCCTGTTAAATTGTATAATGAAAAAAATATGAGTCAGGTCAAGTGAAAGTACTGAAAAGGGCCACATACGTAAGAACCACATGAAAAATCAGGCACTTTGGCAAAATGCTAGAACTCTGGAGTTTGAGGTAGTGATCAGTGATCTGACTGTTGATCTAATGGTGCTTTATGTACAGACAGAATTTTGTTTTACCCATTTAATCAAAGACCTGCTTAACCTATTGTAATCAGTTTGTCATTTATCCAAAAGGTTGACAGAACACACATTTTTTTCATATAATTAAGAGTAATCATCAAAGTCCGAAATCTAGGGACAAGAAAACACAGAGATTGAAAGTTTTTGGCAAAAAATCAAAGAGGCATTTAAAAAGGTTTTCTGTCTCATAAGCACTTTCAAAGCTGAGCTTCCCAGTAAATGTTGAAAATAAAATTAGACCCTTGTGTCAGAATATTTAGAAATAAATCTACTGATTTCATTATAAAACTACTTCTTTGTTTTCATTCTATGATTCCAACTGTAACAAATTTAAAGCTGATACGGGCTTTTTTTTTTTTTAATTGAGCTTTTATTTATATAGAGTATTTTTAAGAGTCATTTTTATTTTTCAGCAATATAAGCTTCCTTATATTCTCTTTATCCCAATTTCTGTTTTCCATATGATTTAGAAGTTTTCTGTTTTCTGTTTTCAGTATGTTTTAGCCTCCATAATTCTGAAAAATTAATTAAAAAAACTCCAACCAAACCCCAGAAGAATACTGCTGTGATGTAAATTTTTTAAATCTTTTTCAGGAAATCAAATCTTTGTGATTGTTTTCCTCTTTACTGTAAGAGTAAGGAACTACAAATAAACTATGTGTTTCAAGCTATTTTGTAATATTTCCTTTCATAAGAGTAGTTAGTACGGTTTGAAGTTTTTAAAATGCTACATTTGCTAATATATAACAAACTGCACTAAAAATTGTACTTGATTTTTATGCCAGTTGCTAAAAGGTTCATAATTTGGCTTTGCCAATATTTGTAGTTCTTCCCAATCCTTTCCCTTGAAGTGCAGCAAAAATAATCCTTTGAATCTAGATTTTTACCCTTGTTACGCTCAAGACTCTGCCCTCAAATCTCTTCTCTAGGTTACTTACTAATTGTTTGAATGCTACTTTAGAAAACCAATGGTACATTAGTCGCATTAGGGTTTGGCTTTCTAATTGTCTGCCCAGTCAACAGCATTCTGCTCATTGACACTAAAATTTTTTCCTGAAATAGAGCAATTGATCAGACACAGAACTACAAGGCAAAATTATGTCTTTGCTATGTAGACCAAGTGGTTTTTGTATAGTAGAAGCTAGTGAATTCTCTGAAGATTTGTATCCTATTATGAACTGTACTGGCTCTTAGAAAAATTAATGGGAATGTGTGTTTCTCATTAAAATGTTAAAGAGAAGCAACTCATATCCATCATTACCCCAATCTTGCATTCCTGTTGGAAGTAACTAGTTTAACAGTAGTAAAATGCATGTTCATATTTATATGGCTTTTGCTTGGTTTTCCAGGTATAAATATTGCGTGGGATTGGCAAGGGTATTTTACATTTTCTTTGAAAATTGGGATCAATGGATTTTATTTTAGAGATAGAAAATCAATAAAGAACTGAATCTAAAAAATAACTTCGCTGTTAAATCACATTCAAAAGGATGTTCTCTTAGCTTTATGTTACCATCTGTGCAATTGATTTCTTAAGAGTTTATTCCACCAATTTTGACCCTAAAAAGCCCTATGTATTTAAGATACGACTATTAAATTTCTGAAAATTGGATGCACATGGATTTGGAGGGCAAAATAAGATTTCCTTCTCAATCCAGAAACAGAAACCATTTATACCATCAGATAAACAGCAGATGGAACATAAGGGATGAAATAGCTTGGCTGCCTTAACATCACTGCCTTTTCATTAATGCAACAAAAATCCGTTTTTAAGAGCGGCTTATGTGCTGTATGTTGCTGCTGTTATATCATTTTCTCTGGAAACTTGCCAATGATGTTCTGAAAACATGGATATTTCCACAGAACTCTTCTTTATTCGTGAAGAATAATAGCATATTCAGCAAAATGCTACGCTCAGGGGATAATGATTACTATTACAAGATCAAAGACATTTCTATGAACAGCTTTTCTGTGAAAATCCTTGCATTTGCAATCTACAAATTCTGGCAGCTATTGCACTGGAAAAAAATGATTGTGTGAGGAAAGTCAGAGAGATAAGATAAATACAATGTGAGCTTTTTTATTTTTACAAATAATTGCTATACATAAATTATTAGAGATAATTGGGGTTTGTTTTGTTTTCTTTGAGTTTTGGGGGGTTGGCTTGTCTGGAGAAGAGAGTTTGGATTAGTTTTGTTTGTTTGTTTGTTTGTTTGTTTGGGGAAGGGTATGCTGCTGGTGGCCCAATAATAGTTACTACTTTAATCAATTAAACTTAAGATAGAATATTTTTGTCAACCCAAAATCACACAAGCATATTTCTAGTTGTAAGAACCATATTTTATCCTTGTTTAAAGTTGCAAAGGTAAAATATATCCTGATTTATACTCTTGTATGAGCAATTGAGACAATGGAATATGCTGTCTTGAAGCAGCTAGTGGATCCCTGGATAAGCTGGTTCATTTCTTAGTTTTCCCTCCATTGTTGTTCCTTCTGAAGACAGATATATATTACGGCCCAGAGGTAATTACATGCTTCCCATTTCCATCCAAAAAAAGTTGCTTTTGCAAAACTTCCCAAAGATTTCCCCTATTTTTATTACTAGGATAAGGTACCTTGTAACCACTTTGTATTCTTAGAAACCTCATCTGAAGAAACTCTAACAGTAAGATAACCTGTCTGATTTAAAGGTATACTGAGGGACTTCCACCTGAACCAGCAAGGCTGGTAGCTTGCAGCATCTTTTGAAATCAGTCCTTGGCCTTTATATGAGAATAAATGCAGACAGCTTTCCACAGGATTTTTCCAAAGGACTGGAACTATCATTGCCCAAGGATTAGTAAAAATATAGCAGTCACATATGAGACTGCCCCCATGTATTTTCCAAGTCACCAATTGCTTTCAAGGCAGGGAGGTCTTTCGCTTTTTCTGTTTAGCACTCCTCAATAAATCTCTTCTACAATATTAGTCCAGGCTCCATTTGAACTCATGCCAAGTCTATGCACTGACAACATAATGTAGTGGGGAGATTCACAGAAAATGTAGCCCCTGTCTGAAGGATTTTGCTTATTTTGAATCTGGCTCATCTCTGCCTTGACTCTTGTTAGAAGTCCTGCTTAATTTATGCCACCAGTGATTTTACAGCCTCTGACATAATAGTTACTAAACTGTTCATTTGGTGGAGAGGGAGATTCTTTGGTTTGTTTGGGGTGTTGTTTTTCCCAGACTGAAAAATCCCACCTCATTCTCTTGTTCCTTGTAAAGTAGTTTAAAAAAATTATTACTTGGATTGGTCATGCTTGTTACCCTCCTCTGAATCTTCTACAATTCCAATACTTGTCTTCCAAGATCAGGGGGATGGGGGATTGGGATACTCCTCCTTGGTTCTTTCCATATTATTTTCTTTTTAATTTCCATTTTTTTTTCTTTTTCCTCTATAGAACATTAAGTTGACGTTTTGCACATAAACTTGGGTCCATCTTCCGCATAGTTATGATCAGCCAGCTTTTTATGTATGAAACTAGCATTGTTTTGCACCACGTCCATCTGTTCACATTTGTCTGTCTCGAAGTTCACTTGGCATTTCAGCTGCTAGGTGATTTGGTCTTATAAGATGCAGGAATTTTTATCATTAGATCATTAAAAAAAATCAGATTGGTGCACATTTCTAACATACATAAAAAATACAGATCAAGCTTGATTTTGTTATATTTTGTTTTGAAAAAAGAGTGGCACTATTGGATGAAAAGGCAAAGGACAAGACATTTATCTTAAGAAAAAATGGAAATTCCATCACACTAAATATAGCATAGAAAGCCATTGTAGCACTGAAGATTTATCTCTGTGCATCTGACACACAAAAAAAACCCTCCAACAACTCTTTTCAACAATTTACTCTTTTTCAAAATATTGCACTTATTTTTTTTTTCCCATTTAAGTTGGCATTAAGTTCACATCTTTGTTTTTCCATGTGGGAAAAAAAATCCCTGCCATGTAGTTTCAGATAAAACCTACACTGCGTAAAAGCATTTAATCCCATTTTCACTGCGTACCTAAAGGTTCAAAAGGGTGTGAATGTCCACTTCATTACAATAGAAGCTACCTAGCAGGATGTGGCTCTTTAAGGTTTTTGACATTGTTGAATTTGAGGAATAATGAAGGTATGTGATAAGACATAGAAAATATAGGAAGTTATTTTCTGCTACGAGGACAGTAGGAGAGTGGAGGAAGGAAATCCTTTAAGGTGTCTGGACCAACATGATTCTGTTGTGAGAGAAGTGTGTCTCATTTGTTGATAGTGTAGTTAATAAAAATCCAGTGTATGCATTTTACTTCCCATCACAGTCTGAAATGCAAGAAGGAAAAAAGAAAAATTTAAGGGTCTGAGTTACCAAGACATTGCTTAGGTTAACAAAATCTAAACAAGCAGCTGTAGCACTGCTTGTGGTATAGACTACATTGTATATGGATAAATATGTATTTTAAACTTACCCTGATAGTTTTAACTCTCCTATAAATATTCTTCAAATTCTGTAAACTTCCATATATTCTACATCAATTATATTTGTGTAGAGTAAATTCTCAATTATTTCACTAGTTGTTTGCATTTTATTTTTTTGTCTGGCAAGGCTAACAAAAGTAGAACCTTAAGAATTTGAAGAAACTATGAAATCTTCTCTTATTCCTGTTTTGCCATTAAAATGCTATCCATTTTTAGACAGTTTACTGTAAAAATTTTGATAGTAACTAGTTTCTTATTTAGATCATTGTGACACAACAAACCGACAAGCAAAAAAAACCACAAAACCCCAACCAAACAAACCAAATTAAAAAAAAAAAAACAGCTAAGCAATTATGGCAAGGGGAACTACTTTTTTTGTATCCACACACAATGTTGCCAAAATTAATTAGTGTTGCTTACCCATTATATTTTTAACATTCATCCAAAAGATTCTGTAGTCCTCCATCCGAACAGTACTACTATTCAAAGGAATCACTCCCTCCCTCCTCAACTTTGTAGCCCTCTTGGGAAAACATACCAGCACTTTATCCTACTTTGCAGTGGGATAAAGCTGTCTACCACTGCTTTTTCACTTGTAATTAATTTGTTCCTGAATTTTCTGACCCATACTCATGTAATTTCTGTTGACTTTGCTAGGACTGCTTACATTTTTCAGGCATGGCAGTGTAAGGATTATCATTTTTATGATGTTAAAAAAATCACTAATTAAGATATAACCAAGGCAGGCATTTCTTAATGTTAAGAAACCACAAAAATATGTCAATTACCCCCAGAATACAATACAGTAAAAACACAATGCAAATAAGTCAGATTTAAATATGTAGATATCCAGTAAAATTAAATATTTTCAAATTACAGGTTCTTCTGTTTTAGTATCATCTCATAAGTCCACATTTGTCAGTGTATCTTTTGTCGTTAAAACATTCTTTTCAATAAAACATTTCAGCCCTTGATTCTGATCTTGCCTAATACCTCGGGTGGAGTCCAGCATTGTGCCCCTGACTTCAGACCCAAAAATTCCTAATTGGAGCCCAGGTTATATGCAATAATCATTCTACTCAAGAGATCCATCCTTAATGTGCAGGTTGTTTATCTGTATTAAAACAGATAAAGCAAGAATACCTGGTACTTCTACTCCATAATGCATGTTCTTCTTGACAGTACGAAGCACAGGTAAGAAAGTTTTCATTACATTTTTTGGATTAAAAAAGTAGTAAAAATAAATCTTAAAAAATCCTGCTTTTCAAAAAATATTTCTAATACCATTCCAGTCTTTTCAGTAGGTTGCTATAAATATAAAACTTCAGATTATAAAAAAAGTAAGAGAATATCTAGAAAGGGGTCTACTTCTATGATTTAGTAACAGTTCATTTTAGCAATACAAGTAAAGCTTTCAATCACTTTAGAACACACTTTTAGATGTTACTTTAATTTACATTACTATATCATTCACTTACAATTTTACTATCAAAAGACAAAGACATTTAAAAAACCTAATAGAAATTCTGAGTCAGTAACTAACGAAAGATTCTAGAATTTTAAATAAATAGAATAAGTTCTTTGATTTTTTTTTATTTAGAGGTGTTGCTGATTTCATGTGGAGAGATTTTTTAATACAGCAGAATATATTAACTTGCAAATTAATGCAGTATCTTTTTTCACCCCGGCGGTGGAATGATATGGAAATCATCTTACAACCCTATTACTAAAAATGTATGTCTTGAAACCAGTGTCCTTTGTAATCTAGTTGTTCTGGTTGTATTTTAGTAATTACTTCATTCTAATTTTTTCAAGTTTATTTAGAGGATGCAAAAGAAAAAATATAGGCACTGTTAAATTTGCTTATCTGGGACTGTCAGTACTATTGATTTTTGCACACCACTTTTATAACATAGCATTTAGATTGAAGGCAGGTGCAAGACTAAAATGCTTGCTATCAGTAAAGTGTGTATGTATGTATTATATGACTATTTGTATGTATGTGTATGTATAGATATACACATCTGGGATATACATATCCTCGCAGCTCACACCTTAGTAGTGAAGAAGAGAGGAAGAAACACTGTTTTCCTTTAATATATGTTTTGTACTAAGGAAGCCTGATCCTTCTTTGAAGTATCTTGTAATCAGGGAAAACAACCCCAACCAACTATGGTCGATGTACAGTACTCCTGCAGTAGCTCTGAATCTGTGCATTCTCCTGCCACATTAGATGTGCTCAACACTGTGAAAATCCAAATAGTTAATATTCTTGGCCATTTTATTATAGGTAATAATGACAATGGCCACAGTTTACGCTTCCATTATCTCATGTACTTCCTGTAATGGTGTATGCTTTTCAACAACAGTGAAAGAAAGAGACCTCACACAAAACATAATTGAGTCAGCACCTCTGTATACACAGGCAGAGATGGCAAACTTTGAATAAATTTTATTATGCCTACACAAACATTCTATTGATTTAGACTAGGCATTTCATCTAACCATTTTACCTGGATTTTATTTTTCACATTAAAAATATATTTAGCAGCAGCCATATGCAATATGGTTCAGCATCACTTTAGGCACTAGAGATAAAAAATCAGAATGGCTTTTGTAGTGTGAATTTATTTATTAGGATTTTGCAGTTAATAAAACTGCCTTAAATAGGCATGATGTAGTGAAGTAGGATTAAGACAATTCATTTAAACCTAGTTATCCCTAAAATATATCCTTTTATCACTGCGCTGAGTGCTATTAGTCATCCAGAAAACATATAAGATAACATGAAGATTGGCCACTGGATTCAGCAACTGCTGATGGCATTGCAATGCCTATAAATATGTATTTAGAGAAGAAAATTATCATTCTGAGAGTGGAGGAAAGGACTCACCACTAAAATAATTTTAACAATACAAGCTAAATATTAAATTATTACTAACTACAATTAATTCAAACTAATTGCAGGCCACAATTTTGAAAGTTGCAGTTATGAAACTTTTTTGGTTTTTTATTTTAATGATACCTAAGAGGTAAAGTTCTTACTATTCCTGTACAAAAACTATGCTGAAATATTTGTTTACATTTGTTCTCTCATGTTCCAGTCTGAATGTAAAAATTAATCCCTTATGAAGCCCTGAAGTATCAATATGATTAAGTCAACTACACAGCCATATACATCTCTTGTAGGTATAATACACAAAAATGTGGTTGGCAGGTCCAGAAGCTGATAACATCATACTTGAAACAACTAATCTTCCACTAAAAGTCAGTTTCAGCCAGATTTTGACTATATGGGAAATAACATGTGACAGATCTTGAGAGGCAAGATGTTTATTTTACAGTTGTGTGAAGATCACTGAAAATAAAGTTACATATTTATATTCCATCATTTCAGCTTCTTATTTCTTAACGACTAAGTGGATGATGAAATTCTAATAATTAGTTTTGGAAATAATATTAACAATTATGTAAAAAAGTAACACTTCTTTGTTTACCACTAAGAATTGTAATGGAAATCCTATGCACAACTGAAAAGCTCTTTACAGGAACACTTCTGAACATAACTTCCTCATAAATCAAAGTAGAAAGCTATATATCGCAGATTTACTTAAGAAGAATTTATATCTGCTAGTTTATTTTTCCCTCATGAAAATTCAAAGGGGATCTTTTTTATTTTTTTTTAACTAGACTAGAAAAAGTGAATAGTGTCCTGTCTGCAGTTCCTTTTGATAACCATTTAAAATATGGGTAGCACTTCTGTCACTGTCTGGTGAGCTTTCCAGTGGCATGAAAGGAACATGTGCTTGCATTCAGTGTACAAGCTAATTTGCAGTGAGCTTTGGATACTTGTAAAAAGCTGATTGTGCAATGCAGGACATAATCTGTCCTTTTCTGCATTTCATTTTTACATACTGTACAAAATCTGAAGTGATTTATCTCGTGAAAAAGAACACAGATGTTTCACCATGGCATATTCTGTTACACTTTAACTCTTGTTTTAATCTACAACAATAAAGAAAAGAGTCTGAGAGATGACAAATATGGGTAACTGGGTCGAGCTTCTGGCTTCTGTGTCCTTATAGACTGACTTCATGGAACACAAAATTTTTGAATTCCGCAAGCAAGATCAGAAAAAAAATCAGCTTTTCTCTTTGGATATCTCCTAGAGAATTTCTCTCCAGGTCCCTCAATGGAGTGAAAGCTTTTGATTTTGCTTTCTTGTTCAGGGAGGATGTACAAAATTTCTGGGGATGATGGTGAAATTAATGTACACATAAAAGATTTACATCTTTGGAGCACTCAAGCAGAAATACAAAAAAGCTTTGTGGATGATCTGGATGGACAGTTGTAGATCCTTCAGGAGGTTCAGGCAGGGCAGGCAGGGCGGAGGAGTTGGACTGTACAGTGTTTGCATTAAAGGAAAAGCAAATGAAGCAGATGTTTTTGTGGGAGCTTACTATAGATCAGCCAGCCAGGATGATGCCACCAATGTATTATTCTAAAGGGAATTAATGGAACTCTCCAGAGCAGTTACTCTGGTCCTTATGGGTGACTTCAAATTCCCAGAGGTTAACTGGGTCTGTAATACAGCAGAAAAAAAGAGGTCCAGGAAATTCCTGGAGCACATTGTGAAAAATGCTTAGGTATGCATACCAAAGGAGGGGACTGGGAGGAGTGGAGTGATCTCTTTTCTCTGATGTCTGGTGATAGAACACAAGGGAATGATAAGGGGGATATAAGAAATATCAGGGGAAGATAAGACTGGATATTAGAAAAAAGTTCTTCTATGAGAGGGTGGTCAAGCACTGGAACAAGCAACCCAGGGAAGTGGCCACAGGCCTGTTGGTCTTCAAGGAAATGACTTGTCTTTATGTTGCCCCGTAGGAGTTGGACTCAGTGATCCTCATGGGTCCCTTTCAGCTCAGGGATTTCAGTTCTGTGATTCTATATCCGTAACTGTCTCATAAGTACTTTTCACTCAAACAGTAACTTACATAAATTTGTGTGAGAGAGAAATGAGTCTACTCATTTCTGTGGCAGTTGTAATTTTTTGCACAATTTTGAGAATTTAGAAATTCAAAAAATAGTTCACTTCCAATCTGCGCATCAATTAAAAGAGAGGAAAAAACCCAAATATATATAACACAGCAAAAACTGTCTAGAAGCAAATGAACTTCACAACACATGATAATTAGCTCCAAAAGTTCCTTTGCACATAATGTGTTCTGGATAGGACTTTGTAGTGGAATGTGGAGGAGTAAATGGATGTCTTTATTATTCCAGAGCATCTATGGGCAAGGCATACAATCCTTCTATTAAAGTTATCCATCTCCACAGTGGGACTGAAAAACCTGTCTCTAACTCTCTGTCCATCTGTTCCATCTAAGACCAGATGCTAGCTCATACTGTCAGAGTTAGCAGTTACAGAAATAGTTTGTGTGAGCAAAGCTACACAAATTCAAGTATGGGTTACTGCTTGCTAGATCTAGATGGCCTTTTCCATGTGTCACTTTCTATCATCTATACATACCTCAAGGATCAGCTTTAGAACACTTTCAGTATTCTGGTCTATGGAACTATAATATGCAAACCTGGTTTCTTTTGTTGGGTAGTTGCTCTATACATATTCTTCATGTTCTGTTATTCAAGGAAAACTGCAAAAACTAGTTTTTAACTTAATTCTCTGTAAGAAGTTATACAGGCTAACACAGGTACTTGAATGTGACTTGCATCACTAGATTTTTGTGTCACAATCCCAGAGATGTATTTGACATTCATTTTCATTTTTCTATGTACCTGAGTATCCTAGAATAATAGTGAATTTTCCAAGAATATCAGGTAGTACATATTTAGAGATATAACCTTAGAAATCACATATCTGTGGGAAGAAATATGCTAGAAAAGGGACTGAGCACCAGCAGGTTTTTTAACATCATTCCCTCAGGGCAGAACAGCACTTGTGATTTTTATCATAATTAGTTCATTAGCACTACATAACTACTTTGTTGATACCTACTCTGAGACTTCCACTTTCTTTCTTATAACTACATTTACATTTTTAGTTGTGATAGAGGAATTGGGAAAGAAAGTTATTGCACTGAACTGACTTCTTTTCCTTTTTCTTTTCTTCACTTAATGTCCAAATGATGCTATGTACCTTTAGTAGACAAGATTATCCAAACACCTATGCAGCCCTCAAGTCATCCCTGAGTCCATTTTCCCTTTTGTTTTTCACTGGATATGCTCCTGCCTATTCTTAACTTATGAGGCCTAGATAAATTATTTAGATGCATATATCCCATTGTTACCAGTGGGTCTGGCAGTGGCCCAAACTGGAATACCATACCCAATGATTTTTTCTTAAAATACTCTCAAAAAGACCTCATTTTAGGATCTTCGCTGAAACTTAATACAGACTACAGATGCCTTTTGATGTTTTTGTCCTTGATTTCTCCACTCTCATATAGCACATTCAGCTTCATAAATGTTGTCTTCAAAAAAAGATGTCTTCACTTATATTAAGACCAGCAAGGTCTAATACGTAGATAAAAGAACTAAGATTTGGGAGATCAAGCTTCTCAGTTTTTCACTGATCTGCCGGGTTTTGCAATCCAAGATGATACTATTCTCTTTGTTAAATAGCAAAATCCACTATGTTTGCTGTTCAAATACAATCTGAACTGCATGGATTAATGTCACCCTGTTTTTGAGTTTTTTTCCTAGGCCTTCTGGTTTGTCTTTCATATTGGAGTCAGAATTTTTACTTTCCCACACTTTTTACTATATACAATAGCTTTGTTTTCCTAACTGTCCTTCGTTGTTTACAAATTTTTAGGTAAGAAAGTTGATTGACAGTTGTCTTGACCAATGTGGTTTGGGAGGCAGGATTTCATCCTCCAATCCACAGGCACTTTTGGAAATGTATAAAACTGAGTTTTGTAAATAAACTTAGGGCTTTTCCTGCTTTGTTCATCACTGTGCTCTCATGAAGTTCTTTCATGTTGTGTTGTGGCAGATAAACTTTCTCCTTGTAGAGATGTAGGAGTATGTTTGTAGTCACTTCGAACAAGAGCTGAAATCCACTGAAGTTATCCCTTCAAAGAAAAGGATAACATCCCTTCTCATTAGCTCATATGGGTTCTGAATCAGATCCTTAGTCTAACTTGTTGTTTAATTTACTAGATTTTTCAAGATTAGATTACAGGAGTTTCCTGGGAGATAAACAGTGATCAAGGGAAACTGATGACAAGAGATTTCCTTCAATGTTATCATAAGGAGATGCCATTTGCTGAAATTATTTAATTATCATTTGTAGAGTAATCTTTATGACATTTTACCTCTCACTAAGTATAAAATAAACTTTGAAAAATGTAAAGGTCTGTAATACGGTAAGTGAAAAACAGAGCCCATGAAATATTCTCACCTTTACAGAATCTCTTTTTTCCCCTCAAATGCTGATTGGAAGTTTTCCTCCTTTCAAATAATTAGGGTTTGGTAACTCTTTATTCTTCAGTATTAGCAATAATTACTAGGTAAGTAGTGAGCAGCCAAACAGTAGGAGACCAGGAGACCAAAGACCTGTTATTATGTGTCCGTTTAGGGTGTTTTTAGATTTTAAAGCCATTAGCCATTTTCAGTCTTAAAAATTTCTATCACCCACAATTTCACATAGGATCTGACCTGCTACTTTAACTTAAAAGGTCTGAAACTTTAATAGGAACAATCTGGTGAACATGAGCGGTCCTAGAAGTGTCACAGCATAGAAGTGCTAAAGAGAGATGCAGAATATATTCCAAAATTCTTCGGGATGCTTTTATTTTTCATCATAGAGTTCTAGATGGTCCTAGGCTTGAGAAAAGAGCAAAGCCAGTGTTTTTTCCCTGGTTTGGAAATATCCAACTAATACTTTCTGTTCATTTTGCATGCATGTAATTGTCTGTTTCCTTACAGATCCAATTCTTCTAACAGTTGTGGTGCGTTGACTGTGGCATCCACTGCCAAATGCCCACTGCTCTATCACTCTCCTCCTCAACTGGGCAGCAGTGACATAACAAAAGGCTCATGGGTAGAGATAAGGGCAGGGAGAGGTCACTCAGTAGTTACTGACAGGAACAAAACAGATTCAACTTGAAAAAATTAATTTGTTTTCTTGCCAGTTAAATCAGAATGAGAATGAGAAATAAAAGCAAAATCTTAAAACACCTTCCCCCACCCCTCCCCTTTTCTCAGGCTCTTCATCTTCTCTGCCTCTGTGGCAGCACAGGGGGACAGGGAATGGGGGCTGTAGCCCATAGGGACTCTGGTCAGTTCATCACACATGGGGGCTTCCCACAGGGTCAGCCTCCTTCAGGCACTTCCACCTGCTCTGGCATGGGGTGCTCCACAGGCTGTAGATGGATCCCTGCTCCCCCATGGGCTGCAGAGACACAGCTAGCTCTCCATAGGCTGCACCTCAGGCTGCAGAGGAATCTGAGCTCTAGACCTGCAGCAATGCCTCTTCCACCTCCCTCTCCACTGACCGTGAGGGCAATTGCTCTCACATACTTTCACTTCTCTCTCCTGCCTGCTGTTTCATAGCCATTTCTTTTGCTTTCTTAACTCTTTTATCCCAGATGTGCCACCATTCCTCATGGGCTCAGCCTTGGCCAGCAGTGGGTTCAGCTTGGAGATGCCTGGCATTGGCTTTATTGGACATGGGAACAGCTTCTAACAGAAACCACCCTATATCCCCCACTGCAAAGTCCTTGCCACACAAACCAAGTTCAACGATTTCCTAATTTTCATTGATATTCATGATACATGATATCCATGAGTACAGTTCATGTGGCTAGAATTAGGCATCACAATAAACTGTCTAGTGACATTTACACCATTTACACATACCACAGCTGTCAGTGGAGCAGAAATAATATTTTATGACTTTTTCTGAAGAAATATATTTCACCCTTTTTTCTCCCATTTTCAGAAGAATGAAATTTACTACTTTTCTAATCTAATCTAATCTAATATAATCTAATATAATATAATATAATATTAGTTTTACCTAATCTTTGAAAAGAATCTTCAGTTTGACTTCTTCTTAAATTCAGATATCCTTTGTGTAAATGATGTTTTTTCTCCTCCTGGTCATACACTGTGGATCAGTGATTCCAGTTCTAAATTTTGCCTTAAAGACAGTATTTAAAATTTGTCTCTCCTAGTCAAACTTCATATAACATATGCTCTTACTGAGATTGTTTTATGATAAGAAACAATAGAACACTTAAGGGTACTTCAAAAATATTCCAAAGTGTAATCAAACAACTATAAGACTATTTTTAGAACACATATTCCACTTATATGCAATTTAAATCCCCGCTACAAAGGGTACAGGTATTTATTATTCTCTCTGCATGAACAATCCTCACGTGTAAAAGGAGTTCCAAGAGAGGTTAAATAAGAACTAAATAAATGATCCTGAGCCAATTAGAAATGCAGCAAGTAAAAATCTTTCTATATCAATAGAAACACATTTTAAAATTTTTATTTAAGAGAATGAAGTTGTTGGGGGTTAAGTTTGTTCCTTTTACTTAGAGAATTTTTCCCCATATAGTTGCTAGGAGACTAAGTATTGGGTGCTTATGGATGCTTAAGGAGACAAAGAATTGGCCCAACCTAATTATGGGGCAGGTAAAAAGGACCAGGGTGGGGGCAGCTTCCACGGCTNGTTGTTGTGATTTGTTAGCATTGCTATAAATACTAGTAAAGAACTGTTGTCCCTACCCCATAACTCTGCCTGAAAGCCCCTTTAATTTCCTAAATTACAATAATTTGGAGGGAGGGGGCTTGAATTCTACATTTCCTAAGGAGGTCTTGCCCCTCCTTAGCAGATAACCTGTCTTTCAAACCAAGACAGAAGTAAAGAAGGCAGAATGAATAATTTTGTAAAATAAAGTATAAGAAAAGGCATGGAAGTGAAGCTATGATTGAAAAAACTAATCATGCCAAGAAAAGTAATTTAATAATTAAGAACTGTTAAAACTTAATAGGCTCTAAATAGAGATAAAGATAAAAAGTGTTGATTAAAACATCTAATACTTGCACTCATAAATTAACTCAATAATTAGTTTGACCATTGTCTATGTGAAAAAAAATTGTAAGTCAAACTTCTTGATTTGATGAGCTAACTTATAATATGTATTCACTTTAATTATGTTGTTTCCTTACACATGTGGGATAAGTGAAGATAGTAATGAAGCAAAAGATACTGGACAGTTTCTATCATCTTCACAGAAATTTGAGTACAAATTGACAAATTGACAAATACTTTAAGTGCTACAGTTCTAATTCTGTTCCTAAAAGAGCATAATAACATTAATTTGTTGAAGGTGCATTAAAAGATCAAAAATGGAAAACCACATTAATATAATGTAATAGAAACTGACTGTAGTTGAAACAGGCTGTTTCATGACTTGTTCTGGTGGAATTTTTTTTTTTTTTTACAGTTGTATCTGGGGGATTTTTAAGTCTATATAATTTCAGATAGATTAACCAGTCTCAGATTATTAGAAAGAAGTGTGCTGAATAGCAATAATATATAAAATCTTTTTAACACCAGCATTGTCTTTATATTGTTTCCTTTAGATGCCTTTCCAAATCTGGTACATTTATTGAAGCGTGAGATTCATTAGGTTGGAGTACCGTTTGACGTTTTCCTTAGTTTGGAGTCAATAAATGCATTTAGAAAAGGACAAAACAAATCTTAAGGAAGCTTGTTTTACTCTTCCATCACTATTGTCAATCTCCAGATGATAGTCAAAACACTCCCTAACCCCTCTGCTTCCTAAAGAGGGCTCTCTTTGATGATCCTGAATATCCACTTGTTGCAGTATTCCAGAAATGCAAGTTTTCCCACCATTTTTCCATGATTGCTTAATTTTAGGGCTTCACAATGTTTTCCATTGTTGTAGATGCATTTTAGTTTGGCTATCAATCCTGCCACCTTCTTAGGGGAAGAAAACTTAATTCCTGTGTGACTGTTCTCAGGTGCTTCTATGGTTTCTAGCACTTCTAAACTCATTCCTTCTGCACAAATTAGTACGGGGCAATTTTAAATCTGCTAGCATCTGCCAGCACACCACCCTTGAATACTTTTGATCATCACACCTGCTGCTGACAAATGGGGTGCACCTCTTTTAAAGAGAGAAAAGGATCTTCACTGAGGATTTAACATGCCTCATTAAAGGAGTTTTAAACTAGATTTGAAGAGGAGAGGGGATAAACAACAGGCTCACTAGAAATAAGCCTGGGAGCACCATGATGATCAAAATTCACAAAATTCTGCCAGGGACCAGTCTGATCATTCTCAGACTCAGATACTGATCTGTTATTCTCTTGATTGGCTTCCTGTTTCTTCCTTCATCATTTGCTGCAACTCGAACAATAAAGGTGAATTTTACATGTGCTCCTGATCCCTTAACCAGTTAGTCTCAAGGTGCTGAGTTCCCTTTTTGATTGCACTAAGACTTCTTATTGCAATTTCATCACTGCCTGCTTGAAAAAGTATTAATAGTTAATAATCTGAGGGCTCTACCAGAGTAGAACGTGTCTTCCTAATGTCTTTATCTAATGTCTTTGACACAGGGTTTGGGGGACAGCAGATTTTCTTTAACAAGCAGATACTGTGTGCATATTGGGGTCTTTGTTCCTCTCAGAAGAAAGTCTATGACAATGACATGTCTTTTTTTCTTTTTCTGTATGGAAGTAGTAGTACACAGGGAGTAGGCTGACTTAATCTCAGCGACGCCTCTGACCTAGTTGAACAATCCTTCAAGCTACATAATCAGTATAATAAGAACACAATCTTTGGTGGTTCTAGGATGAATAGATAAAAGCTTGGTGTACTGCAAAGTAAATGTAGATGGTAAGACCATCTTATCCTGGTCCTATTGTGTTTTTAATGTCTCTTTTCTCTCCTTCTGTTTTTATCGCCTTTTATTTTATTAAAAAAAGTCTTCACTGAAACGAGTTTGTAGTGATGAGGCTTTTGGCACAGCTAATACCTGTAACATCAAGATAAAAGTCAGGTTAGAGCCAGGAGAGAACGTCAAAGGATAAAGTTCCCTGAGGTAGGTGACCTGATTTAAAGGCTTGCTGTTACCAAAAGGAGAGATTCTGCATGCTTTGCCATGTGCAAACATAAGCACCCATAAACCAGGGTGGCTGGTCACATGCTCTCAGTCTTTTGTGCTGGCCCTGGCACTGGTCTGACCCTGTGCTGAACCAGTCCAGCTTGCTAAATAGGCAAAAAGCAAATCCATGAGCAGTTACAAGAAGTGATCAGTGGTTCACAAAGATATTATTTTCATTAATCACACCAAGAGAAATCAATTTTCAGGGAAAAAAAAAGCTGTACAGGTAAAACTGGGTTTTTTTGTTATCGGCTGGGAGCATGTTCCCTCACTAGTTCAAATCACTCACCTTTCAGAGGTCTGCCTCCAGGTTTCGTGTACAAAGTATCTATAAAAAGTACCTACAACCTGGCTTGCAGAAGGTGACAGTGATGGAAATTGAAAGAACTCGGACTGTAGAGAGTTGCTGTGCCACGTGCAATGTTATACACCTGAAGATGACACAATCAAAAGGAGCAGCCAGAATTGAACTTGGTCAGATTCAAGATATAATATAGTGTCTTTCTGAGGAGTTCTTCAGAACCAGAATAAAATTCTTGCAAAAGGAAAACAGGTTCTCCCTCTCCTGGTATTCACAAATCGTGATTCAGCAACTTTGTAGAATACATGTGTTACTTAAACTCAAGGATTTTATGTCTACACAAAGATTTTGCTAGGCCATCTACTAAAAAAAAAATACTGGAAACTTAAAAGTGGGGGGAGTTGCCTCACAGTCAAGACATACCTGTTTAAGTTGGGATTCCAAGTACAGGGATAACACTATTTCGTGATATTGCTGCTTAACTGAGAACTACTTCGTATGGAAGACAATACTCTATAAAATTAGGTAAGGAGAGCAAAGCAGCATTTCACTACAACTGGATTCAAATTCTGCTCTGACGCTC
>VYXD01005553.1:254172-278749 GCA_013397195.1 Hylia prasina | reverse complement strand
TATATTTACATTCATATTTTTATTTTTAGTTATATGTTTAATTTTTATATTTATGTTTCTATTTATATTGTATATTTATGTATATTTATATTATTTATATTAAAAAGCCTAATGTCATTATTCACAATGTCAAATCTTTCCTAGGAACAGGGTTGTGTTTGAAATTAAATGTTTATTACTATAATATCAAGGCAAGGGGAAAATACCGAGACATCCATCTCATTCTTCTTTGGGGATGTTGCAGTGATTTAGTTCATTGGGTTTTTTCCCCATGTAAATTTACCAAAGTTATGTCATATTGAGAAGAGGTGCATTTGAAAACTAAAAATATGTCCTGCCTTGTAAACACCATTCATTGTGGAAGAGTAAAGGAATTGATGAACCAGCTGTAAAACTCAGCCACGTCAGCAGATACCTTTGCATTGATCTCACAGGACATGCAGGCCCTCAGTTAATTGATTTGATATGTTCTTGGGCTATGAAACCCTGTAGAAAATAAATTGGTAGTTGAACTGCTGTCTGGGCAGCCTGACATCAGTCTGACTGCTCCAAGGAAAACCAAAGAAAACCTCTGTCTCATCCTTAGTATTATCTCTTGGAAAGAAATTTCTGGGAACAATTTATTTGCTCATGCCCTGGGTTGATGATATATTTCAGCTCTTTGTCATGCTGAAGGCCAGTTCTTAAAATCTTTCCCACTGTATTCAGAAAAAGCTCATCTCTCTCCAAATCTGTTAGGCCTTTTATTGCAGCCTTGAAAGTCTATCTCTCTGTAAAGTGGGGTAATCTTGGCTTGTGATGTTCCCCAGATTCTGCTGGGTGGTAACTGCTGTTGATTCTTGGATCAGAAATCACTTCCTTCAGTTTTGCTCTATTTGAAGGCAATTCATTCCTTTGGAGGATGCAGTGTTCTGCATTAATCAGGTGCTGGGCACCTGAGGCCAATTTTGGGCCATTGTTTTAACTCCCAGAAGAAATGTGGATTTCTCTTTCTGCCTAGAGGTGCACGCAAATGTGCACCTGTCCTTCTTGTTTGGTGCTGTGTTGGGGTTTTTTTTAACCCATACAGAATTTCCACTGTTTAATTGTGTGAGTTGTAAAAATGTAAATTTAAAATCTGGGGGTTGAGCATAAAACATGTTCAGCTATGACTGAAGAGACAGGATAGAAGAGCTCAGTACACATTTGTGTTAGACTTTGAGGCATGTGCATCACACTTAGGACTGTTTTGGCAGCACAAAACTCGAGCTCCTGGTTGAGCAGGTGGCTGGGCTGCTGCAGTTCAGGTCAGCCCTGCTCCCTGGGGTGGGCAATCCAACATCTCTGCCTTTCCCCCACGGTGCTGCCATGGCGTGTGTGCTCTGAGCACAGCTCAGACACTCCCAAAGGTCTCAGCACCCCACAGTTTCATACCTGGCAGATCCCAGGCTGCCAAAGAGAACTTTCAAACCATAAGGAGAGGGCTTGTAGGTGCTCAGGGCAATTTCCTGACTCATTCAATAATTCTCAGGAAGAGCAAGCAACACAAAATAGCTCAAGATCATTTCGAACCTAAAACCAAGGGCAGCAGTGGCTGGTAGATCTAACTGTGTTATAGAGCTCTGCTAGAGACTGGAGCAAAGGAACTGGCCAAATCTAATAAAAAATTCTGTGCCACTTTGCCTGCTGGCTGTAGTAGAGAGGATGGGAGTGAGTACTGAAGAATGTTCAAAATCAATCAAATACTACAATGTAAGAATTGAAAAAGTTGTGCTAGACTCAACCACCTTTCCTTATTTGTCACTGGAGGAGTCTACAAACTTAGCAAATGTAACTTTCTGTTTGTTTGCCACTGCTTGCTCAAAATAGTTTGTAAATTATTACAGTAATCAGAGTGTGAATAAACTTTTAGGGATGTTGGACCACACAAGGTCTTCTTGGTAAAAATACATCAGTTGAGCAGCTTCAATTATGAATATGGAAAGCGATGGCAGAGGAACAACAGAATTACACTGAGCCTCTTGCTCCTTCCCATCTGGAGATAGCTATGGAGGTTGTGCTGGAGAAGCAGAGTCCTCCAGCATCCTTGTCCCCCTGAACATTGCCACACTCGGCTGGGGGGAGTCACTGCTATTGAGTGTTTCACAGAGCAGCTTGCACTTAAGTAAGGTAAGGATCACTGGGGCTTCTAACCTCAAATTAGGGTCCCTTAAGCCCCCAGTGTCTTAACTGTGCTCGGTCCTGGTGAAAAAGACAGCCTGTTAGTGGCAATGAGGTGGTATTGAAGGGTCTGTCCTGCCAGCTCAGCTGCAGCTCCCCTGCAGATGCAGCAGCGTGTGTGCGAGCATTCCTCCTCTCCCACTTCCCTTAGTGGTGTCCCATTAACAGCAGCATGTTTTAATTACAGCCAAAACTTCGTGCCTCCTTCTGGGTGTGCTCACAATTCAGCCAAGTGGCAGGGAGCAGTTTGAGAGGTGATATTATTCCCTGTTAAGGTCTGTAAGAATCAACAGGAAAGAAGTACTGCTGGCAAGAAATCTGTTTTTCTGAAAGAATCCTAACCAACTATTGGTATTTGTCTGCAAGGAATAGCTTAAAATCAAAAGGAATGGAAACCTGACAAGGCAACCTTTTATTTTGTTGGGGGAGAAAAGAGAGACTACAAGAATTCACTTTTTTCTTTTTTCTTTCTCCAGTTCTCATGTTTTAGTATCAAAGACCCTATATTATGTGTGGGGATTTTTAAGGGTTGTTTAAATTGTTTTGGATAGGCATCTGCTGACTTAGCTCTGGAAATTTTAACTTTTCATTAGCTCCAAGTGCTGCGGAAGGCAAAGAGAACAGAAGAAGTTTTATTCCCAAGATTTGAGAGCCCTGTGGTGAAGGTGGAGCCTGTTCAGCTCTCAGTTCCCTGGCCCAACGCAGCCCACAACAGGTTAATCTCCCCAAAGCCATTCCCATATATCCAAGACTAAACAAGGAGCAGACTTTAAAGGCTTTATGTTGGGCTGCAGTTAACTGCAAGCAGCTGTTGGGAGATAACAGAGTTTCCACTGGAGCAGGAGCCCCTCTACCCCTGGACAATGGGACCATTCTCCAAGTGCTGCTTGGAAGGAGTCAGTTCTGTCTGGCAATAATCAGAATTAAGTAGTGGGGGTAGGGGAGCCAATTGTTGGTTCTTGCTGTCCAAATGGACATTTATAGAGCAATTCTGCTTCTGCTACCGAAAGCCAAAACATACAAATCCATTTTATCCAGACTAATAAGAAATACGGAGTGATTTTTTTTTTCCTTTCCATTCTCTTTTCTTTGCTGCCTCTGTTCTGCATCAACATTTATTTGAATAATGAGGAAAGAATGATATTAGCAAACCTTCATCTATCTTTTAGAATCTAGGAACATGACCTTGGAATTAAATCCAAACAGTACCTGGTGTAAATGTACATCTTTAGAAATTCTTCTACCTCATTGAAGTCATATTGTAAAACATTAAAAGTTCTTTTGTTTTACAACTTTCAATAGAATGAAATGTTAGCAGAAGTATCTTTTTGAGGGGAGATCTCAAAGCCAATTGGTTCTGTTCCAAATCAAAAGTAAGAAGGCTATGAAAAGATCTAATTTGAACACTTCTTGGCAGTTAGTGATTCGTTAAATAGTTTATTTTTAATTGCTTTCAAAAGTGAAGGAGAAGGAGAAATCTTTTGTAATTCATGCTTCTAAAGAGAAAAAACCCTAGCAAGTGTGGGAAATCAGTCTGTTAATATTAGAAGTTACAATGTGACTCACACAGTGCATAATCTCTACAATAGCACAAGCAGCAGAAATGGAGACAAAGAACCAGATGTGCAAACTTCCTACCAGTTCAATTCCAGCTCTTTAATCAGCAGCAGGGCTGACCCTTTGTTTCACATTTCCCAGCTCAGACACAGCTCAGGAAGAGGACACAAGGAGGTACTGCAGGGAAAGAGCTTTTGCCATCTGCAGTCCAGTGAGTGCCTGGATGCAGCAGCCTCCCAAAGCTGGCACAGGGATGTGAGAGAGGGGGCACCCAGCAATATTCCAAACCTTCAGCACGCTTAGGAACTGCTCCACAGCTGAGCCAGGCACAAACCTGGTTGTCTGACTTTGTAATCACTTCCTGCAGACCCAAAGAGCTTTCCGACTGCAAGCAATAAAGGAGAGTTATGCTCCTCAGAGCAAAGCCAACTTGTAGGTTATTAATGTAATCAGAGACTGGGGTAATTGTTCTGTGACTCCTTCCATCCTGGGAGAAGTCCCTGGTGTTGTGTGGGTGTGGAGGTGCTTCTGCCTTTTCCAGAAGCAAAACTGCTTTGCAGTCAGCAAGTCAGGATCCCCACAGGTGGGGTAAAAGTGCCACCCCACCCTGCCCTGTTTGCTGGTGTGGCAGAGAAATGTGGCAAACACCTTCCCAGAGCTGCCATCCAGCATCACCCGCAGGACAGCTGGAGGCTGCTGATCCAGTGCTGCTTTATACAGGTTTCACGTGACCCTGGAATCATTGGTGTTTCCCATTCAAGACTCAGGGGCAGAGGGATGATGAGTAAAGCCAAGAACTCTGCCTTTTCCTTGTTGTCTTGTCAGGCTGGGATCCTTCATGAGGCTGCAGAGCACAGATAACCCTTGCCAAACCTGCTTTGTCCTTCAGCCTTCACACGGGCTCCACTGTAGAGTTGCACCTTGCATTAATAATTTGTAAAACTCAGAGAGTCAAAGCTGGCCTTTAGCTGGGAGCCTTGTGGGATGGTATCTGTCTGAGGATGGGTCTCTTCACCTCACTTGAAAACCTGTTAGCGAAATTAAAACACTTGTTGAAAAATTGTTCCTGGATCATTGTTTGCCAATGGTTTCCTTTATTGAAACTTCCATGTTGCGATTATAAATGGAATTTGTTTTTAAACAGAAGAGAACTTATCCTGATGTCCAAATGGAGATTAATAATTTGAATCTTGAAGTAATTAGTCAGCAGAGTACATTACCAAAGTAATTTTAAAAGAAACATTAAAATGCCACTGATTTGTTCCACGAATTTTATCACTTTTGGTGGAATTACTGTAGGGCTAAAGGAAATATGGCAGGATTTCTGCTGAAGCTCCTGCTGTTTTCTGTTACACTATAATATGCAAGTCTGCCATCAGACTGTGAGCCTGGCTATGCTGGCTTAAATTGTTCAGTCCTGCTTTAAGAACCCAGCTAGTCCCAGGGGCTGTTCTAGCTTAGAGAAGAGCTTTTAAAAACCAGCCCTGATTTACACCGTGGTGCTAAAAGTGTGGACAACTTTTTTACTGATTTCAACCACATCCCAAATCACTGCTTATGGTCTGCACCCCAGTTCTGCAACCTTTAATCCCTTGGTCATCACAAAACCAAGAGCTCTCTCATGGAGAAGGGCTTCCCATGTACAGGAGCTCCATCGCCCACCTGTCCTGCCAGGGCTGCAGGTGCTGTTCCCTCTCCCTGGGAGGGAACAAAGCATCCACACGCTTTGAAGCCTGGATATTTTGGGCTAAATTGCTTGAGAAACACAGCTGGATTGTACTGGCATGCTCAAAGATAGATTCACACTGCTACACAGACTTACACCAGCAGAATATTTGGGTCTGGGTGATTTGGGCATTTTCCCAAGCACATGTTCATAGGAAAGAGCCTCTTGCACAGTTTTTAAGTACACAGTAGAGATCAGGTGGGATGGTTCCTACAACAGCTCTTGTCAAGCACTGTGCTATCCTTTAATTGTGATTACAGCCCTCACATCACATCATATCACACTTGGGTACAGCCTGAGAGATACAGTGGAACTCACTGGAAGTTGCTGAGTTCTGCTCTGCAGTAGCTCAACAGGATTTTTGCTCCATTCTTCCTGAAACAGTGGTACCAGACAGACCTGGACAGATTTTCTGTTTGGCCTTGTCATGAATGGTTTCATCTTTCCTGAAAGTGTGTTTTGGTGGACTTGTAGAATATAGGTCAATGTTATTTAAGGATGTTTGTGTCTATTGTGCACAAGCTGTAAAGTGTTTAGTCATTATGAATCAATGAATGTTTATATATATATGAATATATATTTATATATGTGTATATATAAACTTATATATATAAAATATATATTGATATATGCACATGCTTTCCTACATAAACACACAGAGAAAAAAAGGACCACAAAGAAGTCAGAGACTGAGAAATGTAAAACAAGTAGAGGAAGTTTCCTCTGCCAAATTCAAAATTTGTAATTTGTGTAGTCATGCAATTTCTGAGTTGCACACTCGGTCTTGCATTATGTGCAGAAAGTAACTGGCTTTGCCTTACATATTGTTGAAATCTTGTAGCCTAAAAATGAAATTTCCACAAGAATAGTAACAGTTTTAGAATTAATTGACACTTTGTGGTTTTTTTAGCAACTGCTCATTCACCTAAATAATTCATACATTTCATTTTCTGTATTTTCATCTTCCTCAGTGTAACATTTCTCCACCAACTTTTGTTAATCCAGTGCCTTTTTTTAGATTACTATTCTTTCTTCTGCTACTGCTTAAGCAGTGGCACACACTGAGCATCTGAATCCTTACCAAATCTGATTTGTCAGCTTTCAAAAACTTTTGTTCTGGTCAAGAACACAGACTTCTGCAAAGGAAAAAACGGGCCATGTGCTTTTGAAGAGTCACAGAGTGATATTTTTTCTGTGTTGGGTTGTGTGTCATCTTTCCAAGGCTTCTCAGGGTTTCTGTGCATGGAAAATTCCTGGACTGAAAGGTGGGGTTTGATTTTGATGTACTATTTCTTTCTCATTTATTTTTTACTTTTTTTTTTTTCCTTAGTAGCAAAGATCCCCTTTGTGTTGAAGTCTTAAATGGCCTTGAAAACACTCCACACAACTCAAGACTGTCTTGCAACAAAAGTAGTTAGGCATTTTGGAAGAAATGGCAGAAACTAGGAAGTTCCATTTCTGTTCAATTTTCACTCTCATCAGGTAAATGCTGTTAAGAATTATTTCCTGCTGAAACTTCTGGGTCATATTAATGGATTGCAGAGAAACAATCAAAATAAAACAATAGAAGAAGTCAAAAGAGCTCTGCTTCAGGACTCCTGGAGGAACATCTTTACAGGATTTGTTTGCTAAATGACAATAAAGATAAGCTAACCCACAAGCCTGTCAGATTTCCTTGTTTGTCACCTCAGAAGAACTTCAAGCTGCTTGGGGTTTTTTGCCATTTCTGAATTATGATTTCTTGTTGGATAATTTGAAACATCTTGCCAGTGTGTGTTAAAATGTGTGATTATGCCTGGCAGTGCCCAAGGCCAGGTTGGACACTGGGGCTTGGAGCAGCCTGGGACAGTGTAAGGTGTCCCAGCCATGGCAGGGGTGGCACTGGACGGGCTTTAAGATCCCTTCTAACCCAGTCCTTTTAAGTCTTTCTTGCAAACAAGTATTGTTACGGACATAACTAATCTATTTTTTTAATTAGTGTAATTTTTCATGTCCTAAACATCTTGCAAAGCCGGGATGTTTGGAACTGTGGGTGCACACAGCCCCTGGCAGGGACAGCCCCAGCAATGGCAGGAAGGGAATCAAAAGGAATAATCTTTCCTGGTAGAGAGAGAATAAAATCCTCTTCAAGGGAAGGGATTTCAAGGCCTATAGTCACAAGGGTCCCAACCACACTGTGTCTGGCACCACAGTCATCTGGGGAGCTGAGCACAGCCCTCCAATGCAATCCCTGCATTGCTCGGGAAAGTTTGGCTTTGTGTGTTTGTTGTTACTGACTTTATCCAGTCTGAGAGACACTTTCCTGTGCTTGACAACTTTTAGGAGGCATTGCACTATTTGGTTGCATCTGGAGGACCTGTCTGCCTTGAGCACTGAGATGACAATTTTGGCAGTCAGAGTGTAAGAAGCTGCTGGGTTCTCCTTGGGTTGTTTTTCCCCTGTCTTGGCCATAGCAGCAAGGGGGATGAGCCCCAGCTGTGCAAAAACTTGGCTGCAGGTGCTGTGGCAGAGCTCTTGCAGCCCTCACCCTTCTCCCTGAAGGGCTGGGCAGGGGGCGCAGCTTCAGCAGCCCAGGAGCCCTTCCCTCCCCACTGGGAAATCTGCTGCCCTGACCTGGGTCTGGGGGAGCCCCAGAATCCCAAAAGGGGTCGGGTTGGAAGGGACCATAATGCCCATCCAGTGCCATCCCTGCCAGGGGCAGGGACACTGTCCACTGTTCCAGGCTGCTCCAAGCCTCAGTGTCCAACCTGTCCCTGGGCACTGCCAGGGATGGGATATCCTCAACTTCACTGGAAGTCCAACATGCCCTCCTTCATTTTAGTCTTCCTTTTGTTGTGTATATATTTTTTTTATTTTATTAATAAATGTTAAAACTAACAAATCTTTTCTCTTACATGCCCTAATCTCTCTGAACATTTGTTTGCAATTATTTTGTAAGCAACTTTTTTGTGCTGCTTTCAATCAGAATAATTTCTATCAAAAATCTGAAGCTGAAGTTATTTGAAACTTTGCAGGCTCTATAACTTTAGCAGAAAGAACCCTTTGTACCTTTCAGATTTCTTGCATTCATGTTTTTTTTGGCCACCCTCATGGGTATGTTTGTGCATTATTTTTAACTTTTAGTGAGACCTAATCTCAAATCTGTTGGTTTTTTTTAAGTATTCTTAGGTCAGGACCTCATGCCTAAATCAGAATATTTAAAAGGTGCTCAAGCATTTCAATCATTAGCAAGATTTTGTTTAAATCTTAAAGTACAGCTAAATGAGTGCATTCCAAATTAGAAGGTGTTTTTCCCCTAATGTTCCTTCTCCTACCACTCACAGTTCAAAATCTGTTTTTATGAATATGTGAGACCAGAATAGGTTTCCAGACCACAGCCTTTGCCACCCAGTAGGGTGGGTGGGTTAATTTTTTTTCTTTCTTGCCAGATAATTTATTTTGAAGACTTTTTCTACACTAGTTCTCAATTAAAGATGGTAAATGAAAACAGAATGTGCAACTAGAAAATTTGAGGTTGTGAAGTAAGTGATGAGATCTGGTGTCTTTCTATTTTGTTACCACAACACAAAGTTTTACTGTACCTATCAAGTTCTGTTTCAAAATCTGGAGATAACACTGTCATAAGAACTATGTCAACACTCTCTCTCCTTCAAATCCCAAATCACCTGACAGAGAATTTTCTCCTGCTTCTGAGGGTTATTTGGCTGTGATACTTTTCTGGGAAATGTTATATTTGGCTTTCCTTGATTTTTGTAGCTTGTGGGTAAGACAATGTTAGAACAGATCTTCATCTAAGAGGTCAGTGTCCAAAAGAGATTCTGGTATTCTTTAGGTTGGGGGACCAGAAGAGAAGTGTTAATATATTTAATGGCTGTAAATGAAAGCTTTTAGTGACTCGGTTAAGTCACTAAAATAGAAGATGGATGAATATGGAAACGAACAGAAGAGAGTGCAAAAAAGCCCCCAAACCCTAAAAAGTGCTTTAGTTTGTGGATATAAATTCAGAAATACCTAAGGACAGAAGCAGGTAAAAAAATCTTTTATTTTGTGTGTGCTGTGGGGACCAGCAATGTAATTGTTCCATATTGTGTTTGGGATCTGGCATGGATGGCAGGGAATTGGAATTTCTGTCAGCTTTATCCCTTTTGGAAGCAGCTTTAGGCTCTCTATGGGTCTCCACCTTGTGCCTGCATCCCTGGCCTTCCCTGGAATGAAACCACCCTGCCTGGAGCCGCTGTGCGTTCGTCAGAGCCTTGGGATGATTTGGGATTGGGGCAAAATTAGTTCTGGTTTTAGGCAATGTACAACGGCTTCAACCTAATAAAAACTCTGCTGGATTCTTATTGCCTCACTTTTAGTTTGGTCATTAGCTATTCTGTTAATGGCTATTATTAGAAAAAAATCAATACTTTGACAAATACAACAAATTTGACAAACCAAAGATGTTGGAGAACTGAAGTGCTTAAGGAAAGAATTGTTCTCAAAATTTTCTTGGAATTTACTAACAGCTGTTAACTTGTGTTACTTCAGTTGGTAATATTTTATTTTCTGTTGTTCTGAATGTAAATTACAAGAAATAAAGGAGACACTAGAGAACCTTTTGGGAGATTTTGATCAAACCACCAAGAGTCCAAAAATGTTTTAATCACTTAAAGCTTTCGTGGGAAGGAAGGAGGAGAGAATTTTTATCAGCTCATTTGTGAAAAGGCATCCAAAGCTAATTAAATGTTGATTCATCTCTTTCATTTCATTTTAAGTATATTCTGAAGATATAATTCACCAAGATTATATTCAAATTTTTATTTATTCACATGATAAATAAGTTTGCATATGTTCTATGCACAGAAGTATGGGGCTTTTTCTGTCAATTTGTTCTATATTTCTTAAATCTAACTTCAGTAACTGAGCAAACAGAATTATCTCTGACACAATGGCACCACAGTCTCCTCAGTAAGGGAGGAGTGCAATGGTTTAAAAATTAGCTTATTAATTGTGTTGCATTGTGAAAATAATATTAAAATAAACCACTTATACTGTTACTCTTGTAATTGTTACTTTCAGAGTAATAGTGAAGCTGTTTTGAGTGTTGGGAATTATATTTCAAATCAGAGCAGTGGCCCTGCCTGTGAGCGTAAACTCAACAAGTTTGGATTTTAAGGAAAACATTCTGGTTTACATCAGGTTGTCCCAGATTTGAGGGAGATCTTTTACCTGTTCTTACAGGGGATGTCAGAAAGGGCTAGAAACCATAATTTCTCGGAACTGTGTTTTCCTGTGAAATTTTCAAAGGACTCTTGGGCATGGTTTTCATTGCACAGAAGAGGGGGAGCAGCTGGGTTTGAGGGATGGAAAGGAATCTTTTGCCTCATTTGGAAAACTAGGGGTGTTAAAGGTAAGGTGTGGAGAGTGTGGATACCATGTTATTGGTGTATGACTTTCACTTTATGAAGAAGTTTTCCTCTGGCTAAATTGAAATTATTTTACTGAAGAGAGGCCCCGCTGGACAAAGTCCCTGCTGTGCTGGTGGCACTGGGGAAGGCCATCCCACACACTCCCCAAATGCACTGGGCCCAGAGGTGTTCTGCTTTACGCTTGAAATATTCCCAGGGTTGGAACAATTCTTGAGACTGTCCTGGGCAAATTTAGGAGACTAACCCAGAGGAGAGGCTTCTGAGAGTGCACTGAGCCCCCTGCCTAGCAGCTGGGGGCTCTGAGCCAGATCTCCATTTGGCTCTAGATAAAAAGATCCCAGTGTTGTTTATTTTCAATTGGTCTGATCTCCAGAATTCAGTGAGAAATGCAGTTTAGCTGTACCTGAGGCATGCAGCCACTCTGTACCAGCCCCTTTAATATTAATGAAGAAATTGGGCTGTCAGTGCTCTCTGCTCACATCTGTTCCCCAGCAAGCAAAACCATTCCCCAAGCACTGGGATCTGAACACACAAATAGATTTTTAAAATGAAATCGTTACAGGAGCAGAAATCTAATCCTTCAGTTAATCACCAGCAATATTTGAAAAGAGAGGAGCTATTGCGTGTCTGCCTTGCCTCCCCTCAGGTGAGCAGCAGGAATAAAGCACATCAGGAAATGAAATGTGTGTAAATCACTGAAAAGGAGAAGTTGACCAAAGTTGCATTTCAAGGCATTCAAAGAGCAGAAGAATCTGGATGAGAGGAGGGAAAAAAAATCTGTTCAGCTGCAGAAAAATGGAAAACATTTCTCGTGTTTCAAAGGTGACTTCTGCACTAAGACAAAAAGGGTTTAATCTGATGGGGCTTTTAAAGACAGGCATCCTTGTATTCACGATTTCAAGAATTTTAGCAGAAACAGAATGATTATTTTTCTTAAATTCTGACTTCTTAAGAATTTGTCTTCCAGGTAAACAGGCAAATCTTTCTTTTTGTCCTAAACTGGAGAGAAATGCAGGCTGTATTTCAACAGTTTTAGTAGAAGATCACCAGATTTTTGGGTATGATTTAGAGGTATTTTTAATATTTACTCTGTATTTGCTCTGAATCTCAACATATAGGGTGTTTTTTTCCCCTGGATCTGAGGAGTGCTTGGTTCTGTTTGCCCATCTGTGGATTGGTGGGATTTTAGGTGTCTCACAGGAAAACAACAGCTCTTCAATGATGCATTCTTTGTTCCTGGCAAGTTCACTGTTCATGTGAACAGGGCTAGGAATGAGAGACAGGCACATCAATTCTTCATGGAATGAGAAAAAAAAGGCTGCAGTCAATAGAGTTGGAAATGAACAGCACCTCTCTCTTGCTTTTTAAGGGTGCTTTTTTTTCAAAGTATATATCCAGACTTGAAAAACTTGCTGGAGACCTATTTTAGCTTGCTAGAATTTTGGGTTGAGCTGTCCTTAGAAGGATATTTTTTTATGGTTGCAAAAAGTGCAGATTGGGTGAGGTCAGAGCTTTGGTGCTGCGTGGTTTTCCATGAGATTCCTGAGCAATTAGAGCATTAATCAGTGAGTCTCCTGTTGCCTTCAGCCTCTTGGTGAGGATGTGTTACAGACCTGCAGCTGGAGCTGCTGGTGCTGCTGTGGGCTGTGTCAGATCCTTGAGGCACTGATAAGCTCCTGTGGGGCAGCCTGAAATCCCCATTATGGAATGCTTGGTGGGTCAGCTCCTCTGACCATAAACACCCTGGCTGGTCCTGCTTCTCCAAGAAATCCTCCTGCAATGCTGCCCACACAGAGACCGGGGAGAAGAGAGTTCAGTGGGCAGAAAAGTCATCTTGTGTTTAGAACATGAAATATAAAAGTGCAAATAAAATTACACACACACCATGACTGGAAATTTCTCTAATTCCATTGTGAAAATGGGATAAACCACATGATCTTGGGTTAGGTTCCAAGGGCTAGGGTCAGGCTGTTCCTTGCTGTGGTCCGGGGTGGCTTCTTGCAATAAATTGCTTTCAGAGATTTTCCAAAGGAAAAAATTCCTTAGATGGACAGTTATTTAGTTGTGCAGTTTCTGCCATAGGGAGAGGGAAAAAAAGTGCAGTGGCTCCTTGTGAATGAGCAGCTTTTCCCAGGGAAAGATTCTTCTTTGCATTTGTCTGGTTGGCTGTGAGCTGAACCCAGCAGCTTTGCAGACCTCTGCCAGGCTGTTTTTATTTTAATATGTCAAACATTAAAGGGGCTGTGGCTATCTGCAAAAGGCCTCCAGGCAAGAGTTAGGTCCAGGAGTGCCTGGGGCAGAGGGTAAGGGTGAGGTGATAGATGGCAGGGCTGCCTTAGGAGGGTTTTATTCTTTCTCTCGTGGATCTGGTGCTGTGTGTGTAAATAAAGTATTTCTTCTGCCTTTGGCATTTCTGTGTGGACTGTTGCTATAAAGGCAACCCCCCTTAAATATTTTAAATATTTTTTTTGTATTCAGAGTAAAAACATTTTGTTGTCAGGGGTTATGTGTTGGGAAAAGTATCGAATATTCTTAGGGTGGGAAACCTATTTTGTAGGAGAAAGCTCAAAATGTGTCTGGTCTGATGAAAGAGCATCTTGCATCTTTCTGCAAAACAGAGGGAAGGCCAATGGTTCCATTACAGCAGCTAAGAGGTGAGAACACTATATTAATTTAACACTATTAGAATATAAGAATACTATAACAATTTATTCTGTGAAGCTTATAGGGAAATGTAAAGTTAGCCTTTAAAAAGGAAGGCACAAGTGTTGTCTGTGTATTGCACTAGAATTCTATGCCTTTGTTCCTTTACTTGATTTTTTCCCCCTAATCTAAAAAGATATATAAATAAGGTTTGATGTATGTAATTTAGGAAATTCTTATTGCCTTTTTTCCTTGTTGGCACACATGTATTTTAAGCTGTAATGGACTTGGATAATATTGGTGTAACTACAGTTTTGTGCATTAGGAATTGTCACGTGCATGTCCAGCCAGCAGAGCTGAACACCTGAAGTTGTCAGGGCCTTTCCATGACCCTCTGGTCACTGCTGAACACACCTGGGCTTTCCCTCTTTAAATGCACTCAGTCTAACATTCCTAAGTCAGCTTTTCAAAATGCAGAAGGTGTCTGGCTCGAGTTCCATCTGTGCACATCCAGCCCTGCTGGAGGCAGAAGGGGAGAGAAGGAAAGGGGAATTGGGGTGATGGGAAGGGACAAGGATCACAGAACCCTTCAAGGGTGTGTTCAGGAGATTGTGTCCACACTCTCACCTTGGTGCAGCCTCTGTGTTGACATGGAAAATTATATTGGAGTGGTGCCAGGCAGCAGAGTCTGGGGACAGGGAATTGTGGCAGAATTAGCACTGTCCTGCCACAGTTGAATATGGGAGAATAAAATATTTCCCTCCTTGAGGCTTGCAGGTACACAAATAAATCTCAAGAGACACGTTAATCTGAACCAGTAATTTGTAATATAACTCAACTAAGCATTGACAAACCCATTTGATACAGGCCTGATAAGATTATTTATTTTTTTTAACATTTGGGTGCTTAAAGTGTTGTATGCACCAAAGCTGATGTGTCAAGATAAACGTGTGTAAGTTATTTCCCTTTCCTCCCCCGTTTATCATCAGTGACTGGAAGAATAAAATACTGTTATATGTTTCTGGATCTTACAGTTTTACTTTGTTTTATTGTGACATCTGTCACACAAAAAGTTTTATCCTCCTAACCATCTTACAAAGAACTGCTTTTTTCACGGTGAGGACTTAATCTTTAATCATGACATATTTCAACAAAGATGTGTCACTTAGACACTGTTTTCTTCAAACTGAGGAACTCTTGGCGGTGTTTACTACTAAACAGAACTTTGGGGAAAAAGAGAATATAATTTTTTTTGTGTCATGAAGAATATTATGATGCAAGTGGGAGCAATTTCAAAAGAAGTAGAAAAGAGAAGTATAAAACCTCAATAACAAGTGAACGTGCACATCTTCGTTTGTTCAATGCTGTCTTGATTTTTTTTTTTTGCCTCAAAAAATTGCAGCTGTCTCATGTATAGCCGCTTCATAAAAACAGGCTTAGTTGCATTGCTTTGAAAAAATGTGTGACCAAATTCTGAGCTCCAATATAAATAACAAACCTCCACTTATGCCACTGAAATTTCACTATTTCACACCATGGGACTTCAGGGTGCATGGGTCCCATTTAACTTGGATTTCCACCAGGAATCATAATCATTGGATATTTCTTCATCTTTTTTCTGACTTGCATGAAGATTAAAAGCAAAAAGAAAAAAAAAATCCTATAAAAATGTTTGGAAAAGAAGATATTGGCAGGAGATTTCCGCATTTCCACTAATACATGGAAAAAGTGCTTGAATAATTCTATTTATTTTCAGTGTCATGTAGGTAAGCAGCTGTGCATTTTCAGTGTGTGCACATATGGTAACATGAAAGATGAGAAGGCAGTGGGAAGGTTAATCACTCCTCCAGCATCAGCTCAGAGCTGCTGCGGGTGGAGGCACAGTTTGGATTCAGTTCTGAAATGGCTGCAGAAATTGCAGCACTGAGTGTATTGATCCCTCACAGCTCCTCAGAGGAGTTCAGCTCACTTTTATCTGCCTTTCTGGAGAGGAAGTCCCCTCTCCTAGAAGCACATAGCAAATTTCCCAGGGTACTTTTGGAATAGTATTGGAATAATAAAGCCTGGACTCGCTTGCTCCTGCCCTGAGCAGAGATGGAGGGGAGGCACTTTCCTTTTCTGGAGAACAGGGGGATAATGGGCAGATTAGGCACAATTCCTCCACGTTGGAGACATAGCCATAGGGCACACCTGTGCTGCTGAGCTCCTCTCCCTCCATCAGGTTCTTTTGTGACACCTGGGTCACCTCTGGGGCTGCTCCTGTCATATTTTAAAGGAAGGAGCAGCAGAACCTGGGAGCTTCAGCAAGTTCCCAGCCTAGTTCTCCATCTCCTCCTGGAACAATCCCTCATTAATGAGGGGCACAACTCCTGCTTGAGGTGTCTGCTGCTCTTTGGTAGCTGTTCCTGGGGTCAGAGCTGCTTTGCAAAGATGGGCATGTTCCAGCCCTGCCTGGGTTTGCATTGCTGAAGGGATAAAAGCTCTTTATTCATGCAGCAATACAACATTGCAGCCACAGGAAGGAAATGGGTTTTGTGGGGGGATTTTTCCTGCATGTCAGGCCCCAAGATGAGGAAGCAGAGAGGGAATTGCAGTAGGAGCAGCAGTTTTTGTCCCTGCAGTGGGTTGTGGCAACTCTTGAATTCCACCCTGATCTGAAAAACATTTCCCTGCATATTTCTGCCTGCTTTTCCCAGCCCTACAGCTGCAATCACAGAATCACTGAATGGTTTGTGTTGGAATGGACCTGGAAGAACATCCCACCCTCTGCCACAGGCAGGGACACATTCCACAAGACCAGGCTCCTCACAACCCCATCCAGCCTGCCCCTGAACACTTCCAGGAATCCTCAGGTCCCAAAACACCACCCATCCCACACCAGCCTCTGTTCTGGGTGTGGACTCATTCACAAAACAGACTGAAGTGGAATGTAGCCATCAAACAATTTCCCCTTGCAAAAGCTACTGTTTCTGTTCCGGATTTAAAACACCTGAATGCAAACCTACAGTACCCAAAATAGATAAAATCTGATAGGAAAAGATAGTTGGCAGGGGAGGTGTGGAATCAAATGGTCACTCCATATAAACAGACCACAGACATGTCCATTGAGTACGTTGGAGGGTGTGAGAAAATATTAATTTACAGATTTAAAATGTGCAATATTTTAAAACAGTAATTATTGTCCAGTGTTGCAAAAAGGAAGGATATGACAGATTTTTGGGTATTGAAACTTGCTGTGTTTTCTGCCTGTTTTTCCCTACAGATACATGTTTGAAGAGCTGTAGATTGAGGTTTTGTCTCAGTTCCTAAGGTTAATCTGGATTCTCTTGTAGTGTCTGGTTATCGATCTCTGCTTCTCTCTGGTTTACAAGATATTTTGATTATCATCTTGCTCATTCACTGTTAAGGTTGCAAAATAAGATTTCTGTATATTATTCTATAACATAGAAGAGTCAAGAATATCCTTTGCTTCTCCATTGTTATCCCTAAGTAATTTCTAGGCTGTGATTTCTACTTTAATTTTTCCCCCCACTCCCATTAGCCTTTAATTATTGTGAGTGGGGATTTGGGGAGTGGGATTTATGCTTGGGTAGTCAGAAGCCCCTCAGAATGGGTTTGTGATCAGCACACCTGCCTACAGCTCTTCAAAGCTGCCAGGAGGATGAAATATGAATTAAAATGAGTAATTAAGCACATAAACAGTTTCGAATACGCATACAGTCAGTGGTGATGTTCTTCAGTCGTGGAACTCCCTCCTCTACCCAAAGTGTATAGTCACAGAAGGGCAAGTCTGATGTTTTCAGTCCTGGGAAAAAATGCAGCAGTCATTGCAATCAGCTGGGCTAGCCTGGGCTTTGCTTTACTTTTCATGAGGGGTTTCATTTTTGATGAAATTATAGTGGTTTGTGAAGCGACCAGAGGGTAAAGAAATGGTGGCTGTGTCTGAATGGCCAAGCTCTTTCACATGAGCAAGGACGGTGAACTCTTTCCTGAACTTCATGTCCTATTCTGTCAAGCCTGCCCAGGTAACTCTCTTATATCAACAAGCCACTTATTATTATTATTATTATTATTATTATTATTATTATTATTATTATTATTTTTTCCAGTGAAGCTAATTGACATATCTACCTGAAGGTCTTCTTTAAAAGAGAGATATCTCAAATACATCTGGAGTATTTTAAAGTCATGAACCCTCCAGGACAAGCTCTGAAAAAGGTGGTTGTGGTGTGGAGGTTCAGCTGCTGTGAGATGCAGCTGCCTGCAAGCCCTGGTGCTTACTCTTGCGTGTTCCCTGGGAGCAGTGGGCAGCGACGGGGAAAGGGCAGGAAGGACAACTTTGGGAGCAGTGGGATGTGTTTGTGCCAGTCTTGGCCTTGACAGGGAGAGAAGGAAGGTGCCTCCCTGAAGGCTTTTTTCCCCTCAGTCTTCATGATGAAACGTCAGGAGCCCATGTGAGAGTGCCTGTAATGGAAAGAGTCTGCAGGGGAGGCTGTTCCTGCTCCTACTGACGCCTTTTTAGGACTACCTAAAACAGACGCCAGACCAAATCAAGGGAATAAAAAGCAGTTGTATTTATTGAAGGCCCTTCAGGTACATTCAGGGCAGACAAAGCCCCCCAGGGGCTACACCTAAAAATGGACCATGAGTCATGGGTTTCACACTTCTATAAGTTTGGTCCATTTGCATATTGGGGTTAATGTTCCGATTACAGCTTCAGGTAATGAAGTCACTTACCCCAAGTTTGCTCCTCCCAACTCACTTTTGTCTCCGTGTCTCAGGGCTGAGGCAGTGAGGTGTCCTTGATTCCCAGACATGGAGAGGAATTGTTGTGCCTGACCAAAATGGGGAAGCAGCAGCTCACACTGTGTATGAAGTTATACACTAAAGAACTGCAAGATTACAAATATATGAAAAATATAAAAGCTAAAACCCTAAGGCATCACCACACTGAGCTGGAGTTCAGGAGTGCTCCCTGGGGATGCAGGAACTCTGAAGAGGAACAGGTCAATCTGCCAGGCAACACTGGCCTTCCTGAAACAGTGCTTGTTCCTGAGTGACCATTGGTATTTATCTGCTCAAACAGAGTGCTCAGCACTTGTTTTGGTCCAAATAGCATGAGAGCACTAGGGTGAATCAGAGCCGTGTCTGCAGGGATGGGGAAGGCTGTAGGGAATCCTGTTAGAGCAATGCATCAGCACCTCCCCAGCTCTTCCTGTGAGCAGGCCAGGATCGCTGGATCTCCTGACTCAGAGGTGATATGTTGGTCCTTTTGATAGTTCCTCCAATGGATTTTTTTCAGTGGCCTCTAGGTGTGTCTGGGAGCTCTGGTGTGCTCAGAGACACGAGAGGAAAATGCACATATTGTTAAAAGTTATCAATCGCTTCCCAGGCCTGGAATATCAGCACTGAATATGTTGTGAAGTGTCCATCCATATGTATTAATCACGGATGGAAGAAGGATCCAGAAATGCCTTCCCAGGCTGAGCTGAGTTGGAGGAGTTCATAGACAACATTAGCATGCGCTCATGAGGTGCTGGTTTTATTTGATTTAAATTATTAATGGCTGCAACATTATTATTGGTGTTTACTCTGCATTGGATTGGATTTCTATGCTAATAATGCTGCTGCCTGGTGCCCACGAGGGGCTGGGGCTGCTGTCAGCCCTTGTTTGAGGCTGCTGTCCCTCTGACCTTTCTGCAGTGCAGGGGAAGGCAGAGACCCTGCCCAAAGCCACTGGGCAGGAGCTCAGGGGCAGAAGCTGCTCCTGAGCTCTTTTCCTGGGCAGGGAGAAGGATTCTGCAGGCTCTGCACACTTTGCAACATCTGTGAATGACAGGATGTGGCTTCGATTTAGACAATTTCAAGTCCAACTGTTCAGTGACCTCTTCCAGGTAATGCAACAAAACATGCCTGTGCACACAAGGCCGAGCCAACACGACACAGTCTTGTCCCTGAACTGCCTTCCTTCTTGGTGAAGCAAAAGGGAAAAGAAAAGAAATAGAAGTGCTTCCATGCTGTGCACTTATTAAAGTCTCATTCAAAGGTATGTTTTGACTCTGTCTCTTTCCTGCCTCCAGCCTGGCCCTACACTTTTTTGTTCCTCTCTCTGGGGCTCAATTTTTTTTCCGCATAAAGCTCTCTAAAGTTTCCAAGTTAACTTGACCTGAAACAGCGTAAAGCCTTGGGCTGCATTTGAAGTGAAGGTCATGGAGGAATAAAATCTTTTGTTAGATCAACTGAAGTAGCATGGAGGCAATTAGGGGAAATTTTCCACTCATCTGATCAATTCGTTTAATAAAAACAATGTCTACCTCTGCAATAAATTCTTCTTTCTCTGTCCCTAAGCCACAATGGCTGCTCAACACTGCCTTTGTACATAAATACATTCAGGGTTGGGCCATATTTTTCAAACACCCTTGAGTGTTTTTGCTCTTTTAAATGCCTCCCTGCCCTGGATTTGTTGTCCAGGTGTTTGTAAGGTGACCCTGAAAAGGCAAGTTAAAATCAGCCTTTAAAAAAACACAGCAAACCAAAACAAAACTATTGTCTTTCTGAAAGTACAGATGAGAATGGATTTGGTCATAAGAACCTGGCACATTTTAGTTCATTTCTTGGTCTGGTTTCCTTCTGAATGGAATTAAACCAGAAAAGTCCAATCACTACGTTTTCCAGGGTTTGTGCCACGTGCTCAGTTTATCTGATATTAATGTCTTAGGAGGTTAAGGGCTTTTTCCCTGGAAAAAATCTGACTTTCAGACAGTTCCAAAGGATGTATTTAACCTCACCTTCACTGACTCCCTATCCCATCGTAACAGCTGAACCAGGATTTCTTCTGGAGCAATATTCAAATCAGTTTTTAATGAGCTATTTAGTGAAAGGCTAATTGAGGTGAATTCATTAAAGGTTTCCAAATTATGCTTATCAGAGTAGCTGTGTTTTAAGTGTTAAATATTTGTTTTATACCACATTGTTTGATCATGAAAGCACATCTAAAACTTTTTAAATGCCTAATTAGAAGTTTTGTGCACTTTCCTTAATACCCCATGTTGAATTTACCATGTGTGAATTTAATATATTGCTGGTGTTTACCTAACATAATTAACAAAGCAATTGAGGAGTGTTTTTAGAATCTTGGATAATACAGAATTAGAGTATATTGGAAATAGTAATATTGTTGGGTTTTTAATTAATCTGTCTCATTCTGGGTGGATGTTAACTATATTTAATGCTTATTTTCTTAATCTTGAAACGTTTCCTCGAGAGCAGGCTAACTGCAGGGGATATTACCACATTATTATAGTTTAATTTTATTTTATTTTTTTCAAGCATTAGTTAATGAATAAGAACATTAATTAATCAATCTGGTAGATTTATCTTTCTGGGAGTACTTTCCTCTCAAATCAAAGTAAATTTGGAAAATAGGCACTCAAGTTGGCTTTAATTTTTTTGTCAATGACAGAAATACCAAGCTAGTTGACTGGAAATGTGGGGGAAAGGAAGAGAAAATAGAACAAGAAAGCTGAGGCAGACAATTCCCAGAGTTAATCTACATTTCCTGAGCTCTCAAGATTTGCTATCAATAAATGGGTCATCAGGATAAAAACTTCTAAAGAAGAGGGCTACAGAGACCTCATTGAAATAAACACTTTTTGTTTTATTTTTCTACCATATTTCTTTTTTGTTCATTTGAGTGGCTGGAGGTGAAGATCCCAGTCAGCCCTTCCTTGTGTTTGGTACACTTGGGATTCAACAGGGCAGCAGGAGATGCACAACATTCCTGCAGCTGAGGTTTGGGAGGGGATTATGAGTGCAGGAGAGCAGCAGGAGCTAAATCTGAGTGAAATATTATTGGTTATATAATATAGATATTATTATAGATCCACCAATTTCACCCTGCAGTGGTTTCTCCCGAGACTGATCCCTCTGCAGTGTAGGCTCCTGCACTGGAAATACTGTATATTATTTTATGGTCTTGCACTCTTAGTGGGGATTTCTCACATTAGTGAATGAATGGTCCATTTCTGTACTGTTGAGCAGAACAGGAACAGCTCTCCTGCAAGAGGAAAGGAATTTTTGCAGGAGTTCTGTCTTTGTTAAGGTGGTAACAGAGTTGTCACTGACCTGTGATGTGCCTTGATGGAAGATGGAGTCGCAGTAATCTCAACAGTCAAAGTGTTTGAGTGTTTATTGCTCGAAGATTAGAGAATTTCTGCCAATGAGAATCTTTCTCCGTTTTGCCAGACAAACTGAAATATCAGTGACAATTTAAGCTTTTATGTTCAGGGACATGAAATGAGAACAAAGGGATTTTCCAGACCTTTTCAAACCTTTTTACCAAGTGTTTCCTTCAGGTGGCCACAAACATCCCATTATCCTTACGGTGTTTAACACAATGATATTTAATTTAAATGTTAAAATGTTTCAGGTTGCCCCTCAAACTGTTTGTGAAATTAAAGTCATCTTAAATCTGCTGAAGAAATTTCTACATCCCAATTGGTTGGTGGCATTGGGTTTTTTTTAATAAAGTGATATAGCTGAGTCAAAATCATATTTTCTGTGTGTGTAGGACAATCTGAGAGTCTAAGACATTAATCATAACATTATAAGCCTCATTTAGTTCCCTCTTCTACATTTTGTAAGCTGAGGGACTCAAGGCTCTGCTGTGTGATGATGGGATGGCTTGAGGAGAACACGAGCTCTGCACCCTTGTGTTCACCAGGGCCCTGTCCCCAGGGTGGGTGACAGATGTGACACCTCAAGGGGTGTACCTGTTCCATGATATCCTCCCAGCTCCACTAATACATGGAGCAGTTGCTTCCAGTGCTTTGAGGGTGGACATTCCCTCCAGGAATTTATCTAATTCCTTTTGAAAAAATTTATACTCTTGGCAGAAGCACCATGCTGGGGTAATGAGCTGTATGATTTAATTACGAGTTGCTAAGGAAAAGTCCTTCTTCTTGGTTGTTTTGAACTGCTTGTTCATAATTTCATTTTATTCCACTTATGTCTTGAATAATGGCAAATAATGAAAAATCATTGCCTATTCACTATCTCAGTGCTGCTCCTCGTTTTATAGACCTCGATCATATTTCTCCTCAGCCACTTATTTTCAAAAATTACTGCATGGGGTTGGCTTTCTGTGAAATCCATTCCATTCCTCTGATCAGACTCTTTGTTCTGCATCCCCTGAGCTGCTCTCGGAGTCACTGCAACCTGTGAGTGGTGAGGAGCATGAGGGGTTTGAGACGTGGGCACACAATGGCTGGAGGCCTAAGCATGCTTTGTGTTCTACCCCCTCTGTCTTTCCTGAATTCCTGACATAATGTGGGATATATTCACAGCCAGAAAGATGGGGAGTTGATTCCCTTTTCCAAAATGTGATAGATAAGGGTCTATGTTTTTCATGCAAAAAAAGAACTCGTTCACAAGACAACCAGACTGACTTTATTTAATTTTCACCTGCCATGGTACCGTAATTTCTTTCGTCTTCTTGTAGCTCTTCTGTGAGGTGATAGTTATAATTTTTTTAGAAGACTAATATGCAAAAATTTAACTAATTTAATTTAATATACATTTAATTTGTTTTCTTTCATATTATTACATACACATTTCCTGATCACTTATGATTATGTTGAACTGAAAATATACTAGTGCAGGTTATTTAATATCTTCCTTTTTTTCTTCACTAAGCAATCTTTACTTTTCAGTATTTCTTTCCTGTATGGTTTTCATTTTGTTTGTAGTCTGCATGTGACCATTTTACACGGTCTGTAAAGAAGAATTTTTACTGGCCTTTGCTTCTTGAAGGCCTTGTTTAAGTTTAGGTGACACCTTTTTTAATATCATTGAGAGCTTAAACAGTGAATTTCTTATTTGAGTCAGTACTTCAACTGCCTTGTATTAGAATTCGCTGGTAAATACTAGCTAGGCTCAGATTATTATTCTTTTTGTTCTAATATTAAATTAATTGTTTTGTTTCTTAATTAGTGTTTCTTATAATTATTTTTTTGGTCATCTGGCCTAATTTCAGGTGCAATATACTTCCTGTTATCCTAACATATACATACGCATATATATATATTTAATATCTATATCAGTCCTTTGTCAGAGCAATAGAGGTATCTTGTTTTCCAGCCATAATATGCAGACAGGTTTGCTTGAAACAGGGAGAACTCTGGAAAAAAGCTGGGAATAACTGACATAATTGGCAATTGATCATTTTAGGGGTGCAGAGCAGTGGGATTGCTGTCATATGTATTTGGCTTGGGGTTCACTAATTTTTTTTTTTTTTTTTTTTTTTTTTTTTTCTTAAAGGAGTCTCATTCAAAGCAAAAGTTTTGGAGAAAAAATCATTACTGAATAATAGTGAAATAACATGGCTTTTTTCCTTTTTCCGGCCTTTCAGTGAAACCACCAAAGGAACATAAAAAAGTGGATTTAAGCACATTTTAAATTGAAATATTATCAGGTAGAAGAGAGAGATGTTCATGATCCATTGTGAGGGGAGGATCAATACCATAATCTGTGTGTTTCTGAATATGTTGCACTCCCTATTACCAGCTGTGATTTATAAAGGGCTGGGCAGGGAACGAGCTGCAGGTCACTGATTATCTCTCCCACTGTCTCTCATGGCACGTTAAAACTTCAGGAACACGGGTGATGGACAGCAGATTAAATCCTCAGCCTGGGAATTGCTTTATTTTGGGTAGCAGGGAGCTGGGCAGAGGTAATTGCCTGTGCCTTATTGCATGAGTGCATGGGCTCTCCTGCTCAGCTCCAATGCTAAATTCATCCAGGACTGCACCAGGAAAATGCTTGGTGTAAACTGAACTTAGCTAGTTTTCCTTCTCCTGTTTCTTTAGCATCATGTCAAGTATAAGCAAAGTTAAAAAAAAACCAAAACCGAAAACAAACAAAACAACAGCAAAAACAAACAAAAACCCAACAAAAAATCCAAAAACAAAACAAAAAACCTCAAAACCTCAAAACAACAACAACAAAAACCAAAAAAACCCAACCAACCAACCAACCAAAAACC
>VYXD01005553.1:210205-254141 GCA_013397195.1 Hylia prasina | reverse complement strand
AAAAAAAAAAATTCCAAAACAAACCAAAATCATAAACCCTAACTTGGTAAATAACCTTGTGTTCTAATAAAAAAAAATTAAAAAAAAAAACCCACAAAAAACCCCAAAACACCACAAAAAAACAAACAAAAAAACAAAAACCCCACAACAACAAAACAAAACAAACCCCAAAAAACAACTTATAAGGCCCTTCCTCAAAGTTATAATGATGAAAATAGAGAGATTGGCTTTGTTGTTCAATTTTCAATATTCAGCTGTGTTTGAATAGGCTCTGAGGCCTGTAAACACTGGCATTATAAAGTAATACTAACACTATTCATGAACTAATCATCAATGGTTTGTTTGTAGAAGTAGGAACATAGTGAATTTTATTTGTTTTGTTAGTACATCAGAGTACTTGTCACTGTAGGGTGCTTTGGGATGTCTTTTTGGGATGTCTTAGGCCACCCTGCTGCTGTTTGGAACAAGGCCAGGCCTCAGAGCTGGGCAGGATTTTGTCTAGATCAAGTAGATCTGACTTTTTGATGGAAATAGGTGTCATGGGTGTGGACACGTGTAAACCAACTCAGGCACAGATGATAAAACCTGATTAAGGGAGTAAGTCACTGGATCAGCAGTTCTGATCACAAAATTCTGCCTTTATTAGTTGTTTCTAATATGTGTTGTCTTATTTGGAGGCTGGTTGGGATGTTCTCTTCTGCTTATGTCTATTTGAATCCCAGGACCACTGAGGCTGGAAAAGCCCTCCCAGCCCATGGAGTTCAGTCTGTGCCTGATCCCCACCTTGTCCCAGAGCCCTGAGTGCCACCTCCAGCCCTTCCTGGGACACCTCCAGGGATGGGCACTCCACTCCCTGAGTGGTGACTCTGGCACCTGGCCAATACTCTGTGAAAAAGATTATTCATGAAGCAGAGCCTTTCCAAAAGCAGATTCCCATGTGAAATCTCTCGTGAGCTCCCCACCTTTCTGAGCAAATTGCAGAACATATTCAATTAGTGAAGTTTGAGAAACTGAAATAATTCTATACTTTTAAGAGGATTAGGCCTCTTAAAGTGTGAAGAGGGAGCACTGAGGTCTCTGTGCCTCCTAGGTAATAGTGGAAGCATCAGTGGGAGATAGGTTAATGCAGCACCAGGGGTTATTAAGAGGGAGGCAAGGAGCACCTATAGCTAGTTTTGGGCTAGTCAGCATCAATTCATGGAGATCATCCATGCACTGCTAGCTCAGACAATCCTTTTATTGAGAACAGAAGCTGTAATATATAATGACATCAGACAAGATTATGGGGGAATATAATAAGGTTTGCAGTGTCAGAAGATCAGATGATTAAATACCAGATGCCAGGCACAGCCTTCCTACACCTCCATGTTATGTTTTCTTGTTTTAATGAAAAATAAGTTCCTTAAGAAAAAAATGGTAAGGGAAGCTGAGCTGAAATTTTCATGCTGATATTGGAGGAGAGTTGGTAATTATGCACCTATTCCAGCCTGCACTTTCCACTCTTCCTGCTAAAAATCACTCTGTTTAAATCATCACCCCTCTCATGCTGAGACTTCTCTGCTTTTGTACCAGTTTATTGTGTCCTCCCTCTCTGATTTCCTCACATAAGTCCTTCTTCCATTCTTTCTCAATGCTACTCTACTGGTTAGGACTATTCAGATTTCTTGGTCTTACTCTGTACTGTGTAGGTTAATAAGTGGATATTAATGTGACAGGATCTCCCCTGTTTTGCCTCCCTTATTTCAAGCATTCCTCCTCTGATCATTATTTATTCAGAACCTCTCTGTAATTCAGAATTTCCGTTCTTGGTGTCAAACAGGTTTAGCAAGACCGAGTGGTTTTTTTGGCTGTCTCTTGCTCTACAAACCCCCTTTGACTTATTCAACACTTTCCTAGATTACAAGCTCTTTTCAAACTTTTGTCATTAACTACTGTTGAGGACTTGCTTTCTCTGCTCAGGTTCCAGTTCTTGTGCCACCAGCTGCCTTGAAAAGGCCTGTTTGCCTTTGGAAAAATAAAAGTTCACTCATTTGCTTTTCACACTTTTTTTCTGTAGCAATTCTCAGAAATGAGATGATTGCCCATAACTAAGGGCACAGTTAGAGAACGTCTAATCTCTTCTTTTGAGAACATTCAGGAAAATCAATGGAGTCTGTACAGAGCAACCTCTCCAGGTTGAAGGGTCAATTATGGGACACCTTTTTTCTAAGTGTCTGTGGGCAGAGCTTTGAGAGGATTGCGGATAATTCAGCTGAGATACTTGTTTGGCATTAAAAAAACCTTAGCAGGAGAATGAAACATGCTGACATGAGTTGTCTGTGACAGAAGGCAGCAGAAATTTTGTTTTGCTTTTGTTTTTCCACCTGGAATGTTGAGCCATGCAAAGAATTGTAGAACACTCATCTTTCAACCCATCAGAGAGGCCAATATGAAACAATTTCACAGAGGTGCTTTGCCAAATTTGTGACTTGGTGGTTAATGTTGGATAGTGAGCCAGCCCCTGTCATGGCAGTCCTGCCAGCTTGTTCTTTTTAGTTTTGTAAATAAACCCCCCATTCCCAGGCCCTCAGCTGTGCTGACTCCTGTCTGAAGTGTGGCAGGAAGAGGTCAATTCAATCTGGAGTAAAACATTATTTAAAGTTGCTTTACCCAGTGTCTTGATGGCAACCACACAAGGATATCTAATTTGGTTTGTTTGATACAGATTCACGGGATTTGGGGCAGGATAAATCCGTACAAACAAAGGAGAAATTATTGCCCATTATTACAAGAGAAGTGAGGAGGAGTTGGATGCAATTATGGGCAAGGCCTGTTCTGTGGTGTTGAAAACATCAACACAAATAAATATCTTCATTATGTTGTGAAATATGGTGCAAATTTCTTTTTCAAAAGGTATTGTTCCCTTGAATGCCTTCTATGTCCAGACACACCTTTTATATATATATATATATTTATATATATATATATATATATATGGCATATTTGGCTGAATTTCAAGAGGAAGAGACTGTCTTTCACTTTTGTGGCCTTGACTGTTAGAAATGCCCTTAAATTTTTTTACCTCTCTTTCTAAAAAAAGAGTTAATAAGATAGGATGCTTCAATCCATTTATTTTTATTTTTAAAATAAAAATAACTTTCGGCTCCAAGGCTATTAGTTGTGGTAAAATCATGTAAGGTAGCAGTGAAACTCTAGAACTGGAATTATCTGCTGAGTGGAGGAATCCTTCCAAAAGAGCTGAGACAGAAGTTTGCAGCTCTCAAGTTGAGTGTAGTGGAACATAACCAGAATGTGTTTGTGTAGTATCTAATTCAAACCTGTGACCCAAAACCATCAGTATGACTTTGCAGAAGTTTAGAACAAATCTTGAAGTAAAGAAAGTAACATGGGAAATGTAATAATATATAAAAATGTCATGTGTTCTTATTTTCTACCTGCTATGGGAATTTGTCTTGAAAGGGGTTAAAAATCTATTAGTTTTTGCAAGATACAAAGGGGAAAAGTGGCTGTGTTTCTGCTCAAGGCCTTCAATACCTTTATGCCTTCAGCTTTTTTGTGTATTTCAACACAATGTGAATTTTCCTTTCAAATGTGGGAATTCTGCTGGGAGAGGGAACTTCCCTCCCAGATCCCCTCCCCTTGGATTTATTTTCCTGATGAGTCATTCCTGGTTGTAATGATTGGTTTACATTGCCAAATTCCAGCACGGTGGCTTTGGCAATGTGTCCCTGCTAATAGTTACTTACCCAAACTCTTAAGGACTGTCAGCAGGATTTTCAAGCCTAAAGGCTTGATGGAACAAGGAAACAAAGATTTCCATCTATTTATGCCTCCTGTTTTGTTGCCTAATTATCATTCATTTAGCCTGCCATAAAAGTCATCCTTTACCTACTTTCTGATTGCTTTATGGCTGCTTTTACAGCCTTTGGGGAAATAAATTGAAATATATGTTCTCCATGTGCTCTATCCCTAAAATAACTGATCCAGGCAACAATCTGTGTTTTATTACCTAAATGATCTAACAACCCCCATGTATATAAATGGAAAATGGTAAAATTAGAGAGTTCAACTCTGTCTACTGAAGTCAGCAAAATACTTCTACCTTTGTTTTGGCAGAGAGACATCCAGCCTCCTTGGAGCAACTGGGAATTAAGGACTTGTTCCCAGCTGCTTAAAATACAAATGCACAAATAGGTGCATGAAAAAACACAAGGGTAAGATATTAACAACTACAATGAACGCTGTATTTTTGGACTGATGTTTTTGGGGTGGTTTTATTGTGCTTCAGCTGGTTTGTTTTCCTGCAGGCAGGTTTGAGGCAGCTGAGGTTGATGCTGTGGGTTGCCCTTTGCTCTGTGACCCCAGACTGCACCAAGCCCATCATGCTGATCTTTGGTACTCCAATTTTATAATAATTTATAATTATATAAAATAATAAAAATTTGAGAACTGAGAGACTTGTTGCATGTGCAACTTAACATAAAATGTTGGGTTTGGTTTCTTTTAGTTTTGTCATATAATAGAGTTAATTTTAAAGACACTCCTAGCATTAGTATTTCTCAGGTGGTCTGTGATGGGCTCTTGCTTTGACAAATTTACAAAGAATCAGCAGAAAGCCAAAAATGTGTGTACTGAGGGTGTGTCTGACAGGTCCTGGTGCTGTGTAGGATTCCTTGGAGTCACGCCCTGGCTGCGGAATTGAGGAATTGTTCATCTTTATTCCCAAGGCCCTCCAGAACCAGCATTTAAATTGCCCGGGCATGTGCTACTGGCTTGACAGGGAATGCAGGGAGGCTTTGGGACCTATCTCTCCATCCCTTCTCCAGCTTTTCTCTTTCCTGCCTTGAGGGAACTGGAAGTAAATAACCAGAACTCCTTGAGCAGATATTGCTGTTAATGCTGCATTTTCCTGGTCTGTCATCTCTTGTCCCTTCCTCTTCCCATTGGATGTGAATTCCACTGCCTGTGGCACTGAGAACTGTTCCTTGAAAAATACCCAGGGCTTACCTGGGAATGTAAGGAAAGCAGGTTGGGAGACTTATGGTGTTCCACAAATGGTCTTCCATGAATTATTCTGAATCCTGACATGCTCCCAGACCCATATCTTTGTTTTCAATTCATTAGAGAACACAAAGGATTTATTGATAATATTGATGTTTGCCTTCACATTTAAAGCATATTTTCCCAAATCACTGTCTACGAACTCTTCTTAAAAACTCCTAATTAGTCATGACAAATTTAATAAACAACCCAAGCATGTATTGAGCTGTGTCTACTTTGTAATGAATTATGACAAAAATACTTCTTTATAATATGTTAAAATATGTTCTCCTTGTTTCCTGAATCTGGGTTGATCCTGAAGCCAGATCCTGTTTTTAAAAGTGACTAGTGAGCCAGGCAAGAGTTTGCAGTGTCTTTCCTGGTTTTGCATGCATTGATGAAATTATTTTAAGCCTTTGTAAAGCACAGCCTTACAAACACAAGGTAGTCTGGAGCATCTTTTAGCTCTTTATATAGCTGCTGACACTATTATTTCTTGACATCATCTTGTTCTAGTGGCATTTTTCCATCTGCTTCCAAGATGCCTTTATAATGCAAAGTAAAAATTTTAGTGTATTCTTCTAAAGTCTTTGCTTCTCTTGCTGCGCCATTCTAATTCTGTACAGTTTCTGTTGATGGATTCTTATTTATCTTGGCTGATAGCTGGTTTATTTTCCTATTATGTTCTGCTATTCAGCTTGCATAGAAGGCGACAAGATGCCTTCTCAATTTAAATACTTGCCTTTTCTTCATTAACAGCAATGTCTCATCTGCTACCCAGACCTACTGTTCTCCTTTTACATTTTAGTTGTATAATTTTGTGAAGCCTGCAAAATCAGGGAATCTATTTACAACCTACTTTGGATAATTTTTCACTAGGATTGATTGCATATAGAGGAGAGAAGGTGTGCAGGATGTCTTCTGGAAAAAGAATTGATTGAGAGAGTTCAGTGTGTTCAGGAATGAACCCACCAAAATAACCGTGCTGGGCTGTGCTATAGGCTCTGACTGCTTTCAATCTCAGTTTGCATTCTGGCATCTAAAGCTGAGTTTCAGCTTTTAATTTTATAGTTTGAGCAATTTTGTCTTTTTACAGCACACCCTGACATTTTGGGTAAAGGCTTCATAATTTTAGCAAATGGGATAAGGAATATTCCTGTTACAAACGTAGGAATCCTGGGACATCCCTCATGCTAGTTGCTATTTTGCATGGAATGATCCACAATTTGTTTATTTCATAACCAGTCTTAGTATGTAAAAAATTAAAAAATCAAGCAAACAAATGGAATAATTTTAACACTACACAGTTTGCTATTTTTTTCTACCAAGCCACATTTTTATTGGTATACCACCTATGTGTTCTTTCATTTCCACACCAAATCCACAACTGCATATTTTAAAAATTTCAAGAGTTTTAATCTTGTTTTTCTTCTGTAAGAGACCCAAAGAGATGCGTTAGCTTTAATCTTGCTCAGATTGTCCATGTGCAGTTGTATGATTTTTAATCTGTCACATTTATCAAAGTTTGCCAGGGCAGACAAGCATTTCCATGCTCTCACTGGGACAGGAAAGCATCTTGGTGTAGAACACAGGCCGTGATGGAATGAAACTAATGCCTGTGGAAGATCAGAGCCATCTCCTGAGTAAAATGCCACCTTCTCCAACCTGAAGGCAGCAAAATGGAGAGGAAACGTATACATCGGGGGAAATTATCCTCCCCATCAATGACATGTGGCTTGGCATTTTGTGGTCTCCGTGTTATTAAATGCTTTGCTGTATCATGCACAGGTTCATTAGTACAAATTAGGTTCTGTTCACATTACAGTGGGTAATCAATTATATTGGATGTGAAATGTCTTCTCATAAATCTGAATTACACTTTTCTTGGAGCCTAGGCTGGTGTTTGGGCTGGTGCAGACCTGGGGAGAGCTGACAGCACTTGCTGCGGATGGGATTTGGGCTTTGTTTTGTCTGTGCCAGGGTTATACCAGGTGCAAAATTAACTGTACCAGGGCAGCCTGGAGCTCCTGGGGAGTTCCACCCTGCAGAGGCTCAGGAGGGATCCAGGCTGGAATCTCTGTTATATTCCAAGTTCTAGAGGGACAGGGCAGCAGATGAGGCACCCCAGGTCACCTGTAGGCACTCGCAGGCTTTATTAACTGAGATTTGCACTATTCAGCTCAATGTCATCTGACAGGCAGCTGGGATCAAATACTGGCATGTCAATTTGAGTTAATGTATCAAGTATTTTGTGTGTTGATTCCTTCTTAGATGTGTGGTATCTGCTGAACTGAATTGAGTCAGGCTGAGTTCCTTGTGCCATGAAGTGCTGCTGAACTGGGCAAATTTTATTTACCACAATACAAATTTCTACTATAAAAATTTTATAAATCAGCAGCCTTGTTAGTACTTTGAGCAGGGAAGCTGAAAAATAATAATGCATACTAAGAGTTGAGATGTCCTTTTATAATCTGAAGGAGGAGTGTGAGAAAAATTTATCAGAAGTATTTGTCTCCTGAATCCCACTGAATTTCTGATTTTGCACAAAGACGCTTAGGACATCTGTTATTTGTGGGTTTCAATTTAATTTTTCCTTACCTGCTCTTAATTACTTTAAATTTCCTGTAGCTAATAAATGCTTCTCCAGAAAACACCACTTCTAATTAAAAATCCAGCATGAACCTGACGATCAGGATCTATGGAAATGGTGCTGCTGCTGCTGTAAATATTTTAAAGCTTCTGTGCATTTTCTTCCCTGGGCTTTGTTCTTTCATTGCAACTACAATAAAGAGTGTAATTACCTGCAGTACAGTTCTGGGGAAATAATGCTCAGGATAATTTGGGCTCAGTACTGCACATTTTTTAAATCCACCCCACAAACCCGGGCTCTGATGACCAGCAGTTTTATGACAACGCAGATAATAGCAAGTTTCAGATTACTTCTGCCTCGGCCTTCAAGCTTCAAGTACCTGAAGTCTCTGAGGTCTCTTAGCATTTGAGAAACATCTCTGTTCGAGCATTAGTTCTGTCTCCTGCTGATCCTGAAGTTCTGAGTCAAATCTTTTTCTTTTCTGGGATTGATGACTGCAATCCTCTGTTTCCTTGCTTACCTACATCTGTTAGAAACAGGCTCAAACTGATGTGGGGAGATCTTACAGAAGTGATTCCCAAACTGAAGTTCATCAACACTGCAGCTTTGAGCTAAATGCTGTATTGATCTTATCTGAATATTGATCCTGTCTGAATATCTTATTTCTTGCCTATCTGAATAGGCCAGGGAGAGATAGGCAAGGAAGGTTACAAGGATTAGTTTGTCCTGATGAATGTGCACCCATGAGACATTAATTACTTGGTGTTAGAAATCTGGCACCTTTTTTTATAGCACAACCCATTATTATCTGTCTAGTTCTGGGCCCCTCCTGGCCAGAAAGACCCTAAGGGGCTGGAGGGTGTCCAGGGCAGGGAACAGAGCTGGGAAGGGGCTGGAGCCCCAGGATCAGCTGAGGGAGCTGGGAAAGGGGCTCAGCCTGGAGAAAAGGAGGCTCAGGGGGGACCTTGTGGCTCTGCACAACTCCCTGACAGGAGGGGACAGCCGGGGGGGTCGGGCTGTGCTCCCAGGGAACAGGGACAGGAGGAGAGGGAACGGCCTCAGGCTGGGCCAGGGGAGGCTCAGGTTGGAATCAGGAGGAATTTCTGCATGGAAAGGGTGCTCAGGCCTTGGCAGGGGCTGCCCAGGGAGGTTTGGGGTGCCCATCCCTGGAGGCGTCCCAGGAAGGGCTGGAGGTGGCACTGAGTGCTCTGGGCTGGGGACAAGGTGGGGATGGGGCACAGCTGGGACTGGATGGGCTGGGAGGCTTTTCCATGAATGATGGAATGATTTCCTCAATAATTCTGGGATTCTACATCACACTTCTTACTTTTACCTCTCCACAGTTTATTTTGAGGGACAAAAAAGTAGTACAGTTTTTCTGTAGTTGAAAAATCTGCTCAAGGTTTATTTTTTTCTGTTGGGTAGAATCTACCTCATCCATTCCTTAGAATTCTTCTGTCAATCCTTTATTTTTTTTCCAGATCTTCAAAGAAACTTTGACATTAGAAAGCAGATATGCATGTCTTTCTTGAATAATGCTGTAGTAGAAAGGACAGGTGACTTCCATGTCAGAAGGTGTTAGTAAAAATGGATGTAGAAAAACAACCTCACATACTTCATATAAATACTTCCTAAAAGCATCGGCTTCTTTTTCTAGAAGACTACAAATACAATTTCACAGCTGGTCCATCATTGAAAGTACAAGTAAGATACTGTTTAATTATTGCTGGTGTTGTGTTGTCAGTAAATCAAGCTGTTCAGATCATCAATCTCTGTTTCTCTTTCGTAGGTAAAGAAGTTCTAAATAACCCTTCCATTTCCTTTTTTTTTTTCTTTTTTTTTTTTTTTTTCCTGTAAATAAATTCCATATGATGCTTACTTAGATCTTTTTATTGTTCCTTTGTTTCCTCTTCAGTCAGATTTTCTGTGTCAGATGCTATCAAACCAAACCAGGTGTGAATGCAAAAGGACAAATGTATTTGTGGAAATGATTAAGGCTGGAAAACACCAGAGATGAGATATGGAATATTTCTCCTCTAATCTGCTGAATTTAGACCACGGTGGCAACAATCACAAGTCCTTGAAAGGAAATAAAAAGTAGCAGTAAGTGTGTTAGAGTGGCTTAATGTATTTATTCTATAAGAGCTGTCTCTTTAATAAATAAAATAAAGCATAATAGTCCTAGAATACTGGAGTTACAAGTTTAGAAACAAATCCTACCTTGAAGACTTAATCCCTTTTATTTAAAATAAATATTTCAAAGTTTCTAAGTCTCTTCTGTGAATCTTATTTACATTTTTATTAAATGAACTATATTTACATAGCTGTTTCCATAATGTTTCCTCATGCCTTTTTAAAGGCTGACAGTATATAGGTCACTAGAACCTTGAATTTCTGAAGTAACTTTTTAATGTGATGCTCATAGATGTGAAAACCTCACTAAACTATTTTTTTGCATCATATGACGTGAAATTTTGAAATGCAGCCTGGTCTTACAGGCTTCATTTGGAAGGGTCAGAAGAGTTTTCTTCTGGAAGGGAAACATGGGCAGGTTTGGGGAGGGGGAGAGGAAATCCTGGGATTCCAGATATTGTTGTGATTAAAGTGTGTACTTCTGCAAAGCTCTGACCTGAGGTCCTTCTGCTGGACTGTGCCAGTTCCCTCTGTTTTCAGGTAGGAAATCTCCAATCCTGGTTCCAAGATCTTTTAGACAGCACTTAAGTGGAACTAATCCTTGTTCATGTATGTGCAACAACACAGAGCTTTGGTTACCACTTAAGAAATGGAGGAGGGAAGAAAAGAGGAGTGTTTATGCTCCATTAAATACTTTCATTATGCATCAGATGTTAAGAAATTTCTAGTAGGCCTGAAGCATCTCTGGCATGACTGTTTGGAAAATAATCACAAAACCCCGTGGTGCGTGGCAAGCAGTGTGGCTTGTTTTCATACTTAGAACTATATTTTGAATTGTATATGAGATGCAACATAGATTTATCAGATCTTTGGCACTGACTGATGCTCACAGAACAACTGAGATTTGGGTAACATTATTTCTATTATCAGTTAAAAGTATTTTCTCTTTATTGAATGGTATAAGCGGGCAATGGCAGGGTTGCACAATATGGATGTGGACTCCAGGATTTTTCTCCTTCTTAGCCTTCTATGCTTGTTCAGAGGAGCCTTGGTGGGGTTTGGGGTGGGTTTTTCAGTGAGCTGGTTCCCTGCCCAGTCTGGGTATATAAATTAGATTTCCTGTGTAAACTGAAGGGCAAAGGAGCTGTGGGTGCTGGAAGGCAAGGCTGTGTCTGAGACCCAGCAGAGTCTGTGCAGTGCTGAGCCATCTCCTCCCTTTCACTTGGCTATTTGGAATGTTCCAGCAATCCGAATGGATTATGTTTGGCTTTCACTCTTACCTCATGTGCCTGTCAGAGCCGAGCCTGGTGTGTATTTACCAGGCTGGCAGAGATCCTGGTGAAAAGCTGCAAGGTAAATACACACCAATCCACACACTTCAATTGCTACCTTAATTCTGCAACAGTCAGCTCTCACTCAAGGGTTTTCTCATCACAGCCTCCTTCAGCTGTGCTGTTCAAATAATGCAGGATCAACCCCATATAATTTTCATGTGTTTGATGTCATGGAATCGAGGCTTCAGTGAAGCAATTGGATTGAAGTGAGCATTTAGAGTTGAGTCATTGCCTTTCGTGCCAGGGGAAGGGACATCCTAGGAGGAGGCATGGAGGTGTGTGAGCATGCTGGGAGGCACCTGGAAAAGGCTGGATGTTGCTGTGGACTGGACATGGGGAGGGTGGAACAAGGCTTAATTCGGTTATCAGAATTTTCCCCATGCCGTATATAAAACGAGTTAGATCTTTCTCATCAGTGGTTATTATTTTTCAGGTGTTTGCTGAAATCAGTGCCCTTGTTGGTCCCACTTTCCAAAGGGAATTGTACCATGAATCTCCTGCTGCCAGACCCTGGCATCACAGTGGGGGCTTGACCCAACTGTGTTTTATCCCAAGGTTCTGAAGCCTTGGGAGTCAATCCTCCCTCAGCCCTACCCAGTAAATTAAGGTAGCAGGAAGACAAATGTTATTGATGTTCAAATACTTTGTCTCCTTGAAGCACTCAACACATGCAAATTGTGTAAAGAACAATGTTGGATTCTTGCTACTGTCATGAATCTCCAAGCCTGTGTAATAAATGTTGTTGTCACATTATATGGACTGAATCACTAATGATGGAAGTGTGTTCTTATTCATGCAAGCAGATGCTGAAGAGTGTGTTGTCCTAAAATATACTTTCCTGTCTGTGGAGCTGACAGCCATGAAATGATGGAATCAAGATCCTGTCCTTCAGTGTTGCTTACAGTGAAAACTGTCACAGTTTTTAGAGAAGTCTGTCAGAGAAGGAGCCCCAGTTCTGATACAGTGTGGACAACACATCCTTGAAATGGTTTGTGCTGTGGACAATGTTAAGTGCAGCATCCAGATGCAATTTTACCTTTTTTTTCATTTCCCCTCTCCTTGATGATTTATTTTAACCCCTTGTCCATTAGGGGGCAATTCAAAAATTAATAAGAAAAAGGAATCAGTAAACCCAGATGTTACAGTGATCTATTTACTGTCTTGCCTCTGGAACAAGCCCAAAGGTTAGAAAGAAATGTGTTTTTTTATAATTCTGCCATTACATAAAATTGAAGTGTGAAAACCTTTGGGCACCTTTGTCAAGCTTGTCATCATGTGCACTCTGACCCTGCAATTTTCTCTGTCTCATTTGCATGAAGAGGCTCTGGTGACATAAATTTCTTCCTTGATGACTGAACCTCAGGGGAAGGATGTGAAGAGTGAATGTGGCTTGACTGCAAGACTAAGCTCCAGAAATAAAATGCCACCTCTTACTGAGCTGCTGTCCTTATCCTTGCAGCTCCTGATTTCACCTGCACAACATATTTGTTTAAGAATTGATCTAGCAAAAAATATCTCCTGACTCTTTCTCGCGCTGATGCACTGTTTTGTCAAAATCCAGTCAAGCTGAGGTTTGTAGTGCTATTTAGAAACCATGGTTTGGGGGATATATTGACATTGTGCTGAGAGCTGCTAACACAACTGATGAAGTGGGCTCTGCCCTGGTGAGTTTAATGAGCAAGTACCTAATTAGGGTAGCAGAGGTTATTTTAGATATGTTCAGTGTGTTACAAACACAAAACTCAGTGATGAAAGGAAAAGAAAAGAGTTCAATAATTTAATCATGGTTTATTGCAAGTACGTTAAATTAGCAGTTAGGAACAGCCACCAGTTACCACCAGTAAACACAAGCTGATACCTCATTTAGGATTAAGCTTTTCCCAGGTGCAAATTGCCATCTCAGGGTGGATAGCAAATTTTTTTATAGCATAAAAATGACAAAGGGATGTATTTTCTTCCATGGTAAATATTTAACAGCACAGAGTAGAAGAGCAGAGAAGCAGGGATTTTGACAGCAGCTTTTGCTGTGCTGGGAAGGTCCCTTTGTGTAACGTGGAGCTCTCTGGTGGTGAGGAGGAAGCAGGAGAGGGATTGGAAAACTGGAGTCCTGCGAAAATGCAGAGCACCAGGAGCTCCTGGGCACTGAGGGCTCCCCTGGGAGCAGCAGGTGGAAATGTGGCCCCTGTGCCTGTTCATTTGAAGGAACATCAGCTCTGTGCCTCAGCTGAGTTAAGCTCTTGTAAAGGGTGACAGGAAGATACTCAGCCAGCGTGGCAAACATTTCACCCAACATATCCAGAAAAAGAATGTCAGAGTACTGAGCTCAGCTTTGGGTTTGTGCAGCTTGCTGAAAATTATCAAACTGAAACCTTCATCTGCTTGCTTCCAACTTGGCCCTGCATCTATAACTAATAAATAACTTTCAATCATTTAATATGTAATTGATTATTAAATCAATATCTGGCTATTTATATCGTTTGTAAGTCAGAGCCATGAAGCTCTATTTATTTAGCTTCGGAGAGTCTAGAAATTGGATTACTCAATTAATTGGATTACTTAACCAATATTGATTAGCATTTTTTAGCAATTAACATTATAGACATGTAACAGAGTACTATCTTTTAAAATTTTAATTAACTGTTTAAACAATGCTTGGAAATTTTAAGTTGTTGAGATTATAATTACATTATTGCCTATGCAGTTTGGAGTTAATTATACTGCATTTCTATAGACTTGATAAACTGCAAAATGTATCCCCTTAACAATCAATCGGTATTAAATTACTTCCAATTACTTTTTATTAAAACCAAATTAGAGCCTCACTTGTGGCACAGTAAAAGCAGTATAAAATCTCAGGACTCAGCCGTGATTTCTGCCACACCTGCTGGTTTCCACATGTCCAGCTGGTCAGGTGGTGGCCACACTTTTAAAATAAAAATAAACCCAGCAGACACAAAGCAATTCAGAGCTCTGCTCTTCAAAATTCAATGTCTGATACTTCTTCCATAGAAATTTGTACAAGTTTTGTTGATTTGTGTGTGTGGGAGAAAGTCTGAGTCTAGGATGCTTTAGTGTCATGTTTTATAGCTCTATTAATTGCCACAGCTTTCTGCCCTATAATTGTGGACATTTCTCTGATCCCAATGGGAATTTTGTGGTGTGTAGTGGTACAGTATGGTGCTTGATGAGAATATCCACTTGTTTACCCAACAGGAGTCAAAATTAATCTTGTAGGCTCAGGGCCTTAAAGCAGCTTTCTTTCAGCTAGTGATTCCCAGATTAGTTAGGGTTTAGATACTTAAAAGCTCTAATATTTGATAATAAAATACATTTAATCTGGTATCAGAAAATATAATACACTGCTTCCTGTGGAATCTTTTAGCAATTTATGAGCCTCTTTGTTTAGCATGTAGTTTTTATATTTTTAAATTCTGCTTTCCATCTCAACCTTTTTTATTCTGTTTCCTTTTCAGTGTTAGATGTGCTTCATAGGCTGTTGAGTTTTATTAAGCTGGGTACTAGGTTTAAGTAGACTTGTAGTGGCAGCACAATAATAACCCCTCAAAGGATGTTACAAAGGATGTTAGTTTACATCTGTAAACTAACCCTGCAAATCAAATGATGATTAAAACCCTTGGATGCCTCCTGGAGACCATGGGATAACGTGAGGAAAAGCACTTGCCTTTCCACAGCATTCAAACCATTGTTTCCTCATTTTTTCCCCCAAAACTAGCATATTTGCCCAGGGAATAAAAAAGTTTTGTTTAATTCAAATACCAACAGAAGGAGTTATGACTGCTAAAAATTCAGGATTTAATACAAAACAAGTGTGGATTTAAGCAAGGATATTTTCTGTAGGAGGCAGTGGTAACAGTGCCTGTTACTGTCTGTGCAGCCCTTCCATGTGCTGGTCAGGATCAGTGAGAGCAACAGCTGGCGTGGGAAAAGGGGCAAGGACAGCTGGGTGGGTGAGGCTTTGTGTGGCCACAGGGTCTGAGCCAAGCCTGACATGTCAGAGGACACCCGGCAGGGAGAGGCTGAGGACTTGGCACCTGGAATTCGGGTGCTGATGGACGTTGAGTTGTTTGATTGTTCTGGTGCCTTCAGCTTTTAGCTTTTATAATTTCAGATCCTGTAATGCATTAGTGTGTAAACTCCACATGGAGTGTTAATTGACTCTCTTCACATTTTGGTCAGACAAAACAATCCCTCTAGACCTGAGAACCAAGGTCACCATCACAGCCTCAGGCCCTGAAAAGAGTAAACAAAAGTGAATCAGGGGGAAACAAATTGAGGAATATGACCTCATTACCTGAAGCTGTAATTGGAGAATTAACCCCAGATATGTAAATAGAACAAACTTATGTCTGTCTGAAAAACTCATGACCATCATCCATTTTGGGTGTAGCTCCTCTTGGAGGCTTCTGACTGCCCAAAGTGTAACAATTGAAGGTCTTTAATAAATACTTTATTCCTTTAACTCTCTCTAGCCTCTCAACTAGGTACCCACTCCAAGGCATCAGTTCCCACCTCTTTGTAAAAGCCTTGTGAGAAACTGCAGCAGGCCTGGCATGGGAAGAACCAGCTCCTGGTCTTTCAGATTTTAGGAGTGGCTCAGAACAAAGGACAAAAATAACCAAACAAAGCCTGATTCCCCAGGCTCTGCTTAATTTTGTGAATGATGTTTCTTCTAACTGATGTTTACCATAGTCCTGAGCAAACACTGATTTCATGAAAATTTACACTGAAGGGATTTTTAGAGCTAGTCCCCTACCACAGATGGTAAGAGGTGCATGGTGAAGATTTACTTTGAGGACAGAGGAATTGGGCAGGTACCTGTCTGGATTGGAAATCAATGGTGTTCAATTCCAGCCTCCTTTAAATGCTCTCTTACACCCCAAATGTGTCCTCCATCCTTTGGCTCTAAAATTCCTTTGAAAAAATCAGCGTAGCCAGGTAATTTAAATCCCAAACCATCAGGTGTGACCCCTCTGCCTCTCCAGAGCCTGGTCCAGAGTGAGAACAAGCCCTGCAAAGGATGGGAATTTTGTCTGGACAGCTGGTGGAACTGAGGCAGCTCCTTTGGTGTCTATTAGATTGCTCCAATTGTATTGCAAAGCCAGATCTTTGGTTAATATCTTGAGGAAATACTTTTTTTCTTTTTTTTCCTTTGCATTGCTTTGAAAGAGTAGGAAAAGAACTATTACCCTGTCTGTTTGTATATGCTGAAGTACATATATCCAGAGGCATCCTGGATGTTTCAGAATTTCACTGCCTTCAGCACCGACCAAAAAGGAAGTTCCTGTTTTCATACAGTTTGTAGTCCAAGGAACTTTTTTTACAGTTCTCCTTTTGTATTTGACTCATTGGCTAACACAGCAATGGGCAAATCATCTTTCTTTTACCTGAGTTTTATGGCAATTGCTTCCTTCACAAGGATGTGAAATTCAATTTGCTTCTATTTTTTTGTTGTTTGTTTTTGTCACAGGCATTATAATGTGAATTGTTTTATTGCAGCATTTCAAGGCTGGTGTTATTTGTATTGGAAGGATTCAAACGAAATGTGGCTGAGGCTATGCATATTTAAAAATTAAAATCTGGTGACTCTTCAAAGATAACTTTGGTCTACAAATTGTCTTCAAGAAGTATTAATAATGACAATATTACATTGTGTGAGAGAGTAAACTAAAATGTCCCTGTGGATACATTTCTCTTCAGTCATTAAGGAGAAAATGACTGTACTCTTTTATTTAGAATAATGAGGGCTGATACTGGTTGTCGTTAGAGTATGCTACAATCAAATGTTAATAAGAAGCAGCTTGAGAATACCACACTAATGCAAGGCTTTTTTTAATCAAATTTTTGGAATTGATTGCCTGTGGCAAAAGAAGCAAAATCTTTAATATGATATAATGATTTTTATGCTATCTCTGGGGAGAAATGTTAGCTCTGTTAACTTCTTAACCTCTTTTTGGATGCAAACCACATCATATATTTTGTCCCAACCATTAGAAGATTGTGTTTTGAACAGATACCATCATAATGAAAAGTTTGATAAACACAGTCTATGGTATTTTTCAAGCTGAAACCTTTGAGTAACTGCATGCTAGTTTCTAAAATGTGGCTGCAATGATTGGTACTAATCTTAAATCTAAGATCCAGTGAAAGAAAGATTATTTTCAGGTGTCACTAAAATAGCCATACAGATTCTGTGTTTTCATGCAGTGGTATCTGACCCATACCAAATTATTTTCTTCTAATTAGAATATAAACCACAAATACTACCTAGAAACAAATATGCAGAAAAATAATTTTACGAAGGAGATGCCCTCAAGTTTCTCCTTTTACTTTCAATTCCAAACTCCCAGACTTCTCAGCAGTTTATTTCTCTGCAGACAGAATATGCTTCATAGTTTTGATCTCACCTTGTGTATGGGTGCAAAGATTCCTCTCCTGCAACATTTGTGCTTGCGAGGAAATATGGGTGTGAAATGAATTTTGTCTTTTGCACCAGGAGGAGCACAAAGTAGAGTGGAGAGGAAGATAAAACTCATTTCAATATGTACAGAGAGAGCATTTCTTATTTCTGCTGATGGCTGCCACATCTTTTCAGTGGGAACAGCTGGTATCTAAATGGCTTCCTCAGCTAAAACAATGTCTATCTCACTTTAAAATTTCAGCAGGAAGCTGCTGCTTCATCATTTAGTCATGTCACATATTTATAGTGTTGTCTTTGTGTGGAGTGTTTGAGACACAAAAATGAAAGAAAATTGATGCTGTGTACATCTTGGCGTCAGTGAACATAAAGTTATGGTTTGCCATAAAAACCTGTAATCTGCTGCAAGGAGGAGGAACCCAACTCTCCGTGCTGTGGTGAAACTTTTAGAAAGAGAACAATTAAAAAGTGTAACAGGAAAGATGGGCCCTGTTCAGCAGTCTGTTCCCAATCATCTCAAAGTGTAAACACATCAGCAATCCTGCTTCAATCCTGGAATCTTCTTCCTAGTTAAGCACCTGTTTGAGTACATGCAGCCTGCCATAGCCAAGGTGTGGATGTGTGCTCCTCATAAATCTTCATTTAGCTGGCGTATTGTGTCTTCTTGCAAATTTCAGTATGAAAATTAAAATGGAAATGGAAACAAATTGCATTCCAGGAAAAGGATTAAAAAATGTATACAGGATGAAGGATAAATCAAAAAGTGTCTGTGTTTACTGACCATATGAATTCAACTGCATTTCTTTAGTTTTCATTTTTCCTTGTTATAGTGTTTATAAAAGAGAAGTTAATAATGCTGTTTAATAAGAGCCAGTTCTGTGCTTTTGAAATGGAAAACAATGAAATAAGTCCATTCAAGCTGTGAAAAACTAGTTTACAAACATGGTATTTAGTTTTCTCCATCAAAGCTTCGTGTTCTTCTTGCTATCACATTAGTTATATACATCCCATACATTGTTTGGGAACACCAAGTTCAAAAAGCTTTAATGTAAAATGAATATTTAGAGACAGGGCAGTAGAAATACAGATCTCCTTCATCCCTTGTCATCAGTGAGACTGCTCTGCATAGAGCTGTCATTGCACTCAGAAGTGTCTCTGTTTAATGACTGTGCATGGAAAGGAGAATTACTACAAGATCCCTGGGACAGCCATCCTGTGAAGGCACAGATCAGCCAGGCTGGGGCATCTATGCCTGCTGCCTTAACAGAAGTAGCAGCACTGGAGGAATGACCAGTGTATCCACATTACATTTCAAACACTGCACACAAACCAAACCAAACAACCCTCTCAAAGCTTGTGAGGAGAACAGGAATTAAGTCGACCTCTTTCCCACTCTGACACAAATAATGAGGCTTCCTCACAGGACAGGCAGGTGCTGTTTGCTGCAGATGGAAAAGTTCCTGTCAGAGATCCTTCCTGGACTATTGTGTTATGCAAAGCCCTGCTTTTTTTTATTGGGTCAGTTGTAGCAAAAGGCAGAGAACCCAGCACTTGTGCTGCAGGGTGTGGATGATGCAATTCCATCAGCTGGGAAAGGTCACGGCAAACCTGGTTGCAGTGGACTGAGCTCATGAACCCCATTTTCTTTTTCCCAGCTGATCCTGACCTTTCTATGGTGTCATTTCTTCTATCTAGAATTGCTTAAAAAAATAGTTATATTTCATGGTCCAAGAGACTTAAATGTCCTGGGTATCCTAGGAAAGACTCCTCAGAAGCAATCTTAAGTTTTGGGTCCTGTTTAATTTTATTTTTTTTTCTTTTAAATCAAAGTCCTTGTGGGAACAAGGCATAAATTCCAAGAGTTAATAAGTGTGGGTCAGGCCTACTCCCTGATTTTCCTCCTTTTCTAAATGGAAGCTACTTTTACAAGATAAAAGCTACAGTGCCTTCCTGGGCGAGCAGTGGAAAAACAAAACCTTTCTTGTACTCCAATTTTCCGTGGTCCTCCACCACTGGAGCTTTGGGGCTGTGTTTATAAAAGGAAAGGAGTGTTGGCTGAGCATCTGACGAGCAGGAGGCAGCTCCTTAAAGCTGCTTTAAGATTCTTGTTATTTTTTAATAGCCCTGGTGGGTTGAGGATGTGGCTTCAGCCACAAGCCAGGGATTCTGTGCCTGTGAGGAGTTAACTTACTGTAATTACTGCATATTTGTGGTTTAATTGTGTGGAGGCACGGCCTGGCTGGAGAGCAGGAGGGGAGGATAGGAGCTTGTTCTTATTTTTGAGGTCTTTTATGAGCTTGCCAGGCAGGGTTAGCTCAAGGGAGAGTTAACCTGGGAATGCCACTCGTGGAGGGATGGAGGCCTTCCTCTGGCAGACAGCTGCCATTCCAAAGGCCTTGCTGGCCCCTTGCTGTGCAAAGGTTGCTCTGCTGCCCCAGAGGACGGTCAGCATGGGGAGATGGCCTTGGGAGCTCCAAGCAAGGGGAACACGGGCAGCACCAGGGCCCATGGGCCAGGGGGGCACCTCAGCTCCTCGCAGGAGCACTGGGAGAACGGCAGCCACCAGGCTTTTCTCTTCAGGGGAATAATTTCCTCAGAAAATTATTCTGAGCACAAGAAATGGATGGTTGTTATCAATTTCAGGCATCTGCCAGTAATACTGTAAAATCCGGCAACATGAACTAATTGTGCTCAGCCACCGAAGGAGCAGCCCCGGTCTGGCTGGGAGGAGGTGACCTGGGAGGATGGTGGGGATGGTGGGGAGCAGGTCACTGTGCAGGAAGACAAGTCCAGACCTGCAGCACTTAGCTGGATGCATGCACATATTATGGTAATTATTTCTGTATATAAAGTTCAACTTCATAAATCTTTTTCCTCCTGCGTTTTCACTTCCCTGCTCAGTGAACTGTACAGAAACATTCTGCTTGGCCATTTTCACGAATCATTTGATTAAATGTATTTCAGTCTGATATCTACTCAGTGGCTAATGTGCAGAGAGAAGAGCAACTCGCTAATTTAATAACCAGCATTTCAAATTTCTGACTTAAAGTAAAAATCCTATATCTATTTGTGGAGCCAAGTGAAAGGTAGGGAAATTAAAAAGAAACTAGTAAGATTCCTACTTAACTATTGGTGTGTAGATTATTTGAATCTTAGAGATGCTGAATGGAAAGGGTATATTAATTATGGGATCTTAAGTGTGAGGCTGTATTTTAAAAGCTTATTTTCATTCTGCCTATGTCTGCCAGGAGGTTTTTAAACATGTCAAAATTCTGGCAGCGTCTGCAGCTAAGCATAGTGGTCTAGCTTTGAGAGAACCTACAAAATTTCACTGCTGCACCTTCCAGGAATCTGTTGGACACGATTAACACCCGGTGTCTTCCCTCTGTAAGGTTCCAGAGGAACTGAGAAGCCATTCCATCCTCCCTTTCCTTTGTCATTCCCCAGGAACCACCAGCATGTGGGATATATAAACCAAGCTGCTGGCATTGCTGAGGAGATGAGAATTATCTCAATTTCCTGATATTTGCATTTGTTTAGGATATTGAGCATATTTATCTCCCTGGATGAAAAAGGACTCCTGGCCTCAGCCTCTTGTTGTCTCCCTATCTGCAGCATCTCAGAACTGCTAAGTTAAGCACTATGTTCACTTTTGTCATAACCCGTCCTTATCAAGTTGAATCTTATCTTCTCCCTCCTGATTTGCCTGCTTGTCAAAATGTGCTTCATCTTCTTTTAGGAAAATTAGTTTTTGGCGGTAAACTTTTTCAGGAGCGATATCATTTGTTAGGGTATGACTTTGTGTCCAGTGAATGGTGATTTCAGAAGTGATAAGGAGATAATAACTTTTTGCTATCCCAGCACACCATGCCAAGGGAACTACTGTTGTGCCTGGGGCCTTGGGAGCAATTTGAGCTCCAGGCTGGGAGGTCCAGGCTGGGAATGATCTGGGAATAGGTGGGTGTAGTTGGCAGTGTGTCAGATTCCAGTTAACCAAAATAAAGCTGAGGCTTCTGTGTTTAATCTGTGCCTTTGTTTTGTTGTCTGTGTGTGGGAGCAGCACAGAACTCTTCGATTCATCAAAGATAAGTACACAGCCAGAAGGATGAAATAGCTCAGCACTGAGGGTTTGGGGCAGAGGAAAAATACATTCTTTAACTCGGTTGTGTTTTTCAAGCTTGCTGGTGGCCACTTCTATGTGCCTAAATCACTTTTTGCTCTGCCTAAAGTCATACCAAGAATAGGAGCTCAGAATGTTGTAATAGTGACTGTATTTTTCCTCAGCAAGAAATAGCAATAAATCAAGTATTGAAACAAAAAAAATTAATTAAAACACTATCATTAAGTAGCACCACATAAGATTGTTGTTCATATTCAGCTGTGCTCATTGTTAGTGCTGTAGTTATACTTACCAGGCTAGAAATAATTTTAAAATATTAATAATTTATATACTTGGTATCAAATGGTGCATGAAGGCATTTTGAACCACAGTGTTCATTTAGACATTTGGCTTAAGGAAAGAGCACTGCCCTGCTTGACTCTTGTAACTGAGTTCTGAGCTATTTAATGCTGTAAATATTTGAAGTACACTCAGCACTAGCTGAAAATCTGTGTTTTGGTCAAACGGTTGTTTTTGTTTCTTTATTGACTTTTCTGCTGAACTTAAGCAGAGGGAAAATATTTTGATGAGGTGAAGATTACCTGTTGGGCCTGCATGTCTCTAATTTTACCATTCCACTATAATTTATGTTTGATTGCTTTACATTTGTTGTTGCTGCTCCATTTTGCTGGAGCAGTTGACCACTCTTCATGGTCTTTTCTACATGAAGAAAGGCCGTGGTGCTGTCCCTGATCAAACCGCATTTTCCAAATGCCGTGCCTAAAGTTAAGAGCTACAAAGTGCCGTGCCTAAAGTTTCATGAGCTGCTGTAGTCACTTCTCTGGTATTTCATTACATGCTGCCAGAAATTACCTGCACAGAATAAATTCTGTGTCACATCCCAAGGAATTCCATGGAGCCAGGGATGCTGAAGGACATGATCTGGTTGTAAGCTGCAGTACCACTCTATTACCGCCTCTGCTATAAACCCAAACCCTTTTGCTTTTGTGATAACACAGAACTGTCATTCCCAAAATGTCACTGATTCCTGCCAAGCAGTGGAATCCCAGAACAAGAACAAATTCAGCACTGTGTGCACAAATGGCCCTGTGCTGGATGTGAGGTCAGCTCCTGCCACATTGTAATAACCAACAAAATCAATTCCAGCCCCTTCTCAAGGTGAGCTCTGCTGCTGCCTTGGTGCTGCAGCACACGAGCACCAGCAAATTCTGATCAGCAAAAAGAATGTGCAAAGTGGAGCTGTTATCAGGGCAAATTGCTGCCTGAGGAATGATTTCCTGCTGGATATCAACTTTTGAGAACAACTTAGCCCAGGTGACAGCCACGGAAAATAAACAAAATCCTCAAACTGATGGAAGCTCTAAGGGTCCGAGGAGCTGGAGCTCAGGAAATTTCAGGACTTCTTTATTTCAGCTCTAAGAGTGGAATAGCACAGTGGTTTACACCTGTTATTAACTCTGTAGTAGGCCAGGGTAACAGTCAGTTATTAAACCTCCATTTCAAATCAGAGCAATTCCACGCATTGTCTTCCTGCCTCCTTCAGTTTTTGGGACAGGAGGTAATGCAGTGTCAGAAATTCAGGGTGACATATAAATGGACGTTATCCTTTTGTTTTCCTTCTCTTTTTTTTAACCAAGAATTGTTACTTTGCTGTTGACCATCTCCTCAAGGAGTTGCATTTACCCACATGAATACACCCTCTCTGCAAACAAATGACCTTTTCTATTACCTTGTTTCTTTAATAGACATATAAGGGAGAGAAGGGAGATGCAGAGAAAAAAATTCTTGCTGATCTTTAAGCCTGTAGTCCTCTGATTATTTGAGCTTCCTGAATATTAATATTAAGTTTCATTTCTTATAGTTCAGCCCAGAATGGACTCTGCTATTTGTGCAGGGAAAGCTCTTGTGGAAGGGACATCACTAAAGGACTGAAATATTGGCTTTATTTTTCATTTGCTTCTTAAAGGAGGGGAGTTAAAATGTATAATACTTGATTATTCAGTGATAAGGAGAAAGTGCATCTGATTCCTACAAATGTTTTAGAGAAACAACCATGTGCTTATCTGATGTTCCTTCTGAATTCACAAACTGGGGATGGGGATTCTTTAATGTGCAGATTGTGGTATAGTTGCTATATGTGTGGTTTTGCTCCTATGGGTGTGATGGTTCACAGACACCTTTAGCATGAGGAGTTTTTGCTGCTCCTAAAAGAATAATCAGAGAATGCCTGAGTTGGAAGGCACCCATAAAGATCACAAAGTCCAGCTCCTGACCCTGCATGGGATATTCCCAAGAATCTCACCCTGTGCCTGAGAGCATTGTCCAAGAGAAAATTGCCTTTACTGCTGAAGGGAAGAAAAAAAATAGACTATTAATTGATATGTGATAATGACAGTTGTTTTACTGCTGTCTATAAACACTAAAAAAAAAATTTTAGTGATGAGTAGGGCTGTTTCTGACAGCAGGTAATTAGTAACAATTGTGGAGAACTAACAGTTCTTTAAAACCATCTTTCTGCTGTAGCAAATACTGAAAATGTTCACACACTCTCTGCATTTCAACTTAACTAGTAAATTATGCCAATAATAAACTAGTAACTGGCATGGCCATCATAATGCAGGTGCAATTTTTTGCTTTAATTGCAGTTTCATCAAGATATATGAAAATTGCTAAGGAAATTTTGGGAGACAGTAGATGACAGTGATTTTAGTGGAATATTTCCCATGCTTTTGTAAATCGTAGTGACACTTTTCCCTTTCATCACTGAGTGAAAACTCTCATGCAAATTCAGTACCTAGATAATACACCTGCAATGTGCAGCCTCAATTTTGTGGTGGGAAGGGAAGCCCTGGCAGAGTGCAGCTCATCCTTGCTGCAGATCCCTGCTCCTTGCAGGAGCAATGCAGCTGGGTTGGAAGCATGTGGTTGAGCAGAATGAACAGGGAATTTTTTGGCACTGGGATGTAGTTGAAACTTCTTTTCAGCCTGACATTTATGAAAGGTTAACAGATATAAGACCTGAAAAGAGCCAGCAGCATAAAGGGCCCAGCTTAATAGCTTATCTGCTCTCCTGTTTATTTTCCAGGGAGATTTCCTTGAAAAAGGAGCAAGAAATGTTGCAATACTTGTCACGTTTAGGCCAAGGTTTGAAAAGTTTAAGATTTCCTTGCTTCTGAAAACAGCCTATTCTGAAAACGTGGTAACTCCTCCAGTGAACATTACTGGGAAAACTACTTTCTAGCATGCTGCTTTGTTCCAATTTTTTTTGCAAATAAGCACACAAATGAATTTTTTTTTCCACCTTTGCTTCTCAGTCCTTTTAAAGCCCATTTTGAGAGTAGATGAAAAAGAAAAATACAGCTAAATATCACTTATTCCTTGAGTTAAGTGAATGCAGGATCAATAATTTAGCATTCCTTGATGTTTCTAAACATAACTGCTGAGACAGCCTAAACAATGGATCCTCAAAGCCTTGCTTACACTGCTCAAATTCCAAATAAAATTTTGGAAAGTGTGGGGATGGTTTAAAGGGCCAACTAGAAAGCAGAGTTCAAATTCTAAGTATATAAAATAAGATCTAGCTATACCATTGCTAGTAGTTTACCTAGGAATTTTATTGCTTTGTGTTCCATGTTTGAGACAGAAAACCAGAGGCCTTTGGAGGCTGTTTACAAAGCACTTTCAGCAGAACAGAGAATTCTGAATCAGCTTGAGATTGGTCAGCTTGGCCATTGGTCACAGTCTAGCTGACCCAGGGTGGAGGTGAGCTGAGATGTGCTGCACATCTCCTGGATGTGCAGCACAGTTTCTGTTTCAGGTTTCTAAGGCCAGATAACAAATCCTGAGCAGCCCTTTCCCTTGTGTATCCTTTCGGTTGCTTCCTGGAGGAGTCTGTGCTTTTTGCCAAGAACATTGTCTAGGTGTAAAAGCTTTGCTGCTGTTCATTCCTAGCCCTTCCCAAGTGTTGACAGAGTGAGACACAAATGCCTAAGTCCCATTCAGAGCCACAAAATGAGCATCCTCTTGATAATGTGGTCTGGAAAACGTTCTCAGATTCTGCTTGCTGGCTTGGTCCCACAGAAGGTGGCAAGATTTTTCTGTGATGCCTACAGTACCTGAAAAAAACCCCAAAAATCCCTGAATAGCCTTGAAGTCATTGGAGAGCAGAGTTTAGGATGCATTTATTTCCTTAAGATTTACTGTTGCTGTATTTACTGTGTCTGCAGAGACATGATGAAGTGCAGCTCCCATTTTTGGTTGTCTGTCTCCTGTTGCTCGTGCAGCAGCCTGGCCATGCCAGAAGCTGTGGATTCACTGTAGGTTTGATTCACTGCAGGATTGGGTGATGTAGTGCTTAGTGCTGGGCTGCTGCCTCTGAGGATGTAGCTCTTAATGTGCTGTGGCAGGAACATTGATTTGGGACACAGAACACACAGAATTATGACAAGTTGCCGGTATAATTAAAAGAAGTTTATGTGGCATATCCAGTTCTTGAAGACTGGTGGCAGTGATTTGTAGTTTTGGTAGCTTTTCTTTCCAAATAATGTGAAGTTTGTTGGGTTTTTATGTGCAGGACTTGTGTCGTTGTTATCCTGACGTGTAAAATTCCCAGAGGAGTTTCCTTCTCAGAGTGCAGTTGGTGGCATGGAACAAATTGATGGCATTGAACAATCAGCTCTAAAACACCATAGAGGGACAATCAGCTTCTGCCTATTAGGGAAAGCATTTAATTATTCCAGTATCCCTCTACTTCTACTATTTTTGTTTTTTTTCCTCTAGCAAGATGCAACCGTTCCTGAAATTTTAAGCTGTCTGGTATCCGATGTGTGTTTCTGCACTTTTCCATTCAGTGATCCATCCATTTGCACTTTCCATGGCCTCAGCACTGCTGGCAGAACTGCAGCTGCTACAGGACTGTTTTGGGTGCCAAGTGGTCACCTCGCCCTCGTGCCCCTTTCCCTGCACCTCCACAGGACTAAGAGAGCAGCTCAGACAGCCAGGGCTTAACCATGGTGCCAGCAGGCTTTTCCTGCCTCCAAAATATCCTTGCCTGAGGAAAAAGAGCCACTCCTCCAAAATATTCCTGCCTGGGGAAAAGAACCATTCCTCCAAAATATCCCTGACTGAGGAAAAGAACCACTCCTGCACTGTCTTAAGCATTTTCATTTCTTTAGCTGGAGCAAGGGCACTGTCAAAGAGTGAACAATTTGGTTAAATTGATGTCAGATCATGTGGTTTGACTGCTGGTAATTGAATGGGATGGGAGAGAATACTGTGAAACTCAGCTCTAACCAGACTTTATCAGACAGTGCAATGAGAGGGCTGAATCAAAATACATGAAGAAAAAAACTAATAAAGATCATGAAACATCTCAACGTGGTCAAATCCAAGGGCTCCACACCATGAGCTGTCAGCTCAGTAACAGAGCTGTGAGCAGCTGTCCCCATATTTAAGGAAATTACAAAATTGCCACAGTTCCAGCTGCGTTTTAAGTACTTGGGAAACACTGCAATCCCAGGAAATCAGGTTCCATATGCTGACTGAAATGGAGGCTTATTATCACCTGGAATTTCATGTGGATTAACCCTTCAGCATTCCTGACAGTCCCAGTTTGAGACTGCTGTGCTAATGTCCTCCAACGTCCCAGACATCCTCAGGAATATCCTGTGCATCACACTGCTGAGAGCTGCTGCTCTGAGATTCAATGTGACATTTTTAATGTATTCTGAGCCTCTGTTCCTGAAAGAAGCTTTTTGTTTTGGAAATAAAGGGAGAACATTTTGGGAAATGTTTCTTTGCAGAACAACTGCACGCTCCTGGCAAAATGGAAAGGGATTGGCACAGAAACAAGTCTGACATACCAAGTGCAAAGAGATTTTGAGTTTGTTCAGGCTGAGACTTATTGGCATTAATCAGCATGTGCTTTTAAACACACAAAAATAAGTTTTCTATGACTGTATTTGAATATCTGGATGTGAGATGTGTACACTTATTTTCTGACAAATGCTGAGAAGGGCATATGGAATTCCAAAAAGCGGTTTCAAAGACAGGAAGCTGAAGCAGGAATGCACAGAATCACCTTGAGATTTGTTACCACCTGTAACAAAATACATCTTCACCTTTCAGGGGTACTTAAATGTACACTGAAAACCATTTTGCTTTACTATACAAAATTTAAGATCATAAAATTACATTAAGCGAGAGCTAATTTTGAAGGAGAAACATTCCTAAATAATTTCTGCTATTTTATCTGTGTGGGAAGTTCTCCTTAGAGGGCTGATAGTCACCTCTGTATGTGAGGAAAGCAAAGAACTCCTGAGGGGGTTGAGCGCTCCCTGGGACCGTGGCTGTGCAGAGCTCCTGCTAATCTCTGGAAGGCTGATGTCCCACGGAGATCTCTCTCTATGTATAAATTTATATATAATGCACTCAGATTGCTGCTTCAGCCCTGACCCAGCTGTGGCACACACAAATGCCCTCGGTGGGCACTCAGAGCAGTCCTGTCTCTCCCAAGATAGTTTTCCTTCTTCCGTGCCCTCTTGGGAACTGCAGATTTTGGGACCTGAATTCCTTCAGATTTTCGACATGCCAATCTGGTTTGCTTAGAATCTGTGAAGGGTGCAAAGGTTTGGGTGAATTCCTCCCTGCCTGAAGGGTGCTGTTGGGCCCCGTTGGGTGTTAGCTCCTGCTGGCTGCTGGTGGCTGTACAGCTGCTCTCACTCATCAGCAGAGCTTTTCCTAATTAACAGATGAAAGGGATTTGTGTAACTACCTCTGCCTTCTATAGCACTGCTTAATTTGTGACACTCCTCCTCTGAGCACAGCTTGATTGTCTCCTGAGTTTTGCTAGGGGCTTCTCCGAGAGCAGAACTTTCATTCTCATGGTCAGAAAGTGAAAGCTGCAATGTAAGACTCTTATTCAATTTACGGGAAAAGATGAGACAGGAGCAGAGCATAAATTACAGGCCAGAAGGTTGAACTGAGGGGCTAAAAGCAGAGTGATTTTGTTGTGAGGTTTGTCAGCCCAATGTAAACCTCACAGAGGTTAAAGCCAAGTTGCCTAGGACACTGAGTAGCATTGGGAAAGGAGATATTATTATATTACAAATATTTCCTGCTGCAAGTTGTTAGAAAGAGACCAAATCCTTCGCTTATGCCTGCAACCCTAATGCATTGAATGCTTAAAGCTCAAATCTCTTTTAAAAGGTTATTCTATATTGTATTAGGATGGAGTTGAATTATTAGAACAGAGACAAAACACATTGCAAAGGGTGGATCAGAGGTTTTAGGGGGGTGGGGGTTTAATTTGGGTTTAGAAACCCAGCCCTGAGGTAAGGGCAGATGAGGAGGAACACTGAGAACATTTAATCCACATTCGTCTGTGGTGTGCCTGCCATGCACATGGATCTGTCAAGAAGAGCCCTGCTGACTGACACTTCAGGGCTTCACTCAGCCACTGATTTCAGAACCTGATTCGAGGTTTGCTGGGTTCACTGTGCAATCTCTTGCTTCATTCAGCAATATCCATAACCTGATCTTCCTCTAAAGAGGGAAGGAACTTTGCTCACCATGCAGAGGAATAGGCCCCTCAGCTACGCCCAGGCTCAGCGTGTGTATCAAACTTGTCATCGTTTACATACACTCCTAATTATCTCCTCATCACTGAGTTTTCAGATGGATTAGGAGAGTGCTGGATTTTTTTTATGTCTGAATGCTTTAGGAGCTAAAATCAACTTACTTTGTATACCTTCTTTTATATATAAACATATATCCTGATGCTTAGGGATATCCTAAACATATATCCTGATGCTTAGAGATATTCTAAAAACAATAGAAACAATGAATCCCAAATCAAATGCACATTTTGGTGTATTTCAGCTCATCCTTGAGAAGTGTAAATGGAATATTTGCGATTTCTCATATTGTAAAGTATTAAACCAAGAGGAGAAGTGTTTCAATATATACATAGGATACAAATGGGTAATTCACCAGTAAAAGTTATTGTCCATAGTAGTGATCGGGTGAGACTTCATGTTTCAGGGAATGTAATGACTTCTGTGAAAATGAATTCCCAAACCCAAAGAATTTCTGTGGAATGGTTTGAAGTAAACATGGAAGTAACTGTGTGGCTTTTGCTGTTGTTTGGGATTGATTTCTGGGGTTTTTTTTCTATTTTTCTATTATTATAGTTTAGAAGTATTAAAAATGGATAGGGAAGATCTGAAGCCCTCAAGTAAGTTATTTTTTTGCCTGATCTGTGTGATTTTAGAGTCCAAGAAACTGGGATATTGACTCTTGGAAGAAAACAAAAAAAGAGAAATCCTGATTTCTCACTTATTACAATGTTGAATCAATATGTTTGGCTCGTGAAATGTTTTCCAGGATAAAGTAAAATGTCTCTGAAGCAAGATTTTTCTTCAGTACATCATAATCTACAGCTCATCCAAGCATATGGGATCAATAGTGCTGTGTCTTGTTAGGTAATCATGAAACTGGAGGAATACATTAAAGGAGGATGGCATAAAATGAGCTTTTTAGGGAACTATTTAGTTTGGGATTTTTAAAAGCAAACGTAATTATTGTAAAGCCATAGAACCCCATTATCAATTGAAATATCAATATTCCTGTGAATAGAAACTCTGAATTCATTGGACCTTTCTTGCATAGTTTCTGTGAGTGTGGGTTGTGTTTCATAGATACTTGTATGTGTAAATGTGCATCAGTGAGATTACTCTTTATGACAACTGTTATCTTTATTTTCTGATATGGCAATACTGAAAACTACTGATATGCCTTTCTGATATGGCAATACTGAATACCCCTGGCCTTGCAACACAGTAAAAATCTCTGTAGCTTTGAAGCAGCATTAAATGCAGCTGAAACAGCTTTGGAGGTATCCATGTCCCCTGTTCACGTGTGGCCATCCCTGGGGAATGGGAGAACTTTGTGGGCACCCTGTCAGTACCCCACTGAGTTAAAGACAGCTTGAAAGTTTATTTTATTATCCTGAAAATAAACTAAAGAGCTTAATATTGGAATAAAACCATGGCTGGCTGGTGCAAGAGATGCTGCTCTCCAATATTGGCCTGTTCATCCAGGCTTCCAGAGGAGGGGAATGGTTCTGTAACACGACAATGAGAGGGGGAGGGATCGTGACTTCCACCTTTACATTTCTGAGCGCTTTTATTTGTGCCAGTACTTCTAATTGTACCCCTGCTGTCATGCTCCACGTTCAAGAGCCAAGGTTTTACTGGCAGAGGAAAGGAGCAAAAGTTTAGTTCTGCAAATGTGTGTTGAGACTTACAAATCTAATTATGATATCAAACTTTGGTGATGATTGTTAAATATGTAACTGTAAGTATGTAAGGAGCACACCCACGCGCCTTCTTAATTTCGCACATTTGTAATGATTTTTTAAATGGAAATGAAAATATTCATAAAAGTGAGAGCAGAAACACAAACTGGAATGAAAGCAATCACTGTGGACCAATTTTAAAATTTTTTTTTATATATAATTGTTTTAAAATATTTTTATTCCACTGTCTCTTGTGTGCCAGCATTGAATTCTGGGTGCAATTGCTTGTGAGCTCACAAAGTGGCTGCAAATTTTGCGAGTTAGTTGATAGAAATCACACACTTCAGGTTTTCTTGGGAGTTTTTTGGATGTGATGCTTTGATCTATGTGTCACGGGAAGGCTTGGGAGATGTAGCTCCTTGTTCTGTCACCCTCAGCTGCAGAGGCAAATGGAGCTATATGAGTAATTCAGGTGAATAAATGCAAAAATCACCTGAAATGGATCTTGGTGTTGTACAGTTTTGAGACTGACATATTGTCCCAGTTATTGTAATGACAGGCGGTGCTGCTGATCTCCAGATCTTGGCAAAGAAAGGGTTTACACCAGGGGAGGCATAGCCCAGGGGCAGAAACTGGGTGGGATTGAATACCCATGACAAGTCTGGGTTGGTTTTTTTGGGGGGGGGGGTTTCTGTGTCTTTTTTTTTTTTTAGTTGAGATAGAAGAGAAACTGTCTGCACATCCCTTGTTTCCTAAAGCTCGTGAAGCCCAGTTGTGGATCTACTTTACAACAAGAGCATCCTAAACACCTAAAACCACCTGACTGCTTCCAAGAAATCAGCCTTAACCTCTTTAGCTGTTCTCCATTCAGCTGAATTCTGAATTAGCTGGATTTAGCCTAAATTATTCCAGTGTTATCTCCCAAAAGGACTGCTCTGCTTCTTTCCCTGGGAGAGATCCCATAGCTCAGAGACCTGGGAGGAGGCTCAGGTGAGGAACGCTTTGAATGTGTCCAGATATGGGTTTGTTTTCTCTCCTGATTTATTCTGTCTGTTGGGCTCACAGTGATGCTTGGCTGCAGCTCTGCAGGTCCTGAAATAAATGAGAATTGTAGATTTGAGACAGAAAACAGATTTCAGTCCTTTCTCTGTGCTCTGAGGTTGTTAACAGTTCTATTTAATGGTTGTTTTATATTTCCATGATGAAAAATACATTGGTAAAGCTAATCTGGCCTGAGCTGCTGTGTTCTCCATGCCCTTACCATTTCCTGAGTCGTGGTGGTGCTGTCTTTGGCAAATCCATGAGTGAAAGCTGGTTTTGGAGAGCTATAACAGGCTATAAATAATTTGAGGCTATCCAGCTAGAACAAAGAGTTATTTAAAAGTTCATTTAATTTCCTAAGGTTCAATCTGATGAAGAATAAATTTGATATGGTTTATAACAGTCCTGTGTGTGTATGCATAGAGATATGTGTGTGTGTATTTCCATTTATATGTAAATGTAGACTTGCAGCTCATGAACTCCACATTTTTTTCAAAAGATCAGAATATTTAAAAATCTTGATGACCATTAATTTCTTTTGTAATTTAAGCATTCATTTGCAAAATGGGGTAAATAACACAGACATGGATGGTTTGAGCCGTTGGGACAAGGAGAGAGCAGTAGGGAGGGAGCACATCTGTGTAACCTGTGTGGGGCTATAAATAGATTAGCTTGGGGACTGCTGCTTTCAAAGCAAGTATTAAGTTGTCAGAAGTTGAGGTATATATTAAATGACTTCATTATTAGAATTTGGTTGCTACTTATGATTTATACATCCATCTGTTAAGATAATTTTAAGAAACAGCAGCACATCATTAATAAAGGTTTTCAGTTCAGCAGAGCAGCATGCAAAGCAAACATTATCATCTTAGGCCTGATTTGAAACAGGGAATAGGTTTGAGTTGCAATGGAATTATTTTTTTAATGGAACATTTTATTTTCATAGTTTTGTAATGCTCCTTTCATTTCCTAGCCTGGGGCTGATACGCCTGCTTTATCCTCCAAAAGTCAGAATAAACAGAGCTTGCTCAGCCACACGGGAAACTCAGGCCTAGGTGAAGACTCAAGCTTGACGATTTATGTCTGAGGAAAAAGAATAAAGGTTGTGGAGATCATGTGTGTTGGCCCATGGGCCGTGGAGTCCCCGCTCAGCTGTTCCAGGAGCAGCAGCGCTGGCGCGGGCCCTGCCAGCAGAGCTGCGCCCCTGGGAGCCGCCTGGCAGGAGGAGCTCCCCACTGGGCACTCTGGGCCCCAGTGCAGAAACCTCTCTACATTTGCAAACTACTAAAAAAGGGAGAGGGAAAAGGAGAAAAAACGCAAATTCTTTCCACCTAATTGTGATTTCCTGGTTGGCTCCAAGTGCTGCACCAACATCAGTGAGAGAGGTCAGGCTCTGCCACACATGAGAGCAACAAAACCTCCCCAGGCTTGGGCTACCTGCATTTTCTTAGCAAGTGCTGCTGTGGTTTTCATCCCAAAGCCATCTGCTTTTGCCCCTGGAGAAGTGATTCCAAATACAATATTTTTGGCCACAGAAGTGCTCTGGGTTGGGCGTGCGGCTGTCGCTGTGTCAGGGTCTCTGGCACTGTGCTGATGCACCAGGGTGGAGCATGGAGAAGGAGCAGAGCCAGCAGGGAGGGCACTGAGCAAGCTCCAGGCACCACGTCCCAGGAATAGCAGGCTGCTGGTGGAGTTGAATATTTGGAATTATGGCTCTGACTCCTCCTGGGTCCTGTGGGCATCCCTCCCCTGCTGGGTGCTGTGTGCTATAAGGGTGGCTGGGATTCTTGGCTGTCTGTCCTGACTTTCCCTGGCATGGCTGCCCAGGGATCCTGCAGAGCATGGATTTGTTTATGTGTGAATGTTGGTGCTGATGACAAGGCTGAGTGATGGAGCTGTTTAGTTTCAGGGTCCTTGAATCAACAATCTGGGTTGTAGCACAGCCTGAAAAAAAGCTGTAGGTAGGCTAAAATGATTTCATACTGAAGAATTTTTTTTTCTTTTTTTTTTTCCCCCAGATCCACAAAACTGGTACCTCTTATTTAAGAGCCCAGGAGATGAAGTCATTCTGGAAAACAAATAGACCTTAGGCTTATCTGTGTGTCTGGGAGAACATTGCTAAAACTTGGAGAAAACAAATATTGCTAGCAGGATTAACTTCCTTTTGAAAACAGCAATATCCTTTAGAGATCTTGTGACCATATTAGTAGCTGTCCTAAGATATAATTTCAATTTAAGTTCTTTTCCTTTTCTCACCATCTCATTTCTGTGGCCATCAGAATGGCTCAGGTCTCTGAGGGCTGTGACAGTGACTGGTCAATAGAGAAACCCTGACCACCTGGGATACTAAACCCAGCAAAGAGATCTGTGTGAGTCTTCACTTATCTGGTGCTGGGAATGTGATTTATGCCATAAAGAAAACATTTATAAGGAGTGCAGTAGAAAAGGAAATTAATACTATAAAGCTGTCATGAGGCATTTTAGTCAGAAATGGAACCAAGGCGAAGCTGAGCTCTTTGCGATGGCAAAATGAAGTCCCTAAGGAAGTTATGAAATCTTGTGCCTAACCTTCAACCCTTCAAGGACATAAAAAATTCCAAAAGTTTGCTTGCTCCTTCTGTAGAAACACAGTTGATTTTGAGACTGCAGACTCATGCAGAGAAAAGAATTAGTGTTTTTTCTTTGTGATTCTATGAGTGTCTAGTAATTAGTGCTACAGAAAATACTGATTTGATGCACTTGTGCTCTTGGATAGTTTAATTTATTCTCAGACGTCCTTTGTCCCCATCCATCTACAGGGTGAACAGTCACTCCTCACTGCTGAAGCAGTCTGGTTTGTCTAGGCTTAGTCCTATACTGATTTTTAGGGTTACACCCCTCTAATAAAGCTGGATTAATCTGTACCCTTTGCTGGAGAGTTTTCCCAGCCAGCGAATCCAGTGTGGTCTGTATGACTGAACTCCTCTCTGGATGCATTGGGAAAGGTGTTGGTAACCCCATAACAGTTTTAAATAATTTCAGGACAATGCACCTGGGGATGCCCTGAGAGTCAACAGTGTGAAAACACTGGTTATAAAGATGTACTCAAAACGCTGACTGTCTATACATTATTGTAATTATTGTTTCTGCTCTGGTCATTTAAAGTTTTAAAAAATCACACCATTTCCCAGTGTAGTATTTGTGTGTGTTTCAGCAGGAAAACCCAAACAAGCCCCTTGAATATTTAACAGAGATGGGTCCTTTGCAAGGAGTTGTGACTGGGTTTGTGCCTCTCCCAAGTCAGCTGGAGGCTTTATGCAAACATATGTGACTTGTTGCTGAAGGAAAAGAAGCACACATAATTTTTATTGAATAAGCAACACGTACTTAAAAAATATTCCAATGCTTCATCAAGATTAAATCTTTAATCTAGTAGCTCTACTGCAATTTTTTCTCACAGCAAATAAGAATTGGAGAAACTGGATCGCTTCCGTTTTGCCATCCTAGAGTGAAGTACCAAGAGACTGAAAAAATAGACTTCCCCCTACTCCCCCCCTCTCATACCTTGGATACTGCCATCTGGAGCCTGTGCTATTTGGTAATATTAAATAAATGCAGAGCTAATTAATTCCTTTCTGTCAGGTTTTTCTCATTAGGGTAATAATAACCCTTCAAAGTTTGTCTGTCATTCAGCAGTCAGCAATGTGCCATATGCTTGATGTCACATGATAAAAAGTATTCTCCACTTCCCATGCTCTGGAGTGCCTTAGTGCTGCTCAGGATAACCATTTGTTTCTCAGGGATGTCTCACTGACATATGCCACAGATGCATTGATTGTTTGTGAATACACCCTCAATCCCATCACTGCATGTTTTTGCCAGCAATATTACTCTCATAAAAATATTTCTTCTCCATGAGCTCCATTTCCATTTGATATTAATGCCTAATTCCTACTGCTGTCTTTTGGGGGAAGATGTGCTAGGCCTGCTGAAATTTGGATGGCAGTGTGGCTTTGATGGCTTTGTCCAGCCCTGTGGTTATGTCCAAACAGATTGTTAAGAATCACCTTTTCTCAAAATCATAATTTTCTCTGTCAAAATGTGTTAATAAGGATTTACATAGCAAAGTTAAGTTGTAGTTTCTCAGACTCTGTGGGTCAGCATTGTTACAGCATTTGTGCAACAGGTGAATACCTCAGTGTCTGCAGTGGGGACAGGGCTGCAGGAAACACAGAGGCAGCTTCATCTCCAATTAAAGTATTTAGGAATCCTCCTTCATTTGTATTGAACTGAAAAATAAATGTGTGAAAATTTGAAAACAGTAAATCAAAAGCTATGCTTGTTTGGTAGGTGGGGAGCTGGTTCAGCTGGTGTAATAACAGCACAGAACCCAGAATAATAACATAGAACATAGAATAGCAGCACAGAACATGGAAAATAACAGTGTGTGGTAACGGCTGCTCCAAGCCCCAAAGTCCAGCCTGGCCTTGGACACTGCCAGGGATCCAGGGGCAGCCACAGTTTCTCTGGATACCCTGTGCCAGGGCCTGCCCACCCTCCCAGGGAAAAATTTCTTTGCCACATCTTATATTTCTGTCAGGGTGAAGCCATTCCTCCTTGTCCTGTAACTCCAAGCCCTTGTAAAATGTCCCTTTCCAGCTTTCCTGAAGGCCCCCTTTAGGTATTGGAACACTGCTAAAGTCAAGGTGGAGCCTTCTCTTCACTGAATGTACTAAGAAAATTCCCATTAAACATTTTGCTTATGGTATTTTCTGGTATTTTAATTAGGATATGTGAAATTAGTCATATCTGAAAGAGTTTTATATTTAATCTTTCTGTCTTTGTTCTCTAATGAGAGAATAAAGACAATTCTTTATTCTCTAATGAGAGAATAAAGACAATTCTGTTGTCCCCTCCACAAAAGCCAATTCAGGCTTAGCCACTCACTCCTGTGGCTCACCCATTTTGTGTTTTGATTCCTAATGGTGGAGTTGTGAATATCCTGTTGCAGTTGCTGCCTTGTGGGTTGAGGTGTCCTGCTCTTGGGTCACCCTTTGGATTGATGTGGGATAAGCTGAGAGCAGGAGCTGCTGCTCCCTTTGGTGGCACTTTCCCGAGTGACCTGGGATCAATGCCCTGTAACCTCCTGAGAGGAACTCACAACAGGATGTTCATAACCCTGGCCCACAGAATTAAAACCAGCAGTGGCAGGCTGGCCTTGGAAGTCTTAAAAGGCAGCGCTTTCTTGCTGTGAAGGAGATGCAGTAATGGACTGGAGGGAGGATATCCATATCAAAGCACCACCTTGTTAGCAGGGTGTCTCTTTATTGCTGTTATACTTGAAGAAATAATGAAAGAAAATTCTGCCTGCCTGTTTCTTCTATGCTGCAGCCATCTCCACAGTGATACTGAGGTTTCAGTGCACTGAAATGTGCAATCGTTCCCAGATTAAGAAATGGGACTGTTTGCACTGTGATTATCCAGAGCAGATTAAGCCTTTATGACCCTTCTTCTGTTTAATGTTGGTTGTGTAAAGAATAAAACATGCAAATAGGACATTCACGAAGACCACTTTAAGGGGGTTCAGAACAATCAGTGGTGGCTGCTAAAACCAGTCTGTCATTCATTTCAGTCATCACTTTTAACATTTTTTTTAGCAGAAATACCCACAATGTAGCAAACAGTGTGTCTCAGAAATGGGGTCAAACAAGAGGTTAATTCATCAGAGTCAAAATGATTATCAGAAAAATGTTTGTTTGGTGCAAGAATCATCCCAAGTCCATCTGGTTTTCACTCCTAGTGTTGGGAAAAAAGAGTGATCTTGCCAGCTCTCAGCCTTTCAGTCTCTGCCCTACCGAGTGAGAGAAGAGTCTGTTTGAAGTCTTCTCCCATTGAAGTTACTCTGCAGTGCAGCAAAACTGTACCAGCATGGAATATTGCTGTTGCACTTCTCTCCTTCCCCCTCCCACTCTCTTTTCCAGGATTTTTGTAGGCTTTGGCTCCACAAAAGGAGCTGAAACCCCTTTGGACTGCAGCACTTCACACATAGCTGCTGAGAAACAAATGCTGCAGCTCAAGGGAGCTGCTGGAGAAAAGCTCCCTCTGAATCCTTATCTGAACCACAGGCATTTTGTCAAAGGTTTGTTTCCCAGGGTTCCTCTGCCCTGTTCTTGGGATATGTCCCTGCTATACAGTGCATGCTGCATGCACCTGAAGCAGCTGCTCTGGCATAGTGATCCACCCAAAAAAAAGGAAAATTTATGTGATTTATGTCAAGAAAAAGTTGAGAAGACCTTTTGGGTGTTTCAGGGGGAGACTGGGAGGCAAGGCTGTAGTTTTTTCAGAATAAAAGAGGAAGGACAGGGTTTCTCTGCACTCATCTGACTGTGATGTACCTGAGCTACCTCAGGCCTTGGAAGAAGTTTTGACATAGCAGCACTGTGCTCTGTCCAGGCTTAGCTCACTAGCGAGGCTCACGGAGCCAAGTATGAAACTCCTGATGGAGTTTCTTTACTCACATCGTCATCCCAGAACCATGGAATGGGTTGGGCTGGAAGAGACCTCAAATACCATCCAGTACCACTCCTGCCATGGGCAGGGACACCTTCCACTCTCCCAGGCTGCTCCAAGCCCCAATGTCCAGCCTGGCCTTGGACACTGCCAGGGATCCAGGGGCAGCCACAGCTGCTCTGAGCACCCTGTACCAGGGCCTGCCCACCCTCCCAGGGAACAATTCCTGCCCAATCTCCCATCCAGCCCTGCCCTCTGGCAGTGGGAGCCATTCCCTGTGTCTTGTCCCTCCAGCCCTTGGCAATTGTCTCTCTCCATCTTTCCTGCAGCTCCCTCAGGCCCTGCAAGGCCACAATTTGGTAACCCCAAAGCTTCTCCTCTCCAGGCTGAATACTGTGATTATGTCTCCAGTGGCCAATTTTTATGCATCCCTCAGGTTAGAGGCAATGGTGGGGGACTTAGGGCAAGAATAAACTCTAATTGTGAAAGAAAAGCTGTGTACTCTGTTGCCAGTTTGGGGGAAATAATGAATGAAAATTGGTTCCAAAGGACACAGTGCTGAAAACAAATTTTCAGCAGCATCTCCATCACTGACTAGGAGAGGGGATGTATGATGTGCAGCACCTCTGTGAAATCTTCTCCTACAAAGTATTGAGCTCTTTCAGGTAGTTCAGTGTTCTGCTGATTGATCCAGGAAAATCTTGTAAAACAACGGGTGTCAAGGCCAAGAAGGTGGCAAAGAAACTGTGGTGAAGATTAGGATAGAATAAGCCAAACCAGAATAAAGTGGTGCTGAATTTGTAACTGATGATTACAGTTCAGGGAAGTGATCTCTGAGGCTTTAGCAGTTTCCTTAAATCCTCAATCCATGTGTGTCAGGCAGCCTGAGAAAGGGGACTGTAAGAGAGAGGCACAGGGCATTGTTTTTTCCCAGAGGGCTTTGGTGTTCCTGCATTCTTGATGCTCTGTGCAGGGCTGATCTCCACATCCAACAAGGACAGAGTGGAGTTAGAGAGGAAGCAGAGAAGGGCAAATCAAATGGGAAAGGATGAGAAGCTCATGCTACAGAAAATGAGACTTCTCAGTTTTTTGAAAAGAAGGCTGAGGGGGAGTGTATGGCTGAACTTTGGGAAGTCACACAGGCAGAAGCCAAGGTGAGTAAGGAGCAGCTCCCACATGCAGTGATTTGGCAGTTCTGGATGAAGCCGGAGGAGGGAGAGTGACATAACATCACTTTCAGAAGGAGATCATGCAAATTCATGGACAAGATTCAAGGTAGGTCCTACCAGGAACAAACAGGAACGTATCTTCACCTGGTGCCTTCACCCAGAGCTTGTGGGATGGCCAGTGGTAATGTTCAAGATTCTGTGCCCTCCCAAAGATCCTCTCCAGGGTCACTGCTTGTCACAGGTGGCTGTGCCCCATCAGCTGCTGTGGCATGGCAAAGTGGGACATTCCTTGTTAGCTATGCAAAGCTGTGTAATTACTGAGATGAATGCAAATAGGTTAATTAGGAAAGGAATTAAAAATGCAGCATTCAGCTTAGTTCACTGTAGGTTCCAGCTGGTAATTTGTGTAGGGAAAAGGCCACAGAGCTGGGGATAGGAATGCTGCTGTCTGTGCAGGGAATGCTGAATGATGAGAGCTGGAAAGGCATCGCCCCCCACTCTATTTTGGAGGAAAGAGGTGATGGGAGGGCAAAAAAGCTAAACCGAATTCTGTGGTTGTTGTCAGTGGGGTATGGTGTGAGCCATGTATTATATCGGCTTGAAAAGCAATGTGAACTTAGTATAATAGGGAACCTTAATTTCTGTATCTGTCATGAAGTTCAATGCTGATGGCATTCAGTAGGGAAATTAATGCAGGGGCAAGGGTTTTAATAGCCTGCTTTATATAATTTTCAACAGTATATAGGTCGAATATAGGACCATCATCTGGAAAATATTTGGGAATTTTTCCGAAGAACGTTGTGACACAGCCTAGTCACTTTTGCATATAAAAGTGTAGCACTATTTGGTAGGAGTTTCTGGAAATACAACCTTTTTTAAAAATCTAAAAAGTGCTTTTCAATTGTTCCATTATTTATGGAGAGGCAAATAAAGCAATTCCATAGAAACAAATCAATATGAACCATAATTGATAGGAACACCACAGTCTCTTTCACTTTCCTCTCTGCACAGATAACAAAGCCCGGAACAGAATTCCATAGGAGAGGAAAGTCTTGAAAATAATTGCTAAAACGAAGCTGGAAAAACTTGGCTGGTAGTTTCTGAGCCAAGCTTAATCTTGTTTTCTTCTTTTGTCGCTCTTGTTTTGCAGGCTACAATTAGTTGATACCATTTTGAGGTTTAAATGAGTCAAGTTTTTCCACTGGAGTTATTCAAATTTCCTTGAAAATGTCTCTGGGTTAAAACTTCTTTGGGTTGCAGCTGAGAGTTTGGCTTTAGTATGAGTAAAGGAGATGCTGGGAGTATCCACCTCTTAAAGGCAGGATCTTTAATGACACTTTTACTTCTCCAGGACCATCCTCATCAACAGTTCTCTGTTACCTCTTACAGAGCAGGGTACAGTGGGAGCCTCCAGGAACAGGGGCCTGATTAAAGGCCCGTTTTGGACTTGGCTGCTCCAGCAGGATTTCACTTGTTATTATCAAGGAGTGGAGATGCATCAGCATTAACAATGGTTGGTGCCAGCCAGGGAATTTCCCTGCTGTGTCATCAAGCCCCTCTTTGAGAGGGGTATTTGAAGTGGTGCAGAAAGCCTGGCTCTGGTTTGTGCTGTGGCTCTGATTGTTGGGAGCAGCAGTGGAGCTCCTCTCACAGATAATAACTGGTGTGAGAATCTGCAAAAAACTTCCTGGGCTCTGCAGCATTGGCTCTTCCCCCCGGCCCTTTCCTGTTGAGAGTGAAGGCTCAGCACAAGGAGTGGATTTGCACCAGGTTCAGATCTCTAGTCCCACTGAAGCCAGCCAGGCTGAGCTGATTTACATGGAGTGTGTCCAGCAGCGGTCCCAGCTGATGGCACTTTAAAGCAATGACATTTAAAATGAATCAGTGCCACTGTGATGGCGTTGCTCTCCATCAGCTCAAGAGCACAACAGCTTCTTCAGGAAGTCAGGTTCTGATAAAGCTCTTCCTACTGAATTGTGTGTTATCTGGTGAAAAGTTTTTTACTAATAAAAAGTCCGTTTCCCATCAAGTACTTATACCAGGAGCCATAGATAATAATTAAAAAAAAAAAAAAAAGTTTGATCTTTTATGAGAAACACTGTAGACTTTTGGAGCAAAATATTGATCTTAGTGTATTTGAAGAAAAAGAGTTCAAGGATTCACCTTTAGTGGGTGAGAAAGTTGGAAGCTCAGGTGGAAACATCTACAGTCAAAACCTGTCCTTTGAGTGTTCTTGCTTACTGTAGTTTGAAGAAATAGCTCTAAATATGGAATGGAAAGAAAATATCAGTTGAGCACAGTTTAATTAGTATGCTTTTTAAGAGATTCCAGAATGCTGGGGTTGTGGATTCTCAACCGTGAGCATTCACTGAATAGCCTGGCAGTGGGAGAACAAAGCAGAGGGAGCTTGGGCAGGAGCCCCAAGGGTGCTGCTCTCAGAAAAGCTCTGGGAAGAGGTGCTGGAGAAGAGGAGCCCTGCCTGATTAGTCCTGAGATCTTTTCCACAACTGCAAGGGAAGTCCTCTGACACCACAACACACACCTAAATGGTATTAATTAATTATTCTGTTAGTGGTATTAATCTGTTATGAATGGTATCAATAAAAACAGATTTTATATGAATAGGAATGGAGCTCTCTGCAGCACAAGACCGAAACTTCACCAAGATATCAGTTGGCTATCAGCTGAATCTCCATGTAATTTCCTATGAAATAAAGATTCAGGCTTGTGGCTGACAGTCAGTGCTGGTTTGCCTTCCTCCAATTCCCTCTCCTTTTTTTTTTTTTTTTCTTTAATTCAGACAAAAAAATCTGCCCACTTACAAGTCAATAAGCTTTTCCTGCCTTTTAACTTACACATTATCTCTATCTGTGCTGGTTTTGCATGGGTTCTTCTATGTGTGTAATCAACAATTATCTCTTATATCTTCAGCAGATAAGACAAAGAAAAATTAAATTAGAATGAAATAGTAACAATTCCTCTAAAGATCAAAGTGTAATGATAACTACAAATTTTAACATGAAAAGTTATGCAGTGTTGCCTGAACAGCATGGATTTCATGTAGCTTTCCTGTGGTCCAATTGATTATTTTGAATTTTTTTCAGTGTGAAATGCCCCTACCTCTGAGTAAAGTGAGTGGAAAAATATTAGAGGTGTAAGGGCTAATCTGAGATCAACTCATGTATATGTTTGTGCATTGATTTATCAAGACAGCAGTTAACAGGTAATATAAAGTATTTCAATTTACTGCTGTTTTCATTGCCTAAAATTCAGTAATGCCCTGCTGTCACTGATATTTGGAGAGAGAAGGGTTGTGTAGTAGTGGTTTAGGGAGAAAATGGGTGCTTCACAATAAAATCAACTAACTTAGGATGGAGTTGATTCTCCTGGCAGGAGATAGAGGCAAAATCACTGCTGTATCAGATTGGAATTCAGAACTTGAAATCAGTGCTGCAGGATAATGATGTGGTTTGGGTAGCATGTGCAAGCAGTGCTCCTCTCTGTGAGACCTCCAACATTAAAGCAAAGATATCTCCAATATATTTGAGTTTCCAAGAGTTTCTGTCACTGTTACAAATTTCTAGACTCTGGTTATGAGTGAAGCCAAGCACTTGGCCTTGATTCCTTGTTTCCAGAGAGAGCCATTCAAATTCAGATGGTATAGCAGAGATGTAACTTTGTTACACCACTCCGAAGTGTCTGAGAATGTTGTTAAAAGTGATAAAGCCCTTACCTTGCCTTTTTAGGGAAATTGAGCCTAACCCAGATGTGATTAATCGTGGGCCCGGCCCTGACATCACACCTGGCCAAGTACCTGAGGCTGAGCCACAGGTACTTGTGGCTGAGCCACAAATTTCCTTTATGTCCAACACGCAACTGAATGATTCTGAGAAGATTCATATCTGAAGGATATAAGGAGATTCCTCCAGATCTTTTTGGTGCCTGGGAGGAAATGACCACTTTTCCTTTGGGCTGCAGTATAATTGTGTGTCCTGCCAAATGCATTTTACAGCAGTGCAAACGTGTAGGGCTTGGGCAGGTCTGCAAAGGGGCCTTGATTGCTGTGTGAAAGGATAAAGCGGGCTCTGAGGCACAGCTCATCTCCAGCCCTTTGCAGGGTCCGTTCCAGAGAACTTGTTTAGAAAACATTCTAAAAATGCTGTGGGAAAGGGTTTGTTCTCTGTGTTGCTTAGTGATGCTTTTCTGTTAAATATGGAAAATTCAAAATAAAGCTTCTTTTTGATACTGGAAAATGAAGATCCTGGTGGAGATCCTCCAACCCCCCCCCC
>VYXD01005553.1:187493-210199 GCA_013397195.1 Hylia prasina | reverse complement strand
GGGGAGATCCCCCCCCCCCCCCCCCCCCAAATATATATATATATTGCATACAGTAGCAGCCATGCCATTACTCCATGCAATGGATTTGTATTTAGTCTGTGAGTTACCCAGGAGTGAGGGACAATTTCCCACATCATTCCAGTGGGATGGTGACTTATGCACAACATCCCATAGACAGTGAATGAGCTCCAGGGATTTGCCTGCAGAAGTTTAGCCCAAGCGCATAATCAGACATCTCCCTCTGTACAGCAACTATAGGGCATACCCTCATTTGTTCTGTAGCTCTGGGAGGCGCAGGAGTTTGTGCAGTGGGCTGGATGCTATTCAATAAAATATTCTCTCAGAAGTACATACTCTAAGGCAGTTATTGTGCAAACTTATTTTTCTCTGAATGCCAGGGTACTTCATCTGTCCCCTTTCTCCACCTGTGTGAAATATTCTCTTTTGTAAAACTTAAGATGAAATTAAGATCAGGATAACCTTTTGGGGGAATGATAACGAGGTCTCTTTTCTCAAAGATGATGTTACAGAAAAATCTGTAAGACAGCATTTATTTGAGTGAGTAGATTTGCAGCTGTCACTGTTTGATTCCTGTCTGTTCCAGAGTGTTGGCCTCTCTAAAAAAGAGATTACAAGGAGACTGGAGGGGGACCTTTCCCAAGGGCATGTAGTGATAGACAAGGAGGAATGGCTTCCACTGCCAGAGGGCAGGATTAGATGGGATATTGGGCAGGAATTGTTCCCTGGGAGGGTGGGCAGGCTCTGGCACAGGGTGCCCAGAGCAGCTGTGGCTGCCCCTGGATCCCTGGCAGTGCCCAAGGCCAGACTGGATGGGGCTTGGAGCAGCCTGGCATAATGGAACTGGATGAGCTTTAAGGTCCCTTTCAGCCCAAACCATTCCATGATTCTCTGGTATCTCTGTGCTGCAAGAGTGTGCATACAGGAGCAGACTGGCTGAATAAAAGGGATTTCTTTGCCTCTGCCATGGTCTCAGAGCTCATAAATTCAACTACTGCAAGATGTGCCTGCAGCAGTGTTGCAGCTCAGGCTAGAAGTCTGATTTTGGAGGAATCCTCTGAGAGTCCTCACTGAGACACTCTGGCTGACAAAGCAGAGTGGTCTGTGTGTCAGCGTTGGGTACTTGGCACCCATTTATTTGCTTGAGACGTGTTCCTTTTGAGTCATCCTGCATCCTCCTGTAGTCGTGGATTTCTGGGTGCTTTTGAGTGGCTTCGAGTGCTCATACCTTAAAACTGCAGGAAAGTGTAGGAGTTGTCTTGCAATTCAATATCCTACAGCTGTAAACCCATCCAAAGAAAAATAGTAGTGTTCAGAGGAGCACAGGTCAGTTAAGAGACAAACTTCAACTTTTTTTCTTACTTATCCAGAGCTTGGAAAATCTTTGACATTGCTGTCTCTTGCTTGAAGCATCATGTTCTTTGATCTTTATGTTGTCTCATCTTTATCCGCTCCATTACAATTTCTCTTGCTTTTATAGCGTCTGTATTTTTTCTTATGATAAGTTTTGTAGCATTATAAAATGTCTTCAAGAATTACTTTATTGTTTCAAGCCCTCAAGACATTTGTCTTTATTCCACAATCTGTTATTACCTTCAGGATTATGCTTCTTTCCCGTTTCTTGCAATCTCTGCTGGTGCTCTTCATGTTTCTGAACTGTGGCTCCTCTCTTGTCCACACTGACAAATTAAATTTCAATCCTTCCCTGTGTATACTTTTCTCATTCATTATTTTCGTTGTCTACTTCATCCAACAGTTCTCAGGTTGAAACATAGAAAACCAGTCAGCTTCCCTGCAGAGGGAAGGGATGGGATTACTCTTCCCACCTCAGATGGACCCTTACTGGTACTTCAAACAGCCTTCTTAGAAATTCCATGAGTTTTTCTCCACGGTCCTGCAGACTGCAATAAGATCATCTGTCAAATGAGATTCAAATTTTGTGTCTTTTCAAAAGGCTGGACCGTCTGTGAGAGGTTAGCACACAAAGCAATTCAACCCTGGATTAATGAGCACAAATGGGAAGCAGCCACGGTGCTTTGGTGGGGGAAATGCGTGTCTGTCACACAGCACCCTGCCCCAAGCTGGGGAACCATTCAGGGTGGTTTGTGACAGGGAATACTTGGGCTGAGAGGAGTAAAAGCAGCCTGTGCACAGAGGGGTGGTGGCAGTGCTGCTGTGTGCCTGGATTTGCATGGAGATGAGGAGGCTCAGCCTTGCCAGACAATTGCAAACATGCTCTGGACGAATATTGCTTCACTCAACTAATAAAAGAATGCACTGCTGTTTATGCTGCTACCAACAGTAATCAGTTTTACTTGTTTGTGGGGAGCAGATTTGTTTCAAGACCTGTCAGTAAGACTCAAAATCTTGGTCAACATATGTGTATTGTGAACTAGAGCCTGGATTTACTACAGACACGAATTAATAGGCTCCTAGAATTTAAGAGTTCAATATGATTTTTTTCCCGCCTATCCCCTTTCAAATGCCTGTGACATCAGTATGCTGAGAATGCTCTGAGTGGACTTAAATCTTTATTTAGCTGGATCTTCTGGTTTGTCCAGGGAGTTCTACCATGAAATATGTCAAATTTTTCCCATTAGTGTTGTGCAGATTGAAACACAGATGTCGCCTGTATACTGTGATCTAAACCTCTATCACATGGTCTAATCTGGCTCTAAACTTGACAGAAACTTTCAAAAAACCCTTTAGCACTTTGATTCAGATAGGGCAGCTTTAAGACTTGCTAAATAGGTTGCCAAGCTCATGTACTCAGCTCTCACTTTTTGCAGATTAAAACAATGGCAGCACTGGGGGGAAGAAGCCCCAGTTTGTGCTGAAGTGGGGGCAGGGAAAGAAGGTTTGAGAGGGTGATAGCCAATGTGGTAGAAAAATCAGAGCTGTATCCTGAACTCAGCAGATAGCTCTGCAGTTTTTCTGCACCACTGATATCGCAACTGTTTCTTGACAGATCCCTTTATGCTCTGTATTGAAAATAGACTAATAAATAGAGCTCTCTTATGGGGAATTCAATATATTTCTTATAATTCACTCTAAGCCATTAAAATATGTTTGGGGGTGTATACCAAAAATATTACTGATGTGGTATAAATCTGCTGCACCTTTTTTTCTGCTGCACATTTTGGTCTGGTAAACCCTGGTATCTTCAGAAGGGAAAATAAAAATAAATGGTAGCAAACAAACCTTGGAATATCGTTAGGGTTATAACTAATGCTGCTACTGTTCTGATGATATGACAGTGTGATCATTTTGGATAAGTGTTTTATTAAGACTGAGAGCCTGAATCTCCTGTTCATTTATATTTAGGAACTGAATAGACACATTTTAAAAATAGACATGGTTAATATTCTGAAATAACAAAGAATATGTGGAGTTCAAGGTGTTCTGAACTGCAATACAAGGAGGTTGCCTCTCTGAAAATTAGAGAGGATCAATGTGTGCATGTGCTTTGTTATGTTAATATATGCTTCGAGCAGCACCACAAATTATTGGATGTCTAGCAGACTCCTGGGATTGCTTTGAGTATTTTTGATGCTCTTCATCAATCTGTTCAGTTATTCCTCTCAGTTACTGAGGGCAGCTTTCATTGCTGCAGATTAGATATCCTATTTGAAAGGAATCATATCTTCTAAAAGAGAAAGACAACCCCCAAATCTGGCCCAGATTTAAGATTAGTTTTCCCTTTCTTTGCCATTATTCCAACCTGCATCTGGGAACAGTGCTGCAGGTTTCTGAGCTTGCGGTATTCTTCTTCTCATTCAGACAACGTATGGACTGTACAGTGCTTTTAAGTCATGCCTGCCCTACACTCATGTTCACACGAAAACCTGAGATTAATTCATCTAGCACAGGCCCAGTGACATTTAAAGGCACCATGCACCTCGATGATGCACTATGATAGACTGTGATTTTAATTAAATGTTAGTCAGAATTTTGTTCTTTGGCATTGTTTAAATAATTTTCCTGTTTGTTGGCGTGTCAGTTTAGATAAAGGTGGGAAGAGTGAACAACAGAAGATGTTCAATAATACATGGCAATGGTCTTCCCAACTTTGATTTGGGAGGAGAGATTGGGATGGCAACAGATTACATTATTAGGTCACCTTGCAGAAAAGTCATTTAACTTGTTAATTAGTAGTGAGATATTTCAATTATCCTGGTGTTTGGAAGCCTGGAGCCTGCCTGTGAATGTCTCCACCTTTGTTATTGCAACCTCATTTACCCAAAAGCAAGACAGATTTTTTTGATGGTTTAAGGCATTGCTGTAAAGGATTTATTTGGTTTGTAATTGGTCCCTTCCTAATGAAGAGCAGAACAAGGAGGAGCACAAAGGTGCATCCCAGACCCCACTGGTGCTCCAGCTCTTGCAGAAATTTTTTTCATGGAGCCACACTTTTCAGAAAGTCAGTGTCAAGGTTACAAGGAAGGGCTCCAGTACGTTGTTTAAGCCAGCAGAGTCACAGAGCAGTTGTTTTGGGGCTTCCCTTGCTCAAGGATTGTTGTGAAGAGCAGTAACAACAACAAACCTTTAACTAATACCCTACAAGAATAGGAAATTTTCCACAAAAGCACCTTTGCAGGAAGGTAAACTTCCAGTACAAAGCACCACAAGCAACTGGGAAAAAAGGTGTTTGGGGCAATCCCAGGCACACCTAGAGGCTGGGTGGAGAGGGGATTGAGAAGGGATTGAGAGCAGCCCTGGGAGAAGGCCCTGGGGGAGCTGTGGGGCAGAGCTGGGCCCAAACTCCCCAGCCCTGGGCTGAGCCCCAGTGTGGGCAGCAGGGGAGGGGATTCTGCCCCTCTGCCCCTCAGGTGAGAGCCCACCTGCAGAGCTGCCCCAGCCCTGGGCCAGCACAGCAAGGACCTGGAGCTGCTGCAGAGAGCCCAGAGGAGGCACCAGGATGAGCAGAGGGATGGAGCAGCTCTGCTGGGAGGAAGGGCTGGGAGAGCTGGGATTGTTCACCTGGAGAGGAGAAGCTTTGGGGTGAGCTCAGTGTGGCCTTGCAGGGCCTGAGGGAGCTGCAGGAAAGATGGAGAGAGACAATTGCCAAGGGCTGCAGTGACCGGACACAGGGAATGGCTCCCACTGCCAGAGGGCAGAGCTGGATGGGATATTGGGCAGGAATTGTTCCCTGGGAGGGTGGGCAGGCCCTGGCACAGGGTGCCCAGAGCAGCTGTGGCTGCCCCTGGATCCCTGGCAGTGTCCAAGGGCAGGTTGGACATTGGGGCTTGGAGCAGCCTGGGAGAGTGGAAGGTGTCCCTGGCCATGGCAGGGGTGATTTTTAAGGTTCCTCCCAGCCCAAACCATTCCATGATTCCAAGGCTGTGGTTGATCTATTTATAGCTATAAATTATTTGGCTTCACATGAATGCAGAGAGGGCCACTGGAGCCTCCTCCACTGAAGCACGTGCTGCCTGCAGAGAGCTACACTGATCCTCTGTCAGGAGGGTTTTTTCAGCAGCTCAAGGATTATTTAAGCCAGGGTGTCTTGGCTTCATCCTGCTAAAAACTCTTTAACCTCAGTGCTCTGAGATCACTCAGGTCCACATCCCATTTGTTCCAAATGCTCAGGGCTGTGCTGGCTGAGGGGACAGGCTGCTTTCCACAGCATCCCTGTGCAAGGCTGTCAACAACTTGTGTTACACCAGCCTCAGAAGGAGAGGTGTCCCTGTGCTCCTCTCTGCTCAACAAGGAGCAGTGGAGAACAGTGGGATCAATATGAAGAAATGAGGCAATAAGCATAAAATCAGGGCAGGCCTAAAACTGAATGAGGGCTTTGGAGAAGTTAAAGGGAAAAGGGATTAAGCAGGAGCAGAGCCAGCCTAGATTTTCAGAAAGGTCAGTAGGGTAGTGTAGTAACCTGTGCCTTTGCCTCTCAAGAAAATGAAATTAAAGAGCTCTGTCAGAGCTCTGTATCATAACACTGTACAACAAAGTGGCTTTGGGCAAGAGGGCCCAAGCCCTTGTAAATTCGGAATAAAATAGCAGAATTGTGCCATTGCCAGTTCTGAGAGTCTCTGAAGGCATTTATTTTGTCTGTATGTCCTTGGTGCAATCGGAAGGGGCACAGTTTGTTAAGGGAGTGATGCTGAAATGGGTAAGAAGGCACCCAGGGGCTCATATAGGAAAGAATCTTGACCCTTCAAAATACAATACTATTTTAGTAGTGCTAAAAGTGTTACTTCCTCTTTTGTCCTTCTGAAATTTGGAGACAGATTATCTTTTTCTGGTTTAATTATTTAGTTTTATTACCTCTTTTGCAGATTATCATTCAGTTCTGACAAATGATCTTCAGTAAAAGAAAACTCCTGCTTATAAAAATTTAGTTCCTGAGAAAGATGAGGTAAAAAGCTGATGCTGAGTAGAGTGTTTATTTCTGAAAAGCAAGGTATGAAAGGATGCTTTCAATTACTCAGGATATGGGGAGGGTGCTTTTCAAAATGAATCCATATGAAATGGAGATTTCTAGAACAATCTTGAGAAAGATATTTAACAGGATGTCTGGGCAGTCGCTGAACTTTAAAAGGTGCTATATGCTTAATCTTTTAAAAGTAATATTTGAGAGAGGGAGAAATAGAAAAGAGCAAATCTAGCATATGGCTGGCTGGTTAGCACTTCTTACTGCAAGGCTGTTTTTGCTGTAATGTTCCTTCCTGCCAGACTGTGAAGTCTGAGGAGTGAGGACTTTCTTAGAGCCTTTGAGGGCCCTACTCAGCCTTTTCCACACTAGAGAAGTGGAAAGACAGCAAACTTTTTGTTTTCAAAGGGGAGTCAGAACTGAGCAGTCTGTGGCAGGGATTTGTACTGAATTTATTGTGCCATGGGTTTTGCCACTCTCCCTTTCTTTTCCTACCTGGGCCTGATCCAGACCATTCTGAGATCAAGGACAGAGATTTTCATCTGAGGGGGACTTTTCCTCTGAGTCTGCCAGAGCCTCAGGCTCACCCTCTCACTTGCAGAGGGTCAATACTTGTGGAAACTCCTCTGTAGCTGCTGAACATGGGAAAGGTGAGATTTCCATGGTGGGAAATCAGACAGGAGGAATTCTTCCTGCTTTTGATTTTACCTTAGTTCACCCATGGTACAGAGTGAGGTGAAGGTTCCATAATGTTACCACATTTCTTACAGTGACCATAGAGCTGACTGTGTGACCCAGAGTGTGACCTTGCATCTGGCTGAATTAATGCAATTCACATCTCCTCTAGGGATTGGTTTGCTATGGTTTGGGTTTTTTCCCCCTCCCCGACTTGTATTAACATGAGGATGTAATTTATACATAGTTGGGTTTTTTCCCTCCACAAAATGCTAAGCAGAGATCATTAGGTACCTTAGGACTTCCATGGCTGAGAACAGTTATGAAAGGGAAAATAAAAAGACATGTGAGTACTTCATTAAAGTGAAGGAATCCTGTTGGGCTGGAATCCTAAGCAGTAACACACAGAACATGTATGACCTTAGCAGCAACAAGTGTTGAAGTGATGTCTCATTAAAGCAGCATTTGTTAAATCATCTAAGCCACTGTTAACATTTTTGAAGTGCAAGGAAAGGAACATAATCCCTCTGTTCTCCTTGTAGAAGATATTTCCAAAGGAGATATTTTGGTCTTGGTGTCTCAAATCAATTTGCATCCAGCTCAGCCTATGCTCCAAAACTTGACCACATTATTGACATTAAATTTTATATTAAACTAGGCATGATTCATTTGAGTTTGGTAGTGAAAGGTGAGCGCTCATTCCTTTTGCAAGTCTCACAGATGTAGTCACATTGTGCTGCAAAAACCAGCAACAGTTCCTTCTTTTTTCTCTGAAATATACTCAGGCAATCACACATCTCTGACATTCATTAGTAGTTAAGAAAAAAATTAAAACTCTGCCATTCTGAAAGATTTTTTTACTTGAGAAAGAAGCCACTCTGAAGACAAACCCAATTTTCAAAGAGGTAAAATGCCCAAGTGCATCCAACCTGATCAAGTCTTAAGTAGGAATGGTATCTTTTTCTTTTATAAGGAATTGGTCTTTTTAAACATTCCTCTACTAAATAGCTCACCTATAGAGTTTTGATGGCCTAAGCATAAGCATCTCAGATTGTATAAATACTTCATCTGAATCTTTTGGCCACATCTATTTATAGTCTGATCCCACTGGAAGACTCGGGGTATAAATTCTGATCCTCCACCATCAGCAGTGTCAGTAGGGGTTTGATGGATACAAAGTGTGAACTCCAGCACATCACAGTTAAAATACGGAAATAGTATGATTAAAAACCACAGAACTGATCTTGGAAAGACACAAGTGTACTCCTGCTATTCTGGAGCAGTCACTCAGGGAGCTCCCACTGTGAGTACAAGAGTGCTGCCTTTAAAAATTAGTCACCTTAAATCAGACATCTCTGAGTTCCAGCTCTTCTGCAGTTTTTGAAAAAAGAAATTAAAAAAAACCCTAACAACAACAACAACAAAAAAAACACAACTATTGCAAAACTTGTGGAAGTGCAGAGATCAAATAGTTCTCCAGGTCCTTCGAAGACTGAGAACAAAGAAAACCACTAAAACTGTGATTTATTCCATGCGAGTACATATCTCCTTTCACTATTAAAACATACCTCTGTTTCCTGCAGCAAAATGTGCTGTCACATGCCAAAAGAAAAAAAAAAAAAAAAAAGGAAAGGAAAAGAAAATTTCTTGTCTTTTGAAAGGAGGGGAAGGCTGTAGAGCACATTTTTGAGATATCTTTGCAACCAAAACAGCCCTGCTTGAGGATAACAAAAGCAGAAAGACCCATTGTACTCTGTGAAATAAATACTGCCTGTATTCCTAAGTGCCCTATAACTGGCCCAGTATCATTTGTACTAATCACATTATCGTGTCTGTCTGGAAGAGATGAATGTCTGAATGCAAGGAATTAAACAGGTGATAAATTAATTTTGAATTGTTTCCTTTTGTTGTTGTTCTTGTTCCTGGCTGAGAGCAGCTTTGCTGTGACTGAGAGCAGAAGTGATGGGTTTGGGAACTAAAGCTTTGAAGTGTGGGCTCTTTCCTCTGTTTCTGCAGTTTTAGGTTAGCTGGGGCTGACAGAGGAGGTGCACGAATGAGATGAATGCTTGTGAGAACTGCTCAGAGGGATTCCTCTCCTGAGCAGGCAAGTTGTGAATTCCACCTCCCTGCAGACTTGTCCAAAGGAACCATTCTGGGGTTTCTATTGAAAAGTCAGAGAATATCCTGAGCAGGAAGGGACCCACAAGGATGATGGATCCAGCTCCTGTCCCTGCCCAGACCCCCCAACAATCCCCCCCGTCCATCCCTGGCAGTGCTGTCCAAACGCTCCTGGAGCTCTGGCAGCCCCGGGGCCGTGCCCATTCCCTGGGGAGCCTGGGCAGTGCCAGCACCCTCTGGGGGGAGCAGAACCTGTCCCTGCTCTGCAGCTTGAGCCTGCCCTGGCCCAGCTCCAGCCTCTCCCTCCCTGGATGCTGTCCCTGGCCCAGAGCAGAGCTCGGAGCTGCCCCTCTCCTCCTCTAACTCCTACTGTTTGGTAGGATTCCGGTTAGGAAGAGATCTTGTCCATCCTGTTTAACACCTCTGAGTGTGCTTTAAAATTAATTTAGTATTTCCAAGAGTAACTGCTGTGTTGCTGCAGCCAGTTAAGAGACCTTCCCTGCAGGAAGGGTTCTTACCTACCCATGGTATCTCACAGATAGGAATACTCAGGTAAATGATTAGACTTCAAAAAGATAATTATCATTCATCATTATGAAAAGCAGCCTTATTAGGAATTCATAAACTCAGAATAAATCTGTTATGGTGACAAACCAAATTTTTCAATCTAACCAGTTCTGTGAGTAATAGTGAGCTGAATTATTTACTGAAGAATTAAACTTGTTTTCACCCAAGATGTTATATCTGATTTTGTCACTAATTTACCAGTAGGTGTGCTTACCAAAGAACTCATCACTGAGCATTATCTTATCAATGTTATGTCATGTCACAAGGAAGATAAAAATAAATCCATTTTGGTTGTGTTTACAAAGTTTCAAAGGCGAATACATGAATAAAAAATCTCCTAGCAGGAAAGGAATTATAAAAGATTCTTGCGAGACATGCTGGGATTGTATTTCACTGGAGATATCTCAGAGCAGGGAGCTGTGGTGCCCTGTCCCTGACTGCTGCTGCCTTGTCACTGGGATGTGGCACAGAGGGACAGTGGCACTGCTGCTGCCTTGTCACTGGGATGTGGCACAGAGGGACAGTGGCACTGCTGATGTCTTGTCACTGGGATGTGGCATGGGTGGCACTGCTGCTGCCTGTTCAAGGGCATTTGCAGCCCTTAGCAGGTCTCTGCCCCCTCTGCTCTCCCTCTCTGCCATTTCAGATGTCTGAGGTTGTTCCCTGTGCTGTGTTTTAATTAATTTGCCTGTTGGGAGCTTGCTAGAGGTGATAGCAGGAGAATCTGACTTCTGGCGTCCTCTTTGTGCTGAGCAGGGAATCCCAGGATCAATGAGGATGGAAAACCCTCCCAGCCCGTGGAGTCCCAGCTGTGCCCCATCCCCACCTTGTCCCCAGCCCAGAGCACTCAGTGACACCTCCAGCCCTTCCTGGGACACCTCCAGGGATGGGCACTCCAAACCTCCCTGGGCAGCCCCTGCCAAGGCCTGAGCACCCTTTCCATGCAGAAATTCCCGCTGATTCCAACCTCAGCCTCCCCTGGTGCAGTGTGCTGTTAGGCTTTGACCTAAGGAAAAACTAAAACACTTCTGCTTTTCATTCATTTGAAGTCCCTGATGGAATCACATTAGATCAAAACATGAACGTGTTGTAGATACTGTTGCTGTGAGGGACTGGATGTCATCCGGAACCAGAAGAAAACAGAAACACTTTTGCTGTTTCAACAAGGAAGCTATTTCATTACTGATAGTCCAGAAACAGCCCAGATTGGGTATTTCCAGTTATAATCAAAACCTCACCATGAACTTTGTACGTGCCTTGAACTGGTTTTGCTTTTATTCTTAGAGTGCTGCAAACATTTGCGGCCCATACATGTTGAATGATTAGCTGGACTTAAAATAACCAAAGCTTCTCATACAGGAACTATAAATCCTGAAAGGTTAAGAAAAAAGACAGGCATTTGTAGAAATTACTGCAATGCCTGAACAAGCAGTGGAGACAGCATCTGCAAGGACTTTCTCCTTGAATTCAATGTTTTAAAACAGTTTCAGTTACTGCTAAGTCCAGTGTCCTTTTCATAAATCTAAAAGCACAACCTTAAATTCAAATGTGCAAGCTGCTAAAAAAAATCCCAAACCAACAACCCCCACAAAAAAGCCCCAAAAAACCAAACCAAACCAAAATAATTAAACCCACTCCCCCCAAAAAACAAACAAACCTGAAAACCTTTGACCATACATTTGTTACACAGATAACAGACAACCTCTTCTTATACTCTGTGTCCCCTAAATCATAGAAACATAGAATGTTAAGGGTTGAGAGGGACCTTAAAGCCACCCCTGCCATGGGCAGGGACACCTCCCACTGTCCCAGGCTGCTCCAAGCCCCAATGTCCAGCCTGGCCTTGGGCACTGCCAGGGATCCAGGGGCAGCCACAGCTGCTCTGGGCACCCTGTGCCAGGGCCTGCCCACCCTGCCAGGGAACAACTCCTGCCCAAGATCCCATCCAGCTCTGCCCTCTGGCACTGGGAGCCACTCCCTGTGTCCTGGCACTGCACTTCCTGAGGAATTGTGACTCTGTGTTCCCTGTTGTCACCCTGGTTTGAGGATTTTTCTAGGCCTTCTGAATTGTGTTTCATACTGGAGTCCGAATTTCTACTTTCCCACACTTGTACTATTAACAACAGCTTTGTTTTCCTAACTGTCCTTCATTGTTTACATATTTTTAGGTAAGAGTAGAAAGTTGATTGACAGTTGTCTTGACAAATGTGGTTTGGGAGGTGGGATTTCATCCTCCAATCCACAGGCACCTTTGGAAATGTATAAAATTGAGTTTTGTAAATAAACTAATCTCTTTTTTCCTGCTTGCTCACCACTGTGCCTCGTGAGATTCTTTCGTGTTGTGTTGCGGCACCCTGCAGCCCCTCAGACCCTGGAAGGAGCTCTGAGGTCACCCCAAAGCTTCTCCTCTCCAGGCTGAGCAGCCCCAGCTCTCCCAGCCTGGCTCCACAGGGGAAGAGCAGTTGGGATCTGAGCTCTCTGTTGTTCAGATCTCTAGTCCCACAGTGAACTACAGACTAGTGGAGTTATTTGTACTGTAAAACTTCTCCAAGACATTTTGAGTTTTCTAATTATTATACATTTTATAGTGTGAATTTCACAATCTCATTATCTGTTACCAGCTAAATCTATCCTAACATTCAAATTCGGTGTTGTTTTCTTGCTTTGCCCCATTCATCATTTCAGCTATTTTTTTTTTCCTTTCCTGAAGTGTATGTATGAAATGTGCATCCACTACTTGCATGCATCCTTCAGATTACTGCACTACTCTTTTTCCAATACCTGGGAAATGACATAATATTCAAAGCCAGGGTTGTATTTCTATGTACAAACCAAAGCCATACTCCCAAAGCCCTTGGAATTCTCACTCTGAGGCCTCGTGTAAGGGCTGCGTCCAGCTATGTGTCTGATTTGCACACACAATCCTTCACAGCAAGTGGGGCACTGCACAAAGCAGGTGAATGCAATTAGTCCTTTGCATTCATCATCACCTCATTTGCACATGCAGTTGGAGCAGCTCTGCATTTTAATTGACATGTCTGCTGCAGTGCTGCTCCCTCTCTTGGTGTGTGTGAGAGTGAGAGCAGCTCTGAGAGCTGTGCTGGGGGATCCCTGCCAGGCCAGGGGGATGCAGGACTCCATGGTCCCTGTGGGAGAGGGGGGATCTCTGCTGAGGAGGGCTCCTTCTCCTTGCTGAGCCTCCTGAGGGATTCCCAGTGAGGCAGGGATGTGTTTGTGCTGACAGTGCCAGGACCATCCACGTGCTGCTGCTTGGCACACCTAGAATGTGCTTCCCTCGGCAGCTACCCCAAAGGCACACTCACAGAACAGGCTTCTCTTCAGCCCGTGGTGGAGCTGAGCAAATAAAGAATTTGTCAAATATAGAATTTGGGTTCCTGCTCATTTTCCCATGCTGTCAGTGTCTGAAATGTTATCAGTTTCTGTTGGAGTGAAATAATCCAAAATCTAGGTTAAGTTCATTCTCCAGAAGTCTCTTGAGTATTGTTCTTCTAGAGGTCAAAATTATATTCAGGCTCTTCTACATTAGTAAAATAGCATGATTAATGGGAATTTAAAATGCAAAGTAGCATCTTCACTCAACTTTCCAGGTCCTTCTCTGCATATCATTGTCTGGAATCCCAAATCTTGCAGACAAAGTACAATATAGATTCAGAGATTGTAAATCAGTCAAGGGAAGGTGATCATTAAATACATTAAAATGCATGAAAATTACCTAAATGGAAACCATTAGATTAAATGAAGCAGCTACAGTATAATATCCTGATGACTCCAGAAACTTTATTTAGATCATAACTGTACTGATGTTGTGCAAATCCCATGATTAAAGGGAACATAACATATCTCTCACTCTGCCTCCCTTTCTTTAAGAATTTGCAATTTCAATTTCTCCATGGCTTAATAAACAGTTACCGCAATAAAGGCTCTTCCTGATGCTCGGCACCAATCTGCATTTTGATGTGGTACAGCATGAAACCTTATCTCAGTGAGGTATGTTTGCAGAAATAACAATGTTTAAATAATGACTGAAATGAAGCATGAAACCCTTTGCCAGCTAAAATGGACAATAGTGAGAGATCTTAAGTCTCAGCTCCTGTTACCACTTTGGGGTTTCTTCTCTGAGGCTGACATTATCCATGCTCCCAGAGCCCTGCTCCAGAACCCAGCCACAGCTGGAATTAGTTCACTGTTTTATGGGTCTTTATCACCCCACTGAATGGCAGATTTTGGTCTTAATGCCGAGCAGTTTCGTGAAGTTTCATTACAAATATATTTTATTCTATTTCTGTTGGAATCTCCTAGTGCAGTATCATTTTCCTTCTCTCGGTGGCATCATATTTGCTGTACAATTTGTGGATTGCGAGTGCCCTTGTGTTTCTTTATGCAGCCCATATACTGTACATTGCACAGTTTTCTCAGGGAATTAAAAGGTCAAATTTTCTGCACAAAACCCTTGATCCTTCTCTTAATTTTAATGGGTTGTTTCCTTTGGGACTTTTCAGTCATGTACATCCTGGTAACATGGAAAGTGGAATTTCAGTGTTTGATGTCCCACACCCTGATCTGCTGTCCCTAACCATAGGTGCCCATCATTGGATGGTGATTTGGTGTTCCCTCAGGCTGCTGAGCTGCTCTCTGTTCCCTGGCTCTATCTGCACTGGATTAGAGCTTCTGGGGAATTGGGATGCAACAACAGCAGAGGGGAACAGCTTCCTAATGGAGTCACTAATGGCTATTATCCCATAGCTCATCCCAAAAGGCTAATTCTGACTGATATTAAAATAATGAAATAACACTGACTGGTCTTTTAGCAATATTTACAAATTGTCATGATAATGTTTGCAGTGGACAGGGGTTTAAACCCCCAAATTTGCTGATGGACACGTGGGACGTGGCTGGCATCAGCATGTGGAGTTCATGTGCCCTGAAAGCAAGGTGCACTGTGTAATTCCAGAGGGAAGAGGTGAGGGAGGAGGAAGATTAGAGATCAGTGGCCCAGGGGTGCTTTTAGTTGCAGTGGACTAAATTGACTGCAAACTTGCAATTGCAGTTGACGTCAGTGGAAGCTGCCTGTGTCTAAGAAGTTCTCATCAGCTTAGCAGTATTCATCTGAAGACAAAATTAGAAATGTATTCCACATGGTGCCACTGCACGGTCTGTGCTTTACAGGGAGAGCAAGGGCATGTGAGGAATTCAGGTAGAGTTCAGAGAAAGATACAAACCTTTCACAGAAACTGAAAGAGAATAGCCAAGAGGACTTGCAGCTACTGAGGCACAAGAATAAAAAGAGAAAAAGTTTCTCTGTAAAGCAAAGGTTCGGCCAAACTCCCTTCATATCACACACAGAATTAGAATTGTCTACTTTGATTTTGAATTAATAGATCTTTTATGAAGAAAGCAGAGAGAATCAGGGCCATTTGCTGAGCTACATGAGAGCTCAGAGAATGCCATTAGCAGAAGACAAAAGCTCTAATATTGTGTGGGGTTTTTTCCCCTTCCAGTCTGCAGGCAGAAAAAGTTGGCACATGTTCAAGTCTGCAGTGGCTTGCTGAAGTACCTGGCAATTTTTTTCTGCCCTCTGTGATCTGGGGGAAGCATCAGGGCAGGATGGCAGAGCTCATTCCAGGAGTTCCCTTGCTCTGTGTTGCTCCCAGTTTGCACCATGCACTGCTGGGCTGCTCCTGCAGCCGCCCCAGCCCAGAGCTGCTGCCAGATGTGATGCCAGCCCTTTGCCTTGGCCATCAGTAGTATCCTGAGAGGCTTTCATTGAAGCACTGATAACAGCACTACTGGCACTGTAGTCCCTGGTCCCATCTGGCTGCAGCAGTGCTCCCAAGGTGAGATGCTGCAGCCTCTCCTGTGGCAGCAAACACGCTGAGCTGTGCTCTGCCAGCAGGAATGGGAGAGGGATTGGGATGGGATGCAGTGCACAACTGATTATTAGAGAATCTGGTTTAAAATCCACTGATTTGGGCCCTGATTCCATCCTTCTTCAGGGTCCTCTGCACTGCTGGCTGCTGTTGCCAGTGTTTTGGTGAACAATCATATGCACTTTTCACTGACAAAACCAGCTGTCGATGAAGTTTGGTATTTTTAATCACAGCTGAACTTCCAGCTGTTTCCCCCAGACACAGAGGCTGTGCAGCAGCACTGTGGATTTGCTTATCTCCTTCCAGCCCCACTTAGGGAAAGGAATTTCTTGCCTGTACAGCAAGCATTCCTAATAATTATTATGTTTGTTTATACTTTAGAATATCATCCATTAAAAAAATGCTGATACAAAATGAAAATCAAGATGAAAGTCTGTTCTTGTTAGGAAATGCTTGTTTTTAGCATTTTTGTCCTTTTCTGCCATGAAGAACAGTCCCTGTTGTAGCTTTTGGGGCACTGCCAGTCCTTCCCTGCCCCACACAGCCCCTGGCACAGGGCATCCCTGACTCTGCTCCTCACCTGGAGCTTCCTGGCCCACCTTGACTCCAACATGTGCCACCTCACTAGGCTCCTGGGACAGATCCAGGAGCTGCTGACTGCACAGAGGGAGGTGGAAGGACAAGGCTTTGACATTTGGGGTCTGTGGGAGGGCAGGGGCAGGAAAATCAGCTTGTTTCCCAGAAATGAAAGTATTTCATTGTATCCACAGGTGTTATCTGTGTACAGAAGTGAGGAGAAGTTTCCTCTACAGAAAGAAATGTAAAGACAGAAATTGCTGCATTTGTTAAAAGAACCACAGAGATGATGCAAAGGAAGGTAAATTTTACTGACAGGGTCTGGGCAATGTTTTGCTGACAGTGCAGGAGAAGATCTGTGAGTCTCAGAAGAGCAACTTTTAGGGAGCTTGTCAAGGAAATCCAAACTTCCATAGGCAGCTTCAATTACATCGCATCTGATTACTCCAACTAAAGCCTGATGAAAAATTTTAGAAGCTCAATATTTTCTTTGCTGTGATTGGGAGAAACAAGCTGGATGCTGTTAATGCTTTTATTTTGCTGCCTAAAGAGCAGGCTCTGCTATGCTGGATTCTGTTCAGTCTTTGGGAATATGGGGACCAGGAAAGGTTGGGGTCTTTTGTCCCCTTTTTATTTCCTAACAGCTGAAGTTGGAAAACATGGTGGCAGTCCCAGTGACATTAATTTCTTATTGCACATATTTTAAGCTTGTTCTAGAGATGTGTAAAGCAGTGTCACCAATTTACTTCTGCAAGTGGGAAAAATGCCAGTACAATCCAGAGTGAAAAAATATCACTACAATCCAGAGGGGGCAAAAATGACAGTACAGTCCAGAGGAGGTAGGCTTGGCCTGGGAGCTCTGCTGGCAGACCCTTCAGCTGTGGGCTCTTTACAGGGCTGACAGCATCCCACCTTCCTAGGCTGGACACAGATCCCAAAGGACTCGCTGCTGCAGCCTTATCTCACAGTGCATAAAGCACATTAAAGAGGGCATTTGTACATCCTGAAAGGTTTTTAATACAGTTAGTATTTGGATCCTCACTGCAGTGCCCTGGCCCCTGCCTCATTTCCAAGTGCCACCGCAGCAACTCCTGATGCTTGCAGCCTCTGTATTCCCAACCCTGCACTGCTGAAGGATTTTTATTTCATGTATCATTTCTTAGTTACAGCTGTGTAATCATATATCATATCTGCAGAGCGTGGCATGGCATGGAGGATGTTCTCTGAACAGACACTAAAGAGGGAAAAATCAACACAGAGAAATCTGAGGGTTTTACTGCACTTAGGCAGAGCTCATTTCTCAATTCTTTAAAAACCCACGTGCTTTTCTAACAACTGCAGGCCATTTGTCAAGCAAAAAATGTACCTGTATGGATTCAGTGGAGAGCTGGTTTTCTTGGGCACTGATGTAGTGTTGGGAGTTGATATATAAATAAATAACCAGGAAAAAAGATTTCTGTCAGCTGTATAGACAAATGACACAGGAATGGTCCTGAGTTAGGAGTTGTCACATCTAGAACATCCTCCGTCACAGTGAGCAGTTTCATGCCCCCACAAACCCCCTGACATAAATCATTGGGAGGAGGAGAACCTGAGAGAAGTAGGAGCAAACCCATATATCTCAGCTACAAGCAGCAACACCATTTCTGATATTGAGTGCAGCCCAAGTTTTTATCTTTGCCTCGGCTTCTGGAGAGAAGTCTCCTTTCCCCAGCCTGTCACCGCTGCCCTGCTTTAGTGGCTGAGGTGTGCAATAAAGCTTTGCAGCTAATTATCATCCCCAAGTGCCAAAGGAAACCTCAGCTAGTCCCGTGTGCTCTTGGATTCGATGCTTTGCTCCGGTCAGCCCTACAACTTCGTCTACTTGATCCTCCTTCCCTCGGGAGCTGATGCCACCTGGATCAGAGCTGCTGCTCCTGGGGTCGCTTGGAACAACAGAAACACGCAGAAAACCTCTGGCCCTGCCACGGGCAGTTCCAGAGGACAAGCTGTGGACAGGACTGCTAGTTTTCTCTGTAGGATTGCTTGTTGTCTAAGACCCTGAACGTGAGAATTTTGTATTCCAGATCATTAGCCACCAAGACAGAGATAAGAGATTTGAAAATAAGCGAGCAGCATAGTCAAAATGTGTTTGGAGTGGGCAACCCAAGCCATCTGCATTACTCATCTCCTCCCTATTTTTTTAATCAGCTCAGGCTTTTTTGGCATATGTGTGTATTTTTGAGTTGCAGAGTGTTCCTCAGAAGAAGGGCCAGTCCCTGTCCTGAGGAACTAAATGATAATTAAAAGGTTTCTGTTATTGTTCCTGTGGGTGGCAGGAGATTACACTTGGTTACTCAGGAAATCTCTTCCAGCCCTCTATGTCTTTCCATTTTTAAGAAGATAAGTCAGGGAAAGATCATACCATGTAACTCAAGGAATGGGAAACATTACACGAGAGGAACCCAGTGCTACTGGGCCCCAAAACCTGTCCCCACATTTTGCAGTACCTTTATTAACAAATTAATGCAAAGGGTTGTTGGCTTCTCTGGAGCCCTTGTAGTCATTTCACAAAGGTTTGGATGTGATTCTTTGGGGACAAACAAGAGTAACTGTTAGTGAGAGCTGAAGCAGAGCTCAGGTGGTGTTGTGTTTTCCCTATTTCCTGGCTGTGCAGTGGTGTGATGGGATGTGCCACAATGCTGGATCTGCTGTGTCAGCACTGGGGAATGCAGGGAGGGATTAATGGGCTGTGCCATGCATGTAGGGATGGGTTAATGGCTGTGCCATGCAGGGATGGGTTAATGGCTGTGCCATGCAGGGATGGGTTAATGGCTGTCACATGCAGGCAGGGATTAATGGGCTGTGCCATGCATGTAGGGATGGGTTAATGGCTGTGCCAGGCAGGGATGTGTTAATGGCTGTGCCATGCAGGCAGGATGGGTTAATGGCTGTGCCATGCAGGCAGGGATGGGTTAATGGCTGTGCCATGCAGGGATGTGTTAATGGCTGTGCCAGGCAAGGACATGTTAATGGCTGTCGCATGGAGGCAGGCATTAATGGGCTGTCCATTCGATGGCACCAGCTGGTCCTGCAGGATGTCCAGGAGCAGGACAGACACATTCCATGGGTGTGTGGCATTTGGCTGTCCTGAGGCTGACACTGACTGCAGGCTCTCTGTGCACAAACAACAGGCCCTTTCCTCTGTACAGTGCTCGGATGTTCTCATGCTGTGATCCCTTAGGATAATGTACACCCTCATTTACATATGCTTTGTCTTAACCTTGCTTTTCCTTATTTGGTCACCCTATTCACCTGGCTACTCTGAAATGTCACTGGACAGCACACAGCTCTAATGCCATGCTTTAAGAAACATTGTACTCCCAATATCCCCAACTGTCCAGTGCTCCTGAGTGGGCTAGGAAAGCAGAGTGCCTGTACCCCAGCACCTCCTCCTCTCCTTCCCCACCATGCCTAGGCTCACACAGCCCTGCCCTGGAGCCAGAGCAGTGCTGTCACAGAGCTCCCATCACAACAAAACCACAACAGTTTTATCAGCCACCAATAGTGGCAGAAGTCTGTGCAAACTCAAGTCCCTGCTTTCTGACATCCCAGCCATCAGTTGTCAGAGCAAGCCGACAGGACACAAAAAGCTGCAGAGGGTGTTGTATTGCGCTGGGTAGTTGGTTCACTTTGTTGTGTTGCACTGAGTGTCTTGATGTATGTATCCACACAGGAGTGTCTGTTGTACCTTCCTGTGAACTTTTGCATCCCCTGATGCTACCTGATCCCACCTGACATCACCTGTCACTTCACCCCTCCCAGGGCCAGTCCCCATTGGCCGACAAACCCCCTCCCCTCCCCCTCCCTTCACCTAGGGCTTAAAATCTACCCTTTGCAGGGGCTTGGTCTCTTACTCTTCCTGGGCTCCGTGGAGCAGGTTCTGCATTAAAACTGTGGGACTGTGTCCCTGAGGAATAAGAGCCTTTTGTCTTTCATCTTCGTCCTCGCACCGATTTCCCCCCGAGGTTTATTGCTGGCCAGGCCGGATTCTCAGGGGAGTGGGAATCGGGGCACTTTATGATGGGATACTTCGTCCTCTTTTCTTACCGAAGGAGCCAAGATATTCATGAGGAACTAGAACCATGTTTAAAGGGATTATTTGCCTGAGCTCTGTCCTGACCTGTGACCTGGGAAAAACAGTTTGGTTTTGGCCCACAGTCAAAATCAGCCCTGTAATTCCACACCAGATATATAAAAAAGGATGTGACTAATGGGCCGAGTGCAACTGGAAAGGTTATGAATCACTGATACAAAGTGTTATTCTGAATTTACCAATCTTCTTCCATCAGCAGAGCTACAAATGTCCATATTCCTTGGAAAAGGTTAAAAATGCTTTGTACCTTGGACATTTTTTAGAGTAAAATAACTTTCATGTTAGAAGAAAAAGAAGAGTTGCTTGGATTTGTCCTAAAAAAATCTTAAAATAAAAGTAGCACAATGTCCAGTTAGGTCATTTACAGGACAGCAGCTTTGCCAAGAGCTTTTGATTTTTTTTTTTTTTTCTTTTTCTGTTACCTTCTTGTCTGGTATTTTTGAAAATAGGAGATCAGAACACAAGGGCTGGAATGAGACGAGATGGAACTGAAAGAGGAGAAAGAGGAACAACAGGGAGCTGCAGGGTCTGAGGAAAGGAGGATAAAGGAAACAGCATGGAGATGGGAAAAACAAGAACCAGGGAGGGGGTGGAGTTACCAGGGCGAGCTGAAAGGAACAGAAGAACAAGAAGAAACTTTCTGTTTTTTGATCTATGAAGCTGTCTTTTACACTTGCTGTTAAATATAGATGGCAACACACATTCTACAAGACAGAAAAATAAAGGAAAGCAGAAAAAAACCAGACGCTGAGAATAAGACTTTGGGTTATTCTAAAAAGCATCAGAGGCTTTCAAGTTGCTGGTCTTTTGATTTATGATGATGTTGCTGGGATTGAGTGGTGTCTGTGCAGCTCCACATCTCAGATTTCTGAACCCATGCAGTAAACATGATTTCAATTATCTCTGAAGAATGTTTTGATTTTATTCATAGGGAAGCTGCTCTCACAAGGAGGGCAATGCTTGCCCCACTGTCCCAGTTAGGCTTGGTGTGACCTCCTTACCTGATCCCTGTCCCTGTTGGTGGAATTTACTGCTGCTGATGAGGAAGAGCTGCCCTGTGCCGCATCCCAGCTGGTTGGAGAGGAAGGGTTTTCTGGGTGGAAATGGCTCGGGGGGTGTAGGATCTTTAGTTTAGATGCTAATTAAATCTCATCTCTGCTCTGCTTTTACTGCTATTAATGCCAGGCGTTTTTCCCAGCTCCAATTAATGTTAATGTGAGGAAAAAAGGAAGGAAAAGGCGTTTTTGACAAGCTTAAAGAAGATTCTGCTTGAATGTCTTTGTGTTTCCTCTACTCATTATGTGTTGATGTAAATGTAAATGCCTGTGAGAAATGGAGAAAGGGAAATGTAAAGCAATCCACGCTTATTTTTGGCTGGGAGCAGCAGTACTTGTGAGTCAATTTAGGCTCTCTAGACAAGTAGGCTTGGCAACTCTGGCCCTGCCAGCATTTGCACAGGCTTTTATCCACTTGCTGCTAGGGGCTGATCCTGCAGAATCCAGTAGTCTCAGGTTATGGTAAAGTAAATTTAATGTAAGATTGAATGGGAGGCAATAAACTCACAAAAAGCAGGCAGCATGACCTGTTGCTTAATAGCTTTCTCCCAGATGCAGGCACCTGATTCCAATCCATGCCTGCTCCTCTAGCAGGCATTCTCTTTTTGCAATCAGTTACACAGGCTGTAGCCAGGAATTAATGAAGGGAAAAGAAAAAAAAAAAAACAGAATTTCTATTGGAATTTCTCATTTTCCAATTTTACTTTTTAAAATTGGTTTTCAGATTGATAATTTCAGCCTAGGAGAGGAAGGAAGGTCTGATACTCCTGAGTCTGCACCTCAATGCATGTGAGCAGATTTTGTGGACTCATAATATTCCAAAATAGGTTTGTACTGAAAACTGATATTCCTAAAGCAGTAAAGAATGACTGAAAAGTGATTCTCTTTTTAAGAAAACAGCCCAAAGGGAAAACAGCCTCATTAAATTGAACCTTTTTGTCTTTGCCATTGGACAGGTGGGTTTATATGAAAGTCACATTTAGGACTTTAAGTCATTTTTAGACTACAAGAGGGTGTTCAGATGGAAAGAGAATATTTTGGAAGCTGAAGTGGATGTCTGTGGTCCTGCACATCAGCAGACCAGCAAAATGCATCGTGGTGGTGCTGGGGGAGAGGTAAGATAAGAATGAAAATAATTGAATAAAAAATAACCTGGTGCTTCAAGTTAGAACAAGGCTGGGCTATTTACAGCAAAATCAGCATCCAGCCCTTTTCTCAGGACTAGTCCCTCTATTCTCAGAGTAATCAGTGGCTCTCAGAAGACACCTTGGGCTGGATTTCAGCTTCAGGCAATTCTG
>VYXD01005553.1:163175-182028 GCA_013397195.1 Hylia prasina | reverse complement strand
GTGTCCCTGGGTGTCCCTGAGTGTCCCTGTCTGTCCCTGTGTGCAGGGAGGGGCAGAGCAGGCCCAGGCTCTGCTCCAGGCCCAGCAATGGCCCCAGAGCCACGGGCAGGGGCTGAGCCCAGGAACTGTCCCTGCACAGGAGGCACAACTTGTGCCCTGGCAGTGCCCAGCCCTGAGCAGATTGTGCCCAGAGGCTGTGCAGGCTCCTCCCTGGGGATATTGCTGAGCCCTCTGCACACCCTGCTGTGCCCTGTGCTCTGGGATGGCCCTGCTGGGACAGGGAGGTGGCACCAGAGCAGCCCCTGGGGGTCTCTCCAGCCTGACCCCACCTGAGGTTCTGTGAAATGAAAATGCTGCTTAATCCTTTAAGCCAAACCTTTGCCACTAACAAATCAAATCTAATCTTGTCATAGCAGGTGTTACACCTATTGGGATGCAATAGGAAGAGGACATTTGTGACATACGTCAGTGCACGCACAGGGGGAGTTTCTCAAGCTCTAACAAAGCAATGGCTCTTTTCTGGCTCTCACAGTGTCCTCAGAAGCCCTTGATCTGTGTGCAAGGTTTCTTTCCTTGGCTTTTCCAGTACAACATCTTACAAAGACAGAAAGCAACTTTATTTAAGTGTGGCATAACTGTACAGTACGTTAGGTCAGGCACCCACATTAAATGTATGGATGCCCTGTGGGATAGTCAAAGGACTGCATCATTTTAACAGCTCTTGGATTTCTTGCTCCATGGTAAAATGTTAGCTTTTATGAGCTGTTACTTTGCTTCCTGCATGTCGGTATGTTGTCTTCAATACAAAAATCTTAAAAATACCAGTTTTATTTTCTTAAACTATTTCTCATAATGGCTAAAGTCACAAAAATATCTCTGCCTGTGCAAGATCAATATGCTTGATTTTTCATGTGTCCCATATACAGTCTGGTCAACACATTTAAGTCCTTTTCTTTTTTTCCTTTTTTCTTTTTTTTCCCTTCAGCCTCTATTACAGATGGTATCATATGATTTCTATATTTTTATAGTACTGCCTTCACATGGATTTAAGTGTCCCAGGATCAATAGATGTGAACTACAGCTGGTTATGTCAAAATTAATAATCTGATTGATACCGTGGCCTTATTTTTATCAGATCCCTGAAGTGACACAGAGATCACCTTCTTGGCAGTAAAAACATTGCTAGTTAATCTAAATTTAGTTTAACAAGCTGGTGAAGATGAGAAAGTCTGGATAAACAGGTCTTTCTTTTATTTCAGTTTGTCCATGTGCTGTGCTGAGGTTGAAGAAACTGTAAGACTGGGAAGGAAAAATGGAGTGCCCAGCACAGCTTGGTATTGGGCAAAAGTCCTGAATTTCAGATCAAGGTTACAATTTGAGACTTTCAAGGGAGTTTAACTTATAATATTTTAAAACATCTTTCACAGTACTGAATCCCAAACATATCTGCAACATAAAATAATTTAGTTTTTCTATTAAAAAACCTGTAGCTTGCTCTGATATTCAGAATCTAAAAGAGTTTTTAGACTTGCTTATCTGCTAAGTTCTGTATGGATACATGAAGAAACTTGAAGAAAACTTGATGTTTTCTGATATTTTCCTTTCACAAAGTAAAATTTAAGAAAGATTTCTTGCTGGAATGAACTGTATGCTATTTCTAAATTTCTGGAGTTTATGTGATTGTGATTTTCAAACTCTAATGTATTTTTATTAGCTCTGGAAGAAACCTAAAGTCTTTATTCCTTCTACTGTCCTGCTGCTTGGAGTGAATGTAGAAGTTTAGAGATGATCACATCTTGAAAAACTCTCAGACAAAGATTAAAAATGAAGGACAAGTTCTGTAACCTCAGTCATGCCACACCAAAATTAATAGGGTTTTATAAAAAAGTGTATTTTGAAGTGTCAATTAGGATGGAAAAGTCAACTTCTGTGCTCAGACAGGTCTGTGAGGGGGAGAATAACCAGCAATTTCCATGGATAAATGAAGGAGGTGACAGTCTGGGTTCATCTTGGGTTGATCCAAACCAGCCTATTTTTAATATACCTTTTTTTGGGGTGGTTGGGTTTGTTTGTTTGTTTGTTTATCCAGCTGCAGAGCCAGGCTCTTGTGTCTCTTGGAAATATGTGCCCTTTTGAGGCTGGCTTCAAAACAGGATGTAGAATTCAGACACAATAATAAGAAGTTAAGGTAAGAAGGGTTGTGAGGAAATACAGGAAAATAAATGTCTTTTGCATGCAATTGTGAAATAGGAAGTGAAAATGTAGGAAATTGTGGAAAAAAACACATGGAGCTCCCAGATGATGGTCTATATTAAAATTGATTGAGAAAATTGATTAAGGGCTACTGAAATGAAATTGGACATGCTGAGAGCAATAGGTAAACCAGATAAAGTTCAGCCAGATTGGAAACCAGTGCAAAGATCAGAGAAATGGGAACTATGTGCTCTTTCAAACTAAAGAAAAAACCTTAGATCTCATTTTCATAACTTTTATAATGAACAAACAGCTAAACAGGTCCTGTTATGGCTCTGCAGTGAAATTGTGCTAATTGGGGGCAGTGGCTACATGAGGGAGAGTCCATGTGAGACAGGATTGGAATTGTCACTCATGGGAACCCAAAATGCTTCTGAAACCGATGATTTTCCCCAGTTATGTTTGTGGGGCATTAGTAGTTAAGTTTCTTCACCTCCAGTCCTGGGGGAACTTCTGGGCTTTTCAGGACAAGAGAGACCCTGAGGGGCTGGAGAGTGTCCAGGGCAGGGAACAGAGCTGGGAAGGGGCTGGAGAGTGTCCAGGGCAGGGAACAGAGCTGGGAAGCGTCTGGATAACCAGGAGAGGCTGAGAGAGCTGGGAAAGGGGCTCAGCTTGGAGAAAAGGAGGCTCAGGGGGGACCTTGTGGCTCTGCACAACTCCCAGACAGGAGGGGACAGCCGGGGGGGTCGGGCTCTGCTCCCAGGGAACAGGGACAGGAGCAGAGGGAATGGCCTCAGGCTGGGCCAGGGGAGGCTCAGGGTGGATACTGGGAAAATCCCTTCATGGAAAGGACTGTCCAGCCTGGGCATAGCTGCCCAGGGCAGTGCTGGAATCCCCTACCCTTGGAAGGATTTAAGACATTTGGATGTGGCACTGGGAGACATGGGTTAGTGGGATTTGGAAGGGGCTGTGGTGCCAGCTGGCCTCAATGACCTTCAAAGTCTTTTCAACATACTGATCCTGTTATTCTATACAGAATTATATGCCTTGTATACCATGAAGGAGGGCAGCTTCTATTCCAGGAAGTGTTCACCCCTTTGTAGATTAGTGAAGGAAGGAGAACATTCTCTGTGCCTGGAAGTCATAATTAATTTGCTATATTTTTAGTTAGAAAATACATATTTTATGTTATTAACATTCTAAACTGTTATCTATGTGTTAAATATAGTGTATGAGTGCTTTGTTCATTTTCACACCAGAAAGATCAAGAACAGTAAATCACCCTGCCTACCTTTTAGCTGTACATTGAGAAAACCCATATCCTGAGAAGTTCAAGGTAATCTGAGCTTTTGCTCCCTTACATGCTGAGATAATTTACATGCATCTTTAAGATCACAGTGATTTGGGCGATTAACATTTTTAAGTCAAATTAACACCAAATGTTAACAAAAACCTTTTGCAAATTGCAATTTGCTGCTGTAAAGAGCAAGGAAGAAACTGAGCATTTGGCTTCCTATTTGCAGCCATAACTCAGTGCCATAAAAACGTGGGTATTGTGCTTTGCAGGAACTTTATCTCCAAAAGCATATGGGAGTGGATAAGCATGTGGGCTTGGGGTGAGCCCACGTTGATTTACAGTAATCACGGGCTTTCTTTCATTTTAACTCCTGGCTGCTTCTATGTTTTTTATTCTTCATCAGAGAAAGTGTAGATTCAAGTATGATCCTGATTCTGCCATCAATTCAGTTTAGTGGTTTTGAGAGTAATTTTCAAGCAGAGAGGTTGAATTGCATGTCTGACAGGTGCTGTTTAGTTGTTTTCATTGCTACCTGAAAGATCTTTGTCATTATTTTCTTTTCTTGGACCATTTTACATCAGTGGGAAATTGGTGGAATTTTGCATAACCTGTTTTTTTGGAGTTTTGTTTTATTACAAATGTAGGTACACATTCCTGAAAACCCCACACAGACAACAACTTTCCAAAAACCAAAAATTATTTAGGGATGGCCTTGAGACTGTCATAGGGCCTTTGTTAGATAAGATTTTTGGGGCATGACTTGATGGCATCCTGGTAGTCCCAATACCTGAGTGTTCATAGCTGCTTTGGAAAAGCAAATTGTCCTCCATATGCTGGAGATTTAAGGGCAACATTTAATGCCATAAACAGAGACACCAAGTAACAAAACAAACTCTCAGGATAATCCTCTCCTTCCAAAACTGGCAGCTGCAAAGGAGGGAGTTGCATGAAGGTGTTATATTTGTGACAGGCAGACTAGGAGAAAACCAACAAAATTTGGAAAGAAATGTAGCAGAAGTGGAAGGGGGCTGGCCACAAGATGACAATAAAAGAATTGTTTAGGAAATCTGTTGTGCTGAGTGATCTGTTGGGAAAGTGGCAGATATCAGGTTAGGTCCAAAGATCATTACAGGGCTGTGAATTCATATGGGGAAGAGAGGGTGGGAAATAACCCCAATTCTACTCATTCTCTGACTGTAGCAAAGGAAAAAAAAGGTGTCCTATGATCTTAGCCAGAGATGAAAGCAGTGGACTAAGACTCTCACAATTTCAAGGAGGGAGAAAAAGTTGGGGAGGGAGAAGGAAAGAAAAGAAGAGGCAGAGCAGGACATCTTACAGGAGTTCAGGAATTTTCAGATGATTATATGTACAGTCTCCTGCCACTGTCCACTTTAAATTGTCATTTGTGCTGATGGCAACCACTATAAACTCAGGAAAGCAGAAATCAAAAGAGTACATACATTTCTTAAGATAAAACTTTCAAAACAGGGAAATTTAAACAAACCACTTTCTCAGGCTGTTCTGGGTCTGTAGGACCAAACTTATTTTTCAATCATCTCCCCCACCTTTCACTTTAAGGCACCTTTATGCCAGTAAAAACAAATACCTAACTAGCCATAATCTCCTGAATGACACACTTTCAAACACTGATTTTTCCGCATCAGCTGCAGTTCAAAATAAATTCCCCGCGTGTCAATCTTGAGAGGTTATTTTTAGAGATTTCTTAGAAAATGAGGGGAGATTGATTGAAGATGCTGTGGGATGCTGAGCAGAGACCAGGCTGCTCATTTCAGTGGGATGCTGTGCTTTGCTCCAAAGGGCAGAGTTCCATGGAGAGAGTGAGGAGAGGATCCCACCACACAAGGATTTGTGCTGTGGGAGAGCAGCAGGATCACCTGCTGAGTGTTCACTGAGTGCTGAATCTCTTTAAATATTTCACAGAATCACAGAATATCCAGGGCTGGAAGGGACCCACCAGGATCATTGACCCAGCTCCTGTCCCTGCAAAGATACCCCAACAGTCCCACCCTGTGCCTCCCTGCTGTGGAATTTTTCCCCTCCTTTTTGTGGTGTCATCTCCTCTTTTCACTTCCCTGTAGTCTCTGCCTCGCCTTGTCTACATAATTCTGGAAATAACACCATTACTCTCAAATGCCAGCCAGTGTTTCTCAGTTCCTTTTAAACCATGTGCAAAAGTAAGGGTGCCACTTCAGGAAGGTTTTGTGTTGTGTTTCCTGATAACCCTGGTCACTGAATAATCAATTCTTGTGTTATGTTCTCTACTCAGAGCTGGTTAATAAGGTGGGAAATTGGGGAGCATGTGTCATCCAAAAGAGCGGCTGCTGAGCACCTTGCGGAGCCTGAGCCCAGGAAATGACAGGAAAAGGGGAAATGGGGTTCTTTGGATCTTGAACAGTTATTTCTGCCTCTCTCTCTGCATCATAGCAATTCTCATAACTCTGGTATCTGCACCTTTAAGTAAAGATAAGCTGCAGCTCAGACCCTGTAGAATTTTCTTGGTGATGTCTCTTAGTTTTGAGTGGAAATGCTCTGATCTGAGAGATTTTTCTAATTTTATTTTTTAAAATATTATTCCTGTTGTCTGACCTTTTATATTACAACCATATGCATAAAATAACCTGAATCTCAGTGTATTTCAGAACTGTTCCAAACAGCCCTGTCAAATGTCTCCTTTTAAAAGAAGTGCCAGTAGGTGCTTGTACTCTTGCAATAATTATAGTAATGATCCAGTGAAACTTATGCTCTTAAGTATTTTAAATTTTTTGTTGGCTCTGCATCAAGGTTGTGCTGTTAGGAGCCCAAAGCAAACCCCAGGCAACCAAAAAAAAAAAAAAAAGATCATTTTGGTGTATGCCAGATGACTGTGTGCATTACAGGTGACAAGCAGCTCAGACCCAAATCCCACAGCCCAAAACCGAGGCAAGCACATGCTGGGAGCTCAGGGGAATTCAATGTCACTGGCTGGGACATGATAAAGTATCTTCCTGTGCTTAAACATTTTAGCAACTGCATTGTGTCTTTCCTCACTCTGCCTTTCAGTTCAGCTCAGACTTCAATGGTACACGAGGGAAATCTGCTTCCTTGGTGCTAAGCAGTCTCTAGGGTGTGCAGAAATCAGGCTCAGCAGGACTGGGATTCTGAATGTGCCCTGGATGGTTCCCTGGAGGAGCGCAGAGCTGCTCTGCCTGGGATCCAGGGTCCCCATGAAGTTTGAGGGTGATAAGGGCTGCTGTGCCCCTGTCACTGTGTTATTTAGTGGGAGAAAAAGAAGATGCTTGAACTGCAGGTCAGGGCTTGGACTCGCCTGGTCCCTCGGGTGCTGGACACTGAATTTCCTCACTCCCAGCTTACTACAAATCACAAAAGGACCACATTAACTCTTAGATCTTCTCAGGCTAAAATCTACTCTCTCCAGTAAGCCTGAAAGGTGGGGAGATAGTGAAAGCCAGAGGCATTGCCATCCCTTGAGACATCTGGTATTAGCCAGGATCCCATCCAGTGGCACTAAATGGGACTCCCAGGGAGTCTGAAAACCTGGGCTAAATTGCTGTCATCTGGCTTCCATGTGGGCAGCTCCTGATTCCTGCTGAATCCCCCCCAGCTGAAGTTCCTGGGCCTAAAATAACATTCTTTATCTCCCTCATCATATTCAAAACTCATTTTTCTGTAAACCACCCCCTCAGCCTGGCCCCAGTGATTGATGGAGTGTTCTGCCAAAATTTCCACTCCATCCTGGCTTCTTTACACAGCCAGTTCTCCTGAAGGGCTGCAGAAATGGGGAGGGAGAGCCAGGCTGCAGTGGGTAATTCAGTCTTGTGCATCAGCAAGAGGGACTGAAAACAACCTTAATGAGGAATACAAAATCATCTGCGGTAATGTCTCCTGATACCAGGATAAAAACATGGAGATAAAATTGTTCTTCATAAAGAAGGATAATATTAATAATTTTAAAGACTTCTATAGCCAGTTTAAACTTAATGAGCCCTTTATTGTTCTCCTGCAAAGCACAATCAAGGAGCTCGTGCTCTTTCAATAAACTCCAGGGTTCTTAAAGAGAGACTTTAGTCATGGGTTGTTCCTGCAGTGAAAATATGGAGGTAAACAAAATGGATTTTTTAAAATTTACTTACTTTTATTTAGAACAACGCATTCAGATGAAAACTGTAGCTTTGGAAGTATCACCTCCTTCACTGAAAGCATTGTGCTCTCAATTGTAAAAATCCAGGGGCCAGGAGCCTGCTCTGTGTTACGGAATTAGTGCGAGCAGTAAAACACAACTGCTTCCTGATGAGCGTGGAACATTTTATCAGCCTTGCCTGGGCCTGGCCAGACTGGCCTGGCTATTTACTGCTCCTGTCTCCCTCCAAGCATTTGCTTATGGAAGCAGCTCTGGTCTGCATCAAAGGGCAGGAGCTGGAATGTGATGATAAATAAATCAATCAGTGCTAATGAACCTGAGGGTGGCTGCCTGGTGGCCCCAAACTGCCCCCAGACTGGTTTGTGCCCAGCCACAGCCATGGGGTCGGGCAGGAGGTGCTCAGGTGACAATAGGCAGGGGCAGAAAAGGTTGGAGCAGCCTCGCTTTTCCCTCTAAGTTTGGAAGCCCAATGTTTAATTTTCTTCTCCTCTCCCTGTTCTTTTCCTAAATGGCCCTTTTTTGCCATCGATGATGACATCAATGCTTTATTTTCATGGAGAAAATTTTTCCCTCTCTCTTGTAGAGCTCATGACTGATGGTCATTAGCCTCATATTAAAGGGAAATGTTGGGGTTTTGGTTTTTTGTTTGCTTATTTTGAAAAAGGGTTTGTCCCTTTCCTTAAACAGGCTATTTTTTCATTTTGATCAAAGTATTTTCGTGGGGTAATCCAAAGCTGTGTCTATCTGGGGGTTGGTGGGTTGGATGGGTAATTCCTGAGGAAAGAGTCTCTCAAACTGCTAGATTATTTTGGAGATTTTCTTGGTAGACAACATGTGCCCAACAACCAAAGGGCGTAAGGTGCTGTTGTGTCCAGGATGTCCTAGAAACTGGATTGGCTTGGGATTGTACCTCTATACTAGGTCAAAAATAAAATCCTGACATCATGGATATCAATTAAAAAATTTATATTAATTTAAAATGGGCTATGATTTCACTTTCTACTGTTTCCTCCTGGCTACACTGACCTTTTCCCCGTCAAACCTGAAAAAAAGAATCATCTTCTCAGACATAGCTCTTGGTGAAGAGCTAAATCTTGGTGAATATTTGTTGTGTGGACTAATGGAATTTTTCACTACCAGTAATAAAAAATGCTGAGTTTTTCTAAAAGTGTTCAGCTTTGAAAGCACTGAAGAACAATTCAAGCAGTAAGTTTAGCACTATGACCCCTGGTTTAAAGGTGGGAAGATTGAAGAACAAATTTTGGTAAATAAGTTGCCAAAGAGACATGGAAAATTGGTGGCAACTTTTCATGTCTGAGGCATGAATGTAGTGTTTGTTCCATAGAATAAAGCCCTTGTAGCTCTTCCTTGCCCAGAAAAAAAAATCAGCCTGGCCTCTAGATCTTGAACAGTACTCTAGGAGAAAAAGAAATAAAAGTGAGAATAAAAAAAATCACATTTCTTTAAATGAATACCTGTAGATCCTTATTCCTTTTGTCAATATTCTAACAAAGAGACCGAGAGTTTCAACTGTAAAAAGGAATCACAATAAACAAAATCTCCCCTAATGTCAGTTCAGTGTTCCTTACAGCAAGTCATGTGGGCAGGAAGATTGGTGGTTCTGATATCTGGATGTTTGTAAGGTCTTTAATCAAGACATTCTTCCAACTCATAACACCACAGAGTGAAATACAGAAGGTAATTGAAGCTGATTGATAAAATATGGATTTCCTCTCCTTGGAAGAAAGTTAAGAGTACTTGAGGGGGAGAAACCCCAGAGCATTCACAGTTCAGATGAAAAATATGCTGATATACTTCTTCCAGGGGAAAAAAAAAATAAAGATAAAAGCTACAGGAAAGAGTAGGTGGCAATAATTAGTTTGTTGTTTTAAATTAGGAGGTCTCCTGGGCCAGATGTTAGTTGTCAGGGAGTGATGCCCCCTCCTGAGACATGTAATGAAACTGAGATAGCCTGGGGCCTCGGGGGAAAAAAAATAGGCTCTTTGTTTGGAGATGTCATTTTATTACAATGTTCTTGCCTTTTGCCTGAAGCATCCTATGGCTGGGGATGGAAGGGAGAAGGGAGAGCAGGAGAGCGTGCAGGGATTGATGGAAGGATGCAGGCAGGCAGCGGGCTCTGGCCCGCGGAGCAGGCAGGTGTCCTTAGCGGGAGGAGAAGACAGGGAGCTGCCGGTGCCACCCAAGGAGCGCACAGCCACAACCCGGGCTGGCCGGGGACACCGAGCTGGCCGAGCTCATTGCCGTGCAGAGGACGCCGGCCGGACACGGAGCAGCAGAATTATCCTGATCGTCTCCACCACTCAGCCGAGTCCAAGGCTCTCCGCATTCCCGAGAACTGCCAGCAGCATCCCAGCCCCTGGGCATGGCATTCCAGGTGCTGGGATGCTGGGCAGGGCCCTCCGGGGCATGCCAGGGCGGGTCACATTCCCAGGACCACCCGTGCCAGAGCACGCCTCGGTGGCACCTCTGTGTCCTGCGGGAACGGAGCGGGCTCATGTCGGCACAAGGATGCCCCCGCCACCACCACCTGCTCCGAAGCCCTGTCGGGGTGTTGCACATTCCACACGATCTGGATCGCGTCCAGCATTAATCTGGGTGCATGGCAACAAGCAGTGCTACGAAATCGACTTCAAGGATGCCGCATCAGCCAGTGCTCCGCCGCTCGGAACACACGAGCGCGGGATGGCCCCGATAGAGCCACTGCCATTGCGGCAGAGCAGAACTCTCGTTTGTGTCGCCAGCCACATTAATAACATTTACATTTCTCCTTCAGTCTCTGCCTCTTATTTCGGCGCTAGAATAAGGACAAATATTAACCTGATTTCGCATGAGGGAAATGTTTTCCAGCATTTGCATGGCGCTGTGTTAACTTATTAAAATATTTCTATGCTTCGGGAGCAATGCAAATGCTAAGAAAGATGATGGATATAGACAAATAAGTTTTGCAAACGTTCTGCCATTCAAAATTATTTTCCAAGACTTAAGTGTTTGAGAGCCAATTAACTTTGAAAACAGCATTTGCATTTACTTTATCTCAGTGGGGTGAAAGAATGAGTTGTTTTTGATTTATTCTTATTTATGGAATGATTGAAAAATAGATCTTTTCAAAAGTGACTCATTTAAAGTGCCCAAATGATGCGCATTTTACTATCTGCTCTGAAAGGTGTGCCAGCAGCATTCTGCATTTTAACAGCTTCTAACTGGTTTAATAAAGTGCAGTTTGCATTTGTGACTTCCCAGCATGAGCACTGTGTTGTTTCAGATGATGCAGCTGCTGACTTTTAATCAAATGACAATTTAAGAGACACAAAGACATACCTCCGTCTCATTCCCTGGCTGGAATTTCAGCACACAGGAATTACAGAAGGAATGTTCCAGCAGATCATGGCACTTGTAATCTCTCAATTGGCTTCTGGGGGTGCTATGAGATCTTTTTCATAAACCCACCTGCAGTCCAAAAGTTACAGGATTTTTCCATTAATTATATAAGATTACTTCAAGTTTACCTAATGGCTCTCTGGGACTCTGTCCTGGCTGCACTGGGAGTAGAAGATGCCTAGGACTTTGCAAGTTTAATTCCCGGGTCCTCAGATTTCAAAGAACCAGAAGTTAATTAATTATTGCTATTCCTGGTTAGCTGAAGGAATGCTTTAAGTGCAGGAGTCAGAGTGAGCCATCCACAGGTATCTGTGGAGCCAAACCTCCCAGCTGGTTGCTCGATAGGGGTCACAGTTTTGGGGACAGACACAGGACAGAACACACCAATGTTCATGGGCAATAGCCAGCTTTTCTGGAGTGCTGCTGTCCTTACAGTGCTCGGGAAGTCTGCACAGTTCCCCCTGACAGGCTGAGCCAGCTGCCACCCGGCTAATGGGCAATGGCTGCCCCATCCCCAACACCCAGCTGCTCAAGTTATATAACCAAGGTAGTTATATAATTAGTTATATTTCAGTTATAGAATTATAATTAAGATTATTTATAACTGCATGGCCTCAAGGCCAGCTGTTAGCCAATAATAACTGCTTTAATCTCTCAAACATGCAGCTAATTGGATAAACTAGGGGTGAGCCTATGGGCATTTTGGGTTTTATTCAAATTGCAGTTTACTTAAGAATTCTTTTCCAGCTAGTGTTACAGTCAGAGTAACGTTTTAGGAAGTGCTCTCGTGATTGAGAAGTCTATATTTCATTCTAAAAATTGACTTTGACACTCCTAGGACCATTTGAAAATACAGACCATTCTGAAAGCATTTATATATATATATAGGAATTGTATGTGGAAAATAAATGCCATGGAATCCCTTTCGGCTGAAAGTTGTCAAGCAGAATGCAGTCCATTAGAAGAGATTGAAAAGCCCAGTGACAAGCATGACTGGGTATTTTATTATTTCTCTGTATCAGCACATCTTTTTTGGCACAATGTGTCACAAAGGTTTAGGCAGGAGATGCAGGCTCGGAGCTGACTCTGGTGTGTTATCCTCCTTACATGGCAGAAGAGCCCCCTGATCCACTGCCAGCTCTGCAACAAAGCTTTGCTGAAGGCACTGATGTTTTCACTCTTTTTTGACTGTTTAATTTACTTAAGGGAATGAGGAGTTTCTTCGGACATTTCCCACTTTTGGTGGCAGTGCTGGGCGTGTGAGGAGGCTTTGATCTGCTCAGACACTGTGATAAGATGGGTGCACTCCCTCAGATAAATGGACTGTCTTGCTTTTGCCTTTCTCAACAGGAAATGTGTTCATTGCCCTGAAGAATGTGAGAAAACATACAGCTAATAGGAGCCCTGTGACTATTCCCTTGTGCAGCTCTGAGACTTGCCTGGCTGGATTTTCTGTTGCTTACTTTATAAATACATGAAAGGTGATTGTTGTTTTTACACTTCTTGTGCAGGAATGTCTCAGTTCAGTCATTATCTAACTCTTCCCTAACCTTTAAAAAAAAAATCCTTTCCTTTTTTTTTTCTTTCCCTTTTATTTCCCCTGTTTCTTTTCTCAGTATTTAAATCCAGACTAAAATCCTCTCCCATTATTCTGCTGCAGTTTGACTTCATGCCCACTCCACATCCATCTCTTGCAGCGCTCAGGCTGAAGGTTGGGGGCAGCTTCTTTCTCATTTTGACTTTTGTTTTCTTCCTTTTGTTTGCTCATTCTCACAATGTTTCAGAGCAGAAGACAGCTTGGAAATTCTATTTTACAGTTAGAAACAAAAGCCCACCATAAATTGCATGTTTATTATTTTTGTTGTACTCTTCTGGATTTTGTGAACATGCTGAATATTTTTGAAGAAACAGAAACTTTTACAATCTCCTCAAGAGATTTTGGAATTTTAGCTGATCTTCTTCCATTGTCTGTTTCTGACCACTGAACTGCAGTTCTCAGCTTTTGCTTTTTTTTTTCTCTTTTTGGTGTCTTTCAAAACAGACTTGGACTGAAATATCCCACCCCACCCACACAGACAGCAGAGGTCTGCAAATTCTTGAATGGCTTTCACATGTGTTCTGCCTATTCAGGCCTGATACGATATTTTTGTACCCGTTCTATTAAGGGAAGGAACAATGTTTATGTTTGAAGGAGCAGGACTGTCCTTTCCCAGAATCTACAGTTATCAAAGGACACTGAATTATGGTGATTTTGACACTGGTTTAGCTGCAGTGCTGTATATAAGCTACTTCTATGAGATGTTTTCCTTTATGCAGCCAAAAATGATGGTTGGAGGTCTTTCAAAAGAGCCTGGATTCCTTATTCTTATTTTCTTTTAGTGGGTCGAGGTCCTTAGATCTCTTAAAGTGCTGATGCTTTCCTTGCTGTTTCACACTCTCATTTTCAGCAGGAGTGTGCTGATAATCCATCTCATCACTTTTATGCCATTTCTCATGATAAATTCTCTGCGCTTTTGCTTGTACTGGAAGTGATGGAGGATTTATGGGATAAAGGAGAGGGACTGTGGGTATAAAAGCAGGAATAAAATCAGACAAAGAGAGAGAACAGGCACCTCGGTGGGCCTGTTGGACCCCATTAGAAGTGGACAGTGCTACCAGAAACCACCAGCAGGGAGATCTCATCCAGCCTCAACCTAAACCCTGCTGTTTGTGGGGTGCCCTGTGTCTCCTAGTTCCCCCTGATTTTTTCCCCATTCCTCACAAGTTCTTGGTGCAGGGGAGCCTCTCTCTAAATGATCCTTTACTCCTCAGTTTGGTGTCTGTGGGAAAGTTTGTGCTGAGTTCTACCCATACTCAGGCCAGGCAGAAATAATGCTGGTGCCTCAGGGACTGGCAAAAATCCCAGTGCCCTGTAAAAATGAGCCTTCAGTGGTGGTACATCGATTTATTTGTAGGTTTCTGGAAGCTTTGGTATTTTGTGAAAATGCTGGAAGCCATCATGTCCTTTACAGGTGTGGTCACATTAAGACCTGGAATGATGGAGCTGCAGCCCGTTCCAGGTAGAGGGAAGGGACCTCTGCATCCACTGTAAAGGTGCCTGAAGGAAAGATGGAGAGAGGGTATTTACAGGAGCCTGGAGTACCAGGACAAGGGAAAATAGCTTCACACTGTCAGAGAACAGGTTTAGATTGGATATTAGGAGGAAATTGTTCCCTGGGAGGGTGGGGAGGCCCTGGCACAGGGTGCCCAGAGAAGCTGTGGTTGCCCCTGGATCTCTGGAAGTGTCCACTATATCCCAGGTCTAAGACTCCTTGGCCAGGACTATAAAAATGTTAACTAATTTTATTTTATTTTTAACTTCCCAAAAGAACTTTTGGTTTTCTGGACCCTGGCTGAGACCCATTTTGCCATGAGGATCTTCTCTCCAGTTCAGGACATATACATCTCAGCACACAGTATATTTTTTAAAGATAATTACCTTATTGAGATGTTTCCTGGGGAGGGAGGCAGTTAGGAATGTTTATAATCGCTTTCCTGAATCAGTGCCATGGAGCTTGGCTGCTGTACCACATTCCATAGTAAACCCTCTGATTTCTCAGCATCTCTTACAGCCTCACCCCCATCCTGTCTCCTCAGCTTCTCCTGTCAGCTTTTTCTGACACAGCACTTGGAGGGCTACGAAGAAAGGAAGCTGATTTTGTTCCATCTTCTGATTTTTGGGAGCTGAGGGTCCTCATTTCCCTGCAGCTCTTATTTCGGTGTTGACTCTAGAGCACTGTCGGTGGGAAATTGTAGCAAAGTATAAAAATATGAATCTGATACTGAAAATGCTGCCCCAGCTCCTTTCTTCCCTGTGTGTTGCAGTGACCATCTTGATGGTTTCTGGATTTCACAAGTCTGAAGCCTAATTTTTCCCTTGGGGTCAAGCCATATTCGGCAAGATGGAGCAGAGATGTGACCACAGCCTGATCTGAAGAGAGGAGGAGCAGAGTTGAAAAGGCTCTCACATGTGCTTGGCCTTGGCAGAGTGGGCACTAAGTTCAGGACTGGGGCCACCAGAACTGCTCTCTGTAACGTTCAGTTGGCAGGAGGGTGATCTCTGCAGCAGGAGAAAGGATTTCACACAGTGAAATATCAGAAAAACAAAAACAATCCAACAACCAAACCTTTTTACAAAGTAGCTTGCCAAGAATTCAGAGAGGATAAAAGCAACAGGTCTGACTGGAAATTCCTTTGTTCTGTGAGCAGCCCCTTTGGAAATTTCCCTGCAGATGGACTCCAATGCTGTGAAGCATTTTCCTGCTGTTGGAATATCATGTAACTGGATGGAACAAGTCAGTGCATGCTCCAAATCAGCCTGTGCATGTGTTCTGGAGATGAAGGAAGAAAGTTGAAAGAAGAAGTTGCTTTTCTTCCCTGTCTTCTCTAACTCTGTGATTCAAACTGTCCTTTCCTCTTGTGGCAGGATGGGAGAGAAGTAAATGCTCCAGTAACCTGGAACATCACTAATTAGCATTAGTGAGAGGTCCCGGGAGAAGTGGAGTGTGGAGAGACACTGTAGGTTTAGGGAGGGAGAATTTCCACTTTAGCTCCAGCTTAAAAGCTTACTTTGCTTTTAAGGCAATGTTTGCTTTCAGCTTGTGATGCCAGGTGTCTGTTTAGCACCAAAATTGTATTTTTAGGAATGTTAGCTCCTTATTTCTCAATGAAATGATACCACAGTTGTTCATTCTGAAATTGCAATGCTATTTTTGTGTGCTGCTCAGGGACCAAAGGCACCTTCCAAATTGCAAGTACCAGGAGAGAGGTGGAGAAGTGAGAATCTATGTGGAGTGTTCATGTTTGCAGCTGCTCAAATTCCAAGACACTGCATTGGTCCTGTGTCATTGTATTCTGGGATGTGAAGAGATATTCCCACTCTTCCCTCTGCTGTGAGTGGTACAGCAGAGGGAAGAAAACACTTGGATCTCTCAGTTGAGCAAACCCCATTGCATAAGGGGCAGCTCCCGAGTTGCTCTGCAGGCAGCCCAGCAGCTTTTCACACACCCCAGCTCTGTGTCCTTTGACCCCGTGTGCTTTCTGTGAGCTGCTGCCTGACAGTGGAGAGTGTGAATGCTGCATTTGTTCACAGAAACTTCCAGAAGGTTTTCCTTATGGAGTTAAGGATCACAAAATCACAGAAGAGTTTGGAAAGGACCCTAAAAATCACCCAGTCCCACCCCTACCATGGGCAGGGACACCTTCCACTGTCCCAGGCTGCTCCAAGCCCCAGTGTCCAACCTGGCCTTGGGCACTGCCAGGGATCCAGGGGCAGCCACAGCTGCTCTGGGCACCCTGTGCCAGGGCCTGCCCACCCTCCCAGGGAACAATTCCTGCCCAAGATCCCATCCAGCCCTGCCCTCTGGCACTGGCAGCCATTCCCTATGTCCTGTCACTGCATTTCCTGAGGAATTGTCCCTCTCTGTGTTCCCTGCAGCCCCTCAGACCCTGGAAGGAGCTCTGAGGTCACCCCAAAATTTCTCTCCAGGCTGAGCAGCCCCAGCTCTCCCAGCCTGGCTCCACAGGGGAAATGCTCCAGTCCCCTCAGCACCTCTGTGGCCTCCTCTGGACTCTCTCCAAGTTTCCTGTCCTCCTCGTGTTGTTTGCAGAGATCAGGTCTGTTTTACTCTCCAGAACTCTCCAGGATTTTGTAATTCTTGTACCATGTGCAGTAAAGGAACATGGAACACATGGGAGCAGAGAAGCCATGTGCATTTTGGACTGGGCTCTTCCTATGACTTGTGATGAGCATCAATGGAAATTGTATTTAATTGGGATAAAGTATATAGGGAAGGCTCAAGTTTAGACAGAGTCAGAAGCAAAATGTTTCAATTCATGGGTTCACTCACCATAAATCTTATAATCCCCAATACTCACCAGAGCCTCATGAGTACCATGTTAGGGGCTGATTGCACCACGCTTCAGAAAAAAGGGCAGAAATGAGTGTGTGACAAGAGGGAAAAGTTGATAAAGGGATATTGCACATCAGAGTTGGGCTGGACTGGAAATCCTCTGCAATATTTATTTCCAAAGCATAAAGATTATCTCAGTGAAAATCATTTTCCAGTTTGACAATTTCATTTTAGTGTTACTTGATCTACTTTTTAGACACTCGGGAAATCAGTGTAACATTTTACCTCTCCCCATGCCGAAATGGGAGTTTTTAGATGACTAATTTGCTCTGCATGCTTTCCAGGATGGGCTACACGTAGGGCTTGTTGAGAGGAGAGTTTTTGCATTGCTCTGTGGCCAAGCCCTCTTTAATGCAGTGCTGGTGTGATGCAAAGGATATCCTACAGGAGGTTCTCAGGGGTCACCTGCAGTGTCTTTTTGATATTTTCATATCAGTGAGTCTGTATTGTACAAAATGGATATCAAGGAGTTGTTGGGGTTGGAAGGGGCTTCTGGAGAGCATCTCGTCCAGGCCCCTGCTCAGGCAGGGTCACCCCTGAGTAGGTGACACAGGTGGGTTTTGAGCATCGTGTGAGAGGGGGCTCCACAACCTCTCTGGTCATCCTGCTCCAGTCTCTGTCACGCTCAAAGAAGCTTTTCCTCATATTCATATGGAACATCCTGTGTTCCCCTTTGTGCCTCTTTGTCCCTTATCGCGTGGCTGGGCACCACTGGGAAGTGTCTGGCCCCATCATCTCAAGATATTTGTGTGCATTGAAAAGGTCTTCTCCCAGCCTTCTCCAGTTTAACAACCACAGCTCCCTCAGTGACTCCTCGTCAGAGATGCTCTAGCTACATCTCCATCTTTGCAGCCCTCAATATCTCTGATTTCCCCTTGAAAGAAGTAGAACAATGAACTCTTAAGACTTGTTTTCCAAAATTCAATATTCAGAAAGGCTACAACGCTGTTTATGACATTTTCACCTGAACAGAACCAAATGTGTTCTCCTGGGGCAAAGAGGTGTCAGCACAGCCCTGTGCTGAAAACACAGAGAACAGCTAAAACCCTGCACCTGGAAAACCCTTTTGTAGTGTTCTCTAGACTCATGACCTGATAAGTGATTAATTAATGTCTCTAGAGAACATTAAAGGAAATAAGGTTTTGCAGGTGTGTCCTGAAGGTATGTATAGAAACACTGCCTGGGGGATTTTTGGGGTTTTCTTTGGAGGGAAAGGGTGGTCCCTGGAGACCCTATAGTTTGCACAGCAGCGTAACCTGCAGCACACAAGGAAGCAGGAAAGCACTGAAAGCTGAATCACAATCAGATTACCAAGGAGCTCACTTCTGGAGTTGGGATATTTAAGAGTATTCCAGTGCAAAAGGTTAATGCTGCTTAAGGTTCCGCTGCAGTGATGTGAATGAAGGGTCAAACACATTTGGTCTGAGGGTGATGCTTTCAAGCTCAATAAATATGTTGGTTGGAGACCTCCTGATTATTGTTAAGCCCCAAAGTGCTGCTTTTTAAAGGGTTTACATCTAAACTGACACCTCAGCATTGATCAGAGCTGATCGACCAACACCATGATGGACTTGGAGGAAAATGAATAAATAAAGGAAATAAATTGCTGCTTCCCTCTCCAGTGGGAGTGCTGAGCTCCAGGCAGCCACGTGAGGAATTCGCTTGGGCCGGGGCCACAAATCTGAGTCTCAGAGTGCCCTGGACTGGCTGAAGGTCACATCTCTGCTGATACACAGAAGCAAATTGGAAGGCAATACAGCAGTAGTCTGGAGCCCAAAGGGTTTATTTTTGCTGCTGAGAAGGAGATTGCCAAAGCCTGGCTCTGTGGGGGGGGAAAAAAAAAAAAAAAAAAAA
>VYXD01005553.1:137058-153585 GCA_013397195.1 Hylia prasina | reverse complement strand
AATAAACAGGTTTCTTTCCACTTCTCTCTGAGGAAGTTTTTTTCTCCTGAACCAGTTGGGGGAGGGGACGGAGGGCTCCTTGGGAGGTTTTTTCCTGAATTTGCCCTAAACCATCACAGATACATATACAAATGATCTGTGTTTTCAGAAGCTTTCTTCTGCTTTAAAAACTGTCATTTCTTTGTGTGCCTCTATTCAGCAAGTTTCCTGTTGGTGGCCAGAGCAGTTAAAACAGAGTTTTAACATTTTTGAATATGTTTTTTCTGTTGTTCTTTAAAGATTCTGACTATTGTGCTGATGAGAGGTTAGCATCTCAGTTTTATTTGGTACCTTGACCATGCAGATGAACAGATGGATTCGCTCACATCCATGCTCATATGGAATAGACATCCCATTATTTATCCTTGGTTTCCTGCAGCAGACTGTGCAATGTAAAGTCATTGTAAAAGTCATCTGGTAGCGCCTGGCCTCAGTTTTAGGGTCATCCTCAGCTTCTAGAAACACAAACACAACAAGCTCTCAAGCTCTCTAGGAGTCTGGAAACAGACTGTGGCTGAATATGTGAAGGTTGGAATGTAACTTAGGATGAAGCAGAAGGGATTTAACCTGTGTAGTAGAAAGAAAAACAATTGCTGTTTTCCAGCCAAGGAAACTTTGTGCTGAGAGAGAGCTGAATGTGACCATTTTATTTTATTCTGCTTTTTTAGCAGGGCTGCAGCTGGGACGCTCCGTGGGATGGTGCTGCTAGGGTTTGTCTGCAGGGAGGGAGGGATGGGGTGGCTGTGGTTGCTGTTGGGGTCTTTGGGAACACCCTGGGAGTGCTCTGGGAGCTACTTTCCTCTCTGCTGCCCTATTCAGTTTGCACAGAATATTTTAGCAATCTGCCTTAAGAAGGAGGAAGAGCAGAGGAGGTTGCTGGGCTGCTGTGCCCTTCCCAGCCAGGCATGAGGGCTGCTCTGCAGGAAGAGCCTGTGGTTTTACAGCATGTGCAGACCCCCTGTGTCCCCCTGCCCTCTTCCTCCTCTGGTCCCACCCTTGGTTCTGCTCTCTTGCATGTGCACAGGTACTTGTGTGGCAGTTTCTGGTTTTCTATGAAGCCTGAAAGTGTGGTCATGGGTTCTTGTAGGAGAGATCAGTGTTTCATTTGTCCTAATCTGTGTGGTGCTGAATCAGTACAGAACTACAGTAGGAATTGGTTGTCTTTAAAGTGTAGATATCCCTTGAGATATTGAGATCCCTGAGTGTGAACAAGTGTAACTTGTGATTCAAGAGTTCACTGCCTGCTGTTAAAGTCCTATTTTGCAGCGTAGGAAACAAATCCTGGAGGAGGATATACCTGTCCATTAATAACAGGGGTTTCCATTAATAACAGGGGTTTGTGGCTGTCAGATTTCCCCCAAAATTTTAGCAGCACAAAGTTTCAATGGTGGGTGCTAAATACCATCCTGACAGGCACAGTGGAAGGCTCCAGAATAATTGTCTTCAGCGTAAGGTTTAAACAGGGAGCAATAAATAAGATTTAGGCCATGCATTGAGCAATGATGAGAAAACAAATTATCGAGTGGCTGTTCATTAAGTAAGCACTGCCTGCTGCTCTGGGGCAGGGAAAATATGGTGAAGTAGAACAATTGTAAAGTCTATCTTTATGATTTATGTGTGTACAGATGCAATGGACAGTTATTCAAATTACAGGGTGATGTTGATGACACTTCCTAACTTCTCACTTTTGCTGTTCCAGCCTCGCTTGGTGAGCTCTGTGTGTGTTATATTTATGTGTGTGCTACTTCATCCTCTGGTCAATTGTAATGAAATTAACTGTGTCATCAAGCCTTGCAAATGGTTTTCAGTTAATACTAGTATTTCTGAATACCTTTGAAATTAGAGAGAAATAGCCAACTTGCTGGGTTTCCAGTGTAAGCCTTTTATGTGACAGTTTTAGCAAGAAATGTATGCAAAGCCATTAGAATGAATGGCATGATTGCAAACTGATTACTGCACGAGAGAGGACAGAATTGGTATTTAGCATAATATTGCTTCCCTTTATGTTTTGAAAACCTTAGTTCTAGGGAATACAGTAGAACTTTAATTTAAACCTAATTGCTAGAATTTAGTGTTGTGCTGAAATGTCAATTTTCATTTCACAGCAGAACTGAAGCTTTACAAACACCATGGGAGTTCTTGCCAACTTCAGTGGAGAAACTGCTGAAACCTGCACAAAGCAGCTAAGATGTGAAAACCTCTGTTTAGCCTAACATACAGATCATGCTCAGAGGCAAAGTGGGTGTTACTCCTCGGGGTGATCCAGCAAAGATCAGTATTTGGGATGCCTGTTAACTAGGACATAAAAGATCACACACCTCACTGCAGGCAACTGAAGGGACCCAAGCTTGGCTGAAGGAATCATTCCTCTAGTGGATCTGGGATGTGGTGGACACTCAGGGAAAGTTTTAGTGTTTTTACATGTGTTTAAAGTTAAATGTGAATTATCAAGCTAAATTGTCATAATCGCTGCTGTCTAGAGCTGCTGCATCAACCATCAAAACTAGTAATAATAACAAAACTTTGCATGGGAAAGATGGGGTTCACATCAAGAGCTTGCATTGCCCGAGCTATATCACTCCTGCGTCATAAATTCAATACTCTTAAATGGCCTCAGACTCCAGAGGCAGCTGCGTTGTGGCCCTTGGAGCAAAGCATGTGGTACAAACTCCACCTCAGTCTCTGCTGTGCCACTGAACCGCTGCCTGCACAAGGCTCTGGCCCACAGCCAGCTCTGGTGCTTTCCTTATTCTCTTGGGGACTTTGGCTCCTTGCAGTGTATGGCATGTTCTGTAAAACCCCACCCAGGAGGTGAGGTGTGACCTTGAACCCCCCGGGTCCTGTTGGTACAGACAGGGAGCAAAGTGAGAAAGAGCATATGCAGCCTAAAACCTGAAACCCCCGAGCCTGTGTAGCAGAATTGGGAATGAATCCATGATAAAAGCAAGGGATGAGGTTTTGCTCTCCAAAAATGGATCCTGTACCTGATGCCCAAGTCCAGCTCTGCATTAACTCTCCTTAGCACCCACAGCAGCTCATTTTAGGCTGTTCTGCCTGCCTGCTCCCCTCTGGCTCCAGGGGCTGATTGAGCCAGCTGGATTTTCTCCATTCCCCCCTCCAACACAATTCCAGACTTTTCCTTTGGGAACCACCTCTTGGTAGCAGGAGCTTGCACTTGTGCCTCTGTCTCTTTTATTGTACATCCTTCCTTCTCTTTTAACTTCCCCATCTCCAGGCCCTACATCCTGCATGTGCAGCCTCCTCAGGGTTGTAAATCCCTTCCATCCACAAAATTCCTGGCTGGCACAGGAAGACTGTCATGTCCCAGCACAGTGCAGTCCTCACTGCCTCTGTCCTGAGGCCTGGTTTGGAAGAGGAGTAGCCCCTGGCTAGAATGGGTCCTGCATTCCAGGCAGCACCAGACTTTTGGACTAGGGTTCTTCCTTGCCCTTCTGTGCTCCTGCTGTGCTGTTTGACATGAGGGCTGACTGACATCAGAGAGATGCAAAAGCCGGGGCAAAAGGGGGAGAAAACACGGTGGAAGATCTGTGTGATATGTGGAAGAGGCACAAGGGCAGGATGGCTCTGGGCAAGGGAGAGGAGGACAGAGGACAGAAGCAATAAGGCTGTGCAATATCTGTGTGTGCATGAGGTGCTGTGAACTGGCAAAAACAGAGGGTTGGGGAAAAAAATTAACTGTACATGGCCTGTTGAGCAGAAGAGAGTGTGAATGTCGTGCCTTTGGCAGGCAGGAAGAAAGACAGCAAGATTTAAAGGTGGGAATGAAAATGGCAAAAAAATTATGGGCAGTCAGATAGTGTGTATTGGAGAACACAGGGTTAAAGAAATACAAAGAAAGTAGGAAACAGTCCAGAAATTCATAGTTGGCATTGTGTGCTGGTTTGAAAGCAAAACCAGTGAGACACTCCAAGTCAGAAGTACAATTTAATAAGAGGAAAAGAAAAGAAGTAAAATAAAGTAAAATGAAATAAATTCAATAGCACAAAATACCACTGACAGAGTCAGAATACAACCTGACACCCTGTTAGTTAGGGTGGTAGTAGCAGTCCAGATGAAATGGTCTTGTCGAAGCAGTGGTCTTGTAGAAAGGTCTGGTAGCTCTTGTCCTCCATGAATCCAGTGGGGGAAAAAAGCTGACTCTGCTGTCCCAAACCCAGAATTATATGCAGGTGGGAAATCCTTGGCTCCTCCCCCTGGGCAGAGCATCTCACAATGGGCTGATATCATTCAATGAGTCATGTAATGGGTCCTTGATGGCCCATTAAACAGAAACGGCTTCCGGAGGGAGTTATCTATGAGTCATAGGGCAAGGCATTGATGGGCCATTAGCAGAAGATAAGGGAAACACTGCCCCACCTGGTTCCAACACCTCATGAAGATGGTGATAGAATACATACTTTGGGCACATCCTACATTTTTAACCTAGGACACATTGCCCCATTTTTAAAATGTATAATTGGAAATTTTTTCAGAGGGAAGGAGGAGAAATGGAGTCGGAAAATGCTGTGTATCATGACACCTCTTATTCTGATTTTAATTCCCTTATAGAGGAGCAAATCATCTCTGCACAGATAGGCCTCTTTCCTCACCCCCTAAAGTGGCTTAACCCTAACCTGTCTGAGGGGCCTGGTAAGTATAAGTTTTATAGGCTGAAATGTGGCTGGAAATTACCAGCACATCTAGATGTGGAAGGATGTGGATATTTTAATAACTGAATTTTTGTATTCCATTTTACCTTTTTCTGAGCCTGAACAATGTGGCTTAGAGTGGGAATGAAAATCATGGTGAAGATCTTGCTTTAGCTCTGTATAAGCAATTTAAAACAAGATCAGTGTGAAAATGAGGCCGTCATCTTCCAGATTGCAACAAGTGGGGTTCAACCTTATAATGTAAGACTATTCCATCTTACATATATAGAAGTGGGAGTTAAAAATGCAGCCTGGTCAAAGGCAGAAAAATAAAACTAACAGGAGTGTTAGAATGAACACAATGATTTAAAAAATCATAGAACGCTTGGAAAATCTGCTATTCAGGTGCCTCTGTTTCTTAGAGAAAATGTTCTCCTGGCCCTGCAGGGTTTCAGCAATGCTCAAAGATTAGGCAAATGTATTAAAATATTGATTGGAGTTGAATATTATGATGTTGGAGTGACCATCTTGCTCTGGTTCTCTTTGGGAAGAGATTTTTTTCTGTGATAGGGAGTGACTGTGCCAGGAGTTATCATGCTGGTGTTCAGCTAAATACTCAGAGCAGCACAAAATTGACTTTGAAGGCCTCTTATTTCAGTCCTGTTGGAAATTCTTTTCTTTTATTTCTTTTCCCAGTATTCTTAAGGTTTTGCTTTTAAAGAATTATACCCTCTGCTCCTCTGAATGCTCCCACACAAAGGTCTCCCCTCACGTTTTCTTTTAGCTGGGTTTCAGCTGAACAAAGCAGTCAGTGCTTGCTAATTTTAAACCCAAGTGGCTCCTCTTTCTGTATATTTCTTAATTACATGGGTCATTAAATAGGGGGCAGAAATGCAGCAAATGGTATGAAAGGGCTGCACACAGTGAAATAAACCCTTGCTCCAGCCTGATCCACACCCACACCACACTCCCAGGCTGCTGAAGGTGAGGAAGAGCAAACACACACTACCCAAGGGTTTGGTACCTTCTTATTAAAATCACTGCCAGATTTCTTAACAGACGCCCTGGAACAGGAATTCCAAGACAGCTGCATGCCTGGAGACTGCAGGATTGGTGTATGGAGGCTTCTAGTTCACACAGACTCTATAGATTCTGGAGAATGAGTCCCTTACAAACACACACAAACTCCACCTTCTCCCCAAAACACAGTCCTGCCCTTTACCTGGTATTTCAAAAACTCCTTTCCTATTTTCTCAGGAAAAAAAAGGAGCCACCAGTACTCCTATTGATATATTCTGTTTTAATTATTAGTTCAGATTTTTTCTGTTAGGTTTTATTCTGAGTGTTTTGCGAGGTCTGATGAGTGCTTGGTCTGTTCTGCTGTGCAATTTTCTGCCATCTCCCCATAGTTGGAGAAGTACAAAATTCAACAGCAGCAGTTTTTGCTGAAACAGATTTCTTTCTGCCTGTCCCCAAACACACGTTCTCTTAGCACACAAGAAGGTGGCATCAATATTTACTGCCAGTGTTCCTCCTGGATTGTGCTGTTGTGGGTATTCACAGTGTTCACATTTATTAAAGGTGCTGCAGTGAGGAAAGGAGGGATCTGCTCTTTTCTTAATTAATAAAAGAAACAATAGACACTTATGAATTGCAGCCCAGAACCAGATTAAATGTTAGCAAAGACACCCAAATGGCAAAGAGGGGAAGGACTGGAAAAGATTGCCTTGGGCTTGAGGAGCATCCAGCACCAGGGATTTTCAGGGGGAATAAGGCAAATCTTTGCCATGGACTATGTGAATATTGTTCATCCTGCTCTGGGCAGGAGAATGGTGTAGCTGACTTACTGAGCCCCTCTCAGCCCTATTTGTTAGGATTTTATGCTGCAGAAAAGAAGCTGTGTCCAGAGTTTCCCCAAGTACAAGGTCTCTGCCACTTGGGCTTGCAGGATTGAAAGGGCAGAAAAGCTTTGATCTTAAAATTCTCATGAGAGTGCTAGAAAATTTATTTTCTACAGAATTTTTTTACTGTGCTTTATTAACATATTTAGTTTGAGATGTGTGTGTAAATCTAGTATGGGTGAGCAAGTAAGGCTGTATGACTATTATCCAGTTGGTCTGATGTTTGAGTGCCGTATTTGCATCAAAAAGAAAGTCTTATTCATAAACTCTAGTCCTGGTTCTTGACTTGATCACTGATTCTGTTCCTTCCCTACACCCAGAAAATTAATGACTCTGTCTTACAGACTTCACTGTGTGCAGTTCACAGTTATCCAAACTGTTGTTTCCCTGTCCTTCTTTCCCTTTAACTTTTTGACTCCCCTGTCTCTGTGTGGGTTTTGTGTCATTCCAGAGGCCACAGGCAGCCCTGCAAGGTCAGCTCAGTGTTTTTCTTGCCTGCAGTTCTGTGTTGTGTAGCTTAATGGATGTGATAACAATCTGCAAAAATCTCAAGGCTGTAAACACTGAAGAGAAGCAGGAATGGTTCCAAGGATGTTGTGGGAAGCAGTTGACCAAAGGAACATGTATAGTGTGTACTGTGATAAGTATCTTCACAGCTGGAGCTCTGAGAATGGAATATGCTTTCAAAAGATTTTTCAGACCACTTTAAATAAATGATGGTAAGCGTTCTGCAGCGTCAGCTCTTGATGGTGCTGCGGCTCTCTCAGCACCATCAGAGCTCTATCAGAGCACATATGCTCATTCTTTCCCCCAGAAAATCAGTTAAAGGACATGAGAAACCTCCACCACAGCTGCTACAAATCGCAGGGAAAAAATCCTTGCCGTTTTGTTGCTGATTTAAAAATTCAAAGCTGACTTGTGATCTTCATGATAGCTGAATGTCTCTAAAAATTTCAGCTGTCCTGCTCACCCTATTTGAGGTGTCTGTGGGTCTCAGGCAGCAAATTTTGCTCCCTTACTTGCAGGATCCATTATTATTTCCACTTCCCAGTATTCCAAACCCAGAAGGTTGTAATGAATTCCATGTAGTTTACTGCTCCTTGCCAATGCTGTTTGCTAATGCAATGTGAAAATGGTAATGGCAGTAATAAATTTGGTACATTTCCTATCTAGTGACACAAAACCTCACTGGGTTAGGTGATAAGGATGTCTTTCTTCTGTGCATCTTTATAGGATTGTGCTGCCTGTGGAGCTCTGAGAAGCTGGGCAGATATGGAGCACACCAAGGTATGCAAGAAACCTTCTGGAATCTGAGGATTAAAGTCTCTGAGCCCACATGGATCTGTGAACAGCAGATCTCTTTGCCCTGCCTTCCTTCCATTTGAAACTTCCACAGCCACAATTTCCTTACTGTAGGCTCCCTCCTCCAGGCTCTGAGCAGGGCAGGACACCCCCCTTGGGCTATTTCCTAGCAGGTTGTCATCAGAAACATTGATTTTCCTTGTCTTCCTGCAGGGATTTACTCCAGGTGCACCCATGGGAAATGATATTTGTGCATTTCCAGTGGCTTTTTTACTCCACTCCTGTCCAGAATCTGGGTGCAAATGTATCACTGATGCTCCAGAAGAGAATCTGAGGCTTTTGGCTTTTCCCTCCTCACTTTAAAACTTCTCTATTGACTTTCTGTCACTTGCCTTCAGACCTGATTAATACTATGTAAAACTGAAGACTTCACAGCTATTCTTCAAAAGGATTTAAAGTCCCCTGATTTCCCATAGTGAAGTAAGCAATTGCATTATTTCAATGTGAAGGAGAGAAAATTGAGATCGATATCCCCTCGTAAATACAATGCTGCAATTCGTAACAACAACTATGATTTAATTTTTTTGAAGGCCAGGAGACCAAATATGTGGCAAATCCTGTGTTCTTCCACAGCCAAATATTTATGTGTTAAACTTCTCCTGGTGGTTGACTTACAGGGCTCAAGGAATGTATCTTCAGGATATGTTCTGAAGAAAATAAATAACTTTGTCTTACAAAATTTAGGGAAAACACTGTCTGTCAGTTCCCAGCAGTTTTGCCTTTTCCACACTCAGTGGCAGTTGAGGATTCAATTCACCCCCAGACCACAAAGAGTGAAGACGATTAGGCACTCAATCAGGCTGGAAATTCTTAATCCATGTCTTGACTGGCCTACAGGTGAGGATTTAAACGTCTGAGAGGTAAAGGTGAGTGAGGAGTGCTTTGAAGGAAGTTTTTTCTTGCAGAGAACTGGGAGTTTCTCATGGTGTGATGTTCTGCCATAATGCTTCACCTCAGATGCAGGAGCAGCCTGCAGGCAGCCAGGCAGAAAAATGGTGAAAAAATGGGGTTTTTTAAAAGTTAAAAAGTTTAAGTGCTTTTGGTTAAATCATGTGAGAGGAACTGAAAGCTCCTGCAGCTGAAGAAAAAAACTTTCATGTGTGAGGACGTTACTCCAAAGAGAATCTTTAAGTCTGAACTCGGAATCCTAGGAGAGAGGCTGAGTTAATATTGACAGGGTGTGACAAGTGGAGAGTGTGAGATGCAGAGTAAAAGCATCCAGAGCAAGAAAAGAGGCAGAGGAGGTTCACTGTCTCCGTGGATTAAATGTATGGATTGCCATGTATTAAACCCTTCTCACACTCTAGTTTGCCATTATTCTTCATGACCTCAGGAGGGACGGCAAAAATACATGGACACAGCTTCTCGAGAGGAATGAATACCCAGATCCCTCTCTGGGTGACAAACACATATTCCTGTCATCCAGAAGGACTGTGGTTTCCAGGGTTCCTTATGGTGCTGAGAAATCACTGAAAACTTTTTTTCATTTCATACAAATCAGTTTGATGTGTGCTTCCAGAGCCAGATGGGGAGGGCAATAAACTCTTTTGGGGGTGGAGGGATTGAAGTGTTGGGTAGGAGTTGGAATTAATTTCAGATGAAGAGATGTTTGCATGCTAAAGTCTGTGCTGACTCTAACCATTGGACTAGATTTATTTGGAGAAAAGCTGTGCTGCGGGAGTGGAAAAAAGGTTACACGCCTCTCCCAGGGAGTCTGGGGAACAGGAACAGTGGGATTTATGTATCTGCCCTGTGGCTGAGATTGGATAGCCAGCAGCTGTAGCCTGGGGGAAATGTGCCATCATTTGCATGCAGCAAGGTAATTACATGTTCCTCCATTAAATCTCCCCCTCTGCATGTGGATCTATGGCTTTGTTAGGACAAGTCCAATTACCTTGCTGCTCTCGACATGGAAATGTACTTGGAGTTCACTCAGTGCAAAATAAGGCTGCCAGTGTGCTTGGTGGGGCTGGTTTGATGTGGATACACTGCACCAGCTGCAGGACTGGGATGCGTTTCCATTTGCTTCCATGTATAATTCAGGATGTTCATCAAGAGCTGAGCATCCCGGGTATCTGAAGGATACTTTGGGGCTATCCTGGGAGTTCCACTGATTGGTTATCAATGCACAAAGCTTCACTCCAGTGAGTGAAATAATTTCACACTGCCCACCAGTAGAATATTCAGGCAGTTTAGGTAGCAGAGCGGGAGAAATAGGTGCAGGTAATGGAACCCTGGATTTTTTATTGGAATCCTAGGCCTTTAATACAGCTTTGAATATTAATAGTGAGGCGTCATTGGCTCTGCATAGGGGTTGTTCTCTCTTCAGCCTGAGAGCTGCACTTCTTTCCTGTCTGTTGTTTCTTCTCTGACCTGCTTCTCCTTCCAGGCAAGGAAGTTTCAAAGTAAACTGATTTTGCTTAATCTTTTGCAATGTCTTTGTTAGGACAAGGTAAAAACAAGATTGATTTTCTGCTACCAAGTCCTCCAAAGTTCAGTTTTGCCCACACTGTCTCTTCAGTGGGCCTGGCCTGTGCCCTGTAGCCCATGCTCCTCTCAGAAGGCACTAACTCATTTTTCATGTGCCTCTAGTTATGTAATCCTCAGAGGGAAAAGGAGCTTCTTGTCACCCTGCTGTCCAGTGAGGGCTGCACTGAAGTGACTGACCACATTTCAATCACTTATTTCAGCTTCTTTTCAACTCCCATATCTGAGAGATTAAGATTTTGCATTAAATTGCAGGATTTTGCTTTCTCTCAATTTCTTCTTCAGCCTCTCCTTGCTGATAAATAATAGATACAGGAGAATGAATAAAGCACTAAATTTGTGCCATGGGACTGAAGTTTCCATCTAATTGGTGGTCCAGCCCAGTGTGAAATCTATTTGGTGGTTTCAGCTTCATACTTCTGGAACAGTATTCCTCCTGTGAAGATATTAACTGTAAAAAAAATTTAGCCTGGCAAAGTAATCCTAGTGTCTGCTTCAAAAAAGCCAGTGATGAAGTTAATATAGAAGCAGGAATACGTCCACTCCTACAGAAAGAGTCTCCAGGGCAGTCTTCACTGGGCTGCTGTAGGGCAGCCAATCCTGTCCCTGCTCACACACTTGCAGGGCTCTGTTTGATAGACAAAGTATGGCTTTCAGTGCTTGGGCTTTTGAGTGACATCACAGAATCACAGAATGCTTTGGGTTGGGACTTTAAAGTTCATCCAGTGCCTCCCCTGCCATGGGCAGGGACACCTTCCACTGTCCCAGGCTGCTCCAAGCCCCAGTGTCCAACCTGCCCTTGGACACTGCCAGGGATCCAGGGGCAGCCACAGCTGCTCTGGGCACCCTGTGCCAGGGCCTGCCCACCCTCCCAGGGAACAATTCCTTCCCAAGATCCCATCCAGCCCTGCCCTCTGGCAGTGGGAACCATTCCCTGTGTCCTGTCCCTCCAGCCCTTGGCAATTGTCTCTCTCCATCTTTCCTGCAGCTCCCTCAGGCCTTGCAAGGCCACACTGAGCTCACCCCAAAGCTTCTCCTCTCCAGGTGAACAATCCCAGCTCTCCCAGCCTTTCCTCCCAGCAGAGCTGCTCCATCCCTTTGCTCATCCTGGTGCCTCCTCTGGGCTCTCTGCAGCAGCTCCAGGTCCTTGCTGTGCTGGCCCAGGGCCTTCTCCCAGGGCTGCTCCATCTGCTTAGCCCCAGCCCGGATGGATCCCGGGGGTGGCTCTGACCCAGGTGAACTTTGCTTTGTGATGTTACATTAGGTTTTATGTATATATTCATAAGTACAATTATATATGCATATATTATATATGCATACATATATATGTGTGTATATACATATACATATGCATATATATATATATACACATATATAAAAGTAAAATACTCCTCTCACAATTGCCTCATATGGGGGAAAACACCACCTGGCTGTGACTTGGAAAGTAAATGTCTAATGTCACTTACATCACTGCAAGAGCTGTCTTTTAATAATGAAAAAGAAATCTGTACTTGATATTAAAGTGCTGTTTGCAAATCTTCATAGCCAGAAAGTCCACCAGGTTTGACTTTTTAGCCTCATATATAATTAGTATCTTGAAAATGAAACACAATCAGGAATGAGTCACTCTGAGTTGGACATTTTAGCTCATACTCTGTGCCTTTTGGATTTCTATGGAAAGCATAGTTGTGTACAATCACTTGTCTTCCTTCAAATGAGTAAAGATAATTGTATGTGAATTGTTTTTGCATGCCTGAGTGACCTCAGAATCCTGGCTGAGCTTCATTGCCAGAAAAGTGCTGAAAGAGGGAACATTTCAGCACCTGCACATAAGCGCAGAGTCAGTTCAGTGGTTCCTCCTGTATTGAAAAGTGGAGTGTCAAAACTTTCTGAACACAGGGCTGTGGTCTGAAATCAGCCCTGGGGTTTGTCATGTGGAATTGGTCTTTGGTACTGACTACCAAGATAATCATGGTAGGACTGTTCCCTAAAACTATCCCCTTGTGTCTAAAAACTCTTCTAGTTTTGCTTCTCCTCTCTAGAATACTGGGACACATCTCCCAAAGAACCTTAATCCCTGTAAGTATTGAAAGCCATGAGGGAATGAGATGAGCTTTAAGGTGCCTTCCAACCCAAACTATTTTGGGAATCTGTGATAACCCTAAGAGCAGTTGGTGGAATCTGGCAGTAAAAAAGTTCTTTTTGCTTTGGGAGTTTAAAGGGCGTTTTGAGTGGACTGGTTTCTTCCTCCAGGCTTCCACTGACCAAGCTTGGGACAGGAAATTCCTGAGGTTCATCCACTTGTCCAGGCACCTGAAGGCATCTGCATGAAGCCAGTTTAAGTTAGTGGCAGGTGAGAGACAAAGATTTGCAGTTGTCCTCTTGTGTGTAGATAACAAACTACTTAAGAGATTACAGAATATATCAGACTTAGGAATTAATGGTTACACCTCAGTCTTTGCTGTGTCTTTAAACAGACTGATAAAAAAAGTGACTCTTCCACCATTCCCTGTAAAACTCTGTTGTGCTGCAGAATAAATAAAAAAACCTAACAAAGTGTACCAAACTTTCTGTTGGCTTCAGAGAATGTTGAGGCAGCTGCTAAATGAAATCTCAAATGTTTGTGCTTTCCTCTTGTGGGGAGAACTAAGGAAAGGCAAGATGAGTACTAGAGCTGTGCATTGCTGCTCGTGGAGAAGCAAAGACAAGTGAGGAGCTTTTAGGAGAAAGGAAGCAGCAACAGGACCTGAAGAAAGAGTTTCAAAACAAGAGAGCACCGTCGAGGCTTTGCATCTTCCAGCAATACCGGGATGTCTCTCTAGACAGAAAACTCCTGCAAGAGGCAGTGCTGGCAGGGAGAGGGCAGGTGCAGGTCCCTCCTGCAGAGCCTGCTGGAGTAGGGCAGGGCAGAGCAGTGGCTCTGCCTCAGCAGAGCTCTGGAGTTTCAAAGGCAGTCTGCTCTAAAAGCTGATGCTCTGGTAGGGAAGCCCTGTTTATCCCAGAGAAATCCCTTCAGCAACAAAGTGGACCATTAACAAAGAGCAACTAAAATTTCTGTTCAAAATGTTGGCTGTGGCAAATAAAAATTTGTCTTCTTGGGTAGCTTGTGCTCCTATGTCCAGGACACCCATTTCTGCAGGCTCCTGCTCATCACTGGCTCCTCTCTTGAAGGAGATAAATAATATTGACCTTTGGAAATATGTGGCTCAATAGTTTATCTTGGCTTCAGAAGTTGCCAAAGCTCGTGACTGTGTCTGGGAGGATTGTTTCAGATATATCCATGTCAATAAGAACTTATGTGAGCTAAAATAACCAATTTAAGAGTGCAGGACTCAGTCATCTTGTTGACAAGCTGCTTTCACGCTAGATATGTTCTCTATTATTGATGGTATTTCCAACAGATCCCAGAACAATGCCAGGTGAGTTCTAAAATTAATATCCATTTCCATGGTTCATTAGTTTGACTAGGTCTGGATAATAAATGGAGCTACAAAATCCAAAAAAGCAAACAAACCCCTGCATTTTCTCCCAGATCCAATCCCAAAATTGCAAATGGATTTTTTGTTGTTGTTGTTTTTGTTTTTTGTTTGCTTGGTGGGTGGTTTTTTGTGGTTTTTTTTGGTAGATATTTTGAACTTTGCCTAAGGAATCTTTATGGAAATTCTAAAAACAGCATTCTCATTTTTCTTTGCACTTTCATAGGCCTACCGAGTCCCAATCAGAGTGATAATTAAAATGTTGAGATGCAATGAAGTGTTTCTAAGCAGTTGCAGAGCTCTCTTGCAAGATTTCAGCTCAATTCTGCAGACCCAGAGGATTTAGCTGTTTCTGATAAACCTAGATAAGCTCCTGGACTTCTGAATGCCTGAACTGCAACTCTGAGCTTGGTGGAGTTCCATTATCACCAGTGAATTTTGTATTTAATTTAATATTTTTTTATCAGCTGTCTTTGTATAACTTTCCTTCCTTCTTTCCCCTTCAACCCCCCTTAAAATCCTAGCTGACATTTTAAACCCAAATCCCACTTAAATATTAGCAATCTTAATAAAGTAATTATAGATCAATACATTTTTATTTGCAATCTACAGGCCCTGGTAGAGATCAACAACCATACTGAGCAGCAAAGGTGTTTAAATCACTCACAAATTAAATATCTTTAGAATTTTGGAGCAAATAGCTCCAACCTGTGAATATTTATTTGCTAAATAAATAGTTCAATTGGAAGAAATATAGGTTAAACATACATACTTGTGCTCTTAAAAGACTAATTTCTCTTACTTATTAAATACAATCTTTTAATTAGACCAAGACCTCCAAATATCAGGCACATTACTGATTATTTTATAATAACCAAGATGCTCGAATAGTTCTAATGATTTCCCAAGCATAATATCTATGATGTTCTTATTGTAATTTGGGATAATTCTTTATAATGGCAAAGGTATGTTTTTTAAGATACTGATATATGCTCGCTAGTCTGGATTGAACAATGCTTGTCACTTTGGATTTCCAAATGTTTAAAGGTAATTATATATATCTAGAGCTGTAGTGAAAAAAACACACAATTACAAGTTTGCTTCAGGGCCATACAACATTTGTGTTTTCCTTTTAAACTCCTCATGCTGCAAGGTCTGTAATTGTCCAGCACCTCCACAGGATTTGCCTGCCTTTATTACCTGAGTAATCCTTGGTGCTACATGCGCTTGGAAAAACATTCCCAGGTCTGTGACGAGAGAAAACCCAGACTCCTGGAGTTCAGGGCAGTGTCCCTTGTGTCAGTGATTTTAGAACATCTGATTCCATACTAGGACTGACATTTCATTATTGATATTTGATTCCATAATTACTTGATATTTAACCTTGTTATACCATTGGGGAGGGGTTGAAAAATGATAATTTTCTGTGGGACAAAACCTGGAAATTCCAATCAGTTTGATGTTAAGTTGCTGCACTTACAGATGGGAAATAATGTGGTTTAATTATTCTGTCATTTACAGCAGCCTTTCTCTTCAGTCCAATGTAATTTCCATTTCCTATTGAATTCCTGGGTACTTTAAATGTTTTACTCCACACTCTTAAGGGAAGTCATATCAGGGAATAAGAACCTGTGTGTTTCTAACCAGCAAGATGCTTGTGTAATTTGCATTCTTAATTCAATTTAAATACCAGCATGAAAGTTTTGTAAGCAAACACAAAAACTTGGCCAGAGGAGATGCTGAAGAGAATGTAAAATCAATGGGCTTATATAGCATTTCAAGATTTAGTGGGAGAGAGTTGCCTGGTCTGCCCAGGTCTGGAGGGGGTGAGATGATGGCAGGTTCTCCTGTGCCTGTAGTGAGCACAGCCATTGAGCCCAGGCCTCTGTCCATGATATTCTGTCTCCCTAAAAGNGGGGGGTGGGGTGTCACTGCATTCTTTTGCTTGTGGAGAATTTTTACAGGACTTGATAACTGAGGACAGTTCTGATAAATACTGTAAGACAAAGATTTATGCTCTGAAAAGTGGCTAAGGGGAATTTCTGCTCAGATTTTCATCTTCAGTTGGAAAGGAGGGGGGAATGTGCTCTGAGCACAGACAGCTTGGAGAGCTGCATCTTTCCCCCGCAAGCTGTGCATTTAAAGGTCCTTAGGAGATTATATAAAATATGTTGACAGTTTGTGAAACACAGAAATGCTGCAGATTCATCTGCCATGTAGACAAATCTTTATTTCCAACAATTATAAAGTCATTATAGTCAGGCAAGTTTAAAAAGCTGTGGAGTTCTCACTTATTGTGCCTGTTCAGCTGAAATTATTAATTGCAAACTGAAGTTTCCAGAATTCCCACCTCAGAGGACTGGAAGCAGCCCTTCAGAATCTTTGGTGAACCATGTTGGTCTAAATTCAGAGTGAAAATACGCTACAACTATAATGTTATTGATTCTTTATTGCAGGTATTAATCTTTTCCTTTAGCAGTAAATAGTAAACATAGATGCAAGGAGAATAGGATGTATTTCCCAATGGAAAACTGAGTAATTAAATTTTGAACTGTAACTACTGGATGTGTATACTTCCTATGTGTACCCTGCTTTTTTCTTCTTCTTTTTTTT